>JASVEL010003416.1:0-210194 GCA_032618575.1 Nicotiana noctiflora | reverse complement strand
TTGATAAGAGGGATCGTGGCCCTAGGATCAATTTGAAATGAACGGCCACGATCGAGGACGGGTTGGGCTGGATCAGAGGTGATTCGTTTGGGCCTGTTTGTTTAGACTAAGTTTTTGGCCCAGATCTGATCTTCTTACATATATACATATATATATATATATATATATATATACAAATCGACTTGTAGCACCTATGATTAATTTTTTAGTAACAATTAACACAATTAACTACCAAATTGTTCATTAAATGACTTTCTTTTTTTTTTCATTTTTGCAAAAAATAACACTATTTCTAGGTGCGGAACTAACCCTGCAAATATAGATGCGACACATTTGGTATATGTATTTCGATTGTTAACTTAAGCAAAACGGACGCGGACCCACAAATGCAAGCGATAAGGAAAAGAACATGTGATCCCCAAGCATTACAACCAAACAAAAACTCTTTTATTTTTGACATTTTGGGAGTAATTCGTGTGAGGCAAAAATCACGTGATCACAGCTGCCCCTCTTTGCGCGGAAACATGAAGAGTTTTTCGTGCAAAGATAAGTGAGCGGATACGAGCGATTTTTGCCCGTTCAAGCACTCCATATGAAGCATTTTTTGGAAAAGTTTGACCGAACCTCGCTTCGAAAAGGTCTCCTACATATCCCTGGCTAAAAGGGAATCAGGTCAATGTAGTTCGGGAAGTTCTGGTAGCTGGGACTACCATGACCGTTGCGATCTCGCTGTTACTGCTGTTACTGCTGTTACCACCGCTTAGCTGATCTCCTTGTTACACCGTACTAAGCAACAAAACAAGAAGCTAGACTAAGTTACAGTACTACAAGTTCTTATCTATCCTTTTTAACTTGATCTTGTCGCGCTCCTTGCCATCCAGTCTGACTTGGTGTTCCTTCTGATGCTTCTTCTCTTCTGCCAATTGTTATTTCGGTCTATCTTGATTGCCGAACTCCAACCATTGTTTCCTTCTTTATGATCTCTGAACTATTCTCCTTCGTAATCTAAATCTATCTGTTCTGATCCTTGTTGCCTCTCTCTGCTCACGAACTTGGATTCATGCCGGAGATTTCTGTTACATTCAACCGCTTTCCTCAACCAAATTAAAATAGATCGCCACTCCATTCTCCAGGCGGGCTCCCTGACTTCAACCACTACTTCAAAATAAAATCGCCACTCCATTCTCCAGGCGGGCTCCCTGACTTCAACTACTACTGAAAATAAATCGCCATTCCTCTCTTCAGGCGGGCTCCTGACTTCAATCATCAACTTTAGAAAATAAAACGCCATTCCTCTCTTCAGGCGGGCTCCTGACTTCAACATCTTTTGAAAAATCGCCATTCCTCTCTTCAGGCGGGCTCCCCGACTTCAACTACTACTTCAAAAATAAAATCGCCACTCCATTCTCCAGGGGCGGGCTCCCCGACTTCAACTACTACTTCAAAAATAAAATCGCCACTCCATTCTCCGGGCGGGCTCCCCGACTTCAACTACTACTTCAAAAATAAAATCGCCACTCCATTCTCCGGGCGGGCTCCCCGACTTCAACTACTACTTCAAAATAAAATCGCCACTCCATTCTCCGGGCGGGCTCCCCGACTTCAACTACTACTTCAAAATTAAATCGCCACTCCATTCTCCAGTCGGGCTCCCTGACTTCAACTACTGCTCACTGATTTTATCCTATCTCGATTACCTTCCTTTGCCTTTTGTACCATATCCTTGTTCCCGCATTACCTCTCGGACCACCTTCTCTTCTGAATTATCCTGTCTTGGAATTGCTTTCCCCTAGGTCGTGTTACTTTTCTTCTGGCTGCTGGGGATATTTTTGGAACCGTTTACTCGCCTGCTGGGGGTGATGCTGCTGAGGAAGTATTCTTTGTTTCCTTCACCCCTCATTCTCTTCCTTCTTCCCATACCTCTTCTGGGACTCACGCTTTTGCCTCCTCGAACAAATTATGGGATGTAATACTGCTAGGGGAATCTTGAAGCCGTTGTTTTATTTTCCCCACAACTGCCGGGGGTGATACCAAGCTCAAATATTACCCCGTCGTGTCGTCTGGCCTTTCTCAAAACTATTCTGCTCGGAGCTGGTATTTCCCGAAATCTTGTGTTGCTTTCTACCCTTATCCTCTGAGTCTTGCTTTCCAGAAAATTTTCGCAACAGGAGAAAATTTTCTGCCCCAGTTTGATAAACTTCTGGACGGTATGCTTTTCTGCCAACGAACCCTCTTTTCCTGCTTTTAAATCAAAGAAAAATTGTTAGTTTCAAAACGCGGTGAGTGGTCGTGCCACTCTTGTCGGGGCCATTTTCTTTTCTCTTCCAGCTGCTCGGCCTCTCTCGAACTTCGAGGGCGACGTTGACGCTTGCTGGGGACGATGCTCTTTCCACGAACGACCTCTCATCTTTCCTTTTATTCCAATCTTTGGTTTGATCCGACTCTTTTAGCCGGTGATCTGTTGCGTGAAATCATCTTTCGGACATGCCACATGTGTCCATCATACTCCATAATTCTTGCGAACCTTCCACTCAGCCTGTCATCCCAATCTTACTATCGTAACGACTTCTGTCTTATTGTCACGTTCCATGCCTATTCACTTTCAATATATTGCTTTGGGAGACTTGGTAGTAAGCTTTGAAAAATCAATTTTCGAAAACGAAAGAAAAGAAAAGAACACTGACCGCAAATGACAAAAGAAAAGAAAAACTTTTCTGAACTCAAAAATAGGAACACTTATCTGAATGTGTGCCTGATCCAATGGTTATGCCGCGCCTTTGAGATTAAACTACCCAGTCTATTCATGTCAATCACTTTCTGATGCCGCGTTCTGCTAGAGGTAAACGGATGTCCAAACCTTGTCTCATGCGGACATCTTGTAACCATCTCGTCCTGTCACCTCACAGTGCCCTTCAAAGGGTTTTCACTAATGAGATTCTCTCATTTCTCTCTATCTCCCGTCGCCTTAGCGTGCCCGTAAAGGTTTTCACCGTAAGACTCTCTCATTTTATTTCTCTCAACTTCCTTCGCCTTAAGGTGCCCTCGAGGGTTTTCACCGTTAAGACTCTCTCATTTACGTTTTCTTTCCCTGCGGCGGGGTATCACCCCGAGATTCCTTCTAGAGCGTTATCCCCTTTCGGCTTGTGCATCCTGGATTCAATCGAGGGTCGGGATGTCACTCTTGGCTTTTGTTCACATGACTTGGCACTTCTCAAACACTGATCGAGAGGTCTTTCTGGTTCTTAATGTGGTTTCTGCGCGTGAGACTGAAGAAAGGGGTTTAGCCTCGACGGTTAGCTTATTACAACTTTCGGAATCCACACTATCTTTCCAACGAAACAATGACTTCTGCCCCAGTTTTGTTGCTTGGGGGATTTTTTGATTTTTATTTTATTATGACCGAGCCGCGTGGCGCCTACGTATCCTTCTTGAGGAATCAGGTCGAACGTAGTTCACTTTTTCTTGTATTACTTCTTTGTTTCTTTTCTATTCTATTACACATCTTCCTTGATGATTCCGAAAGAGGGTATATGAAAGAATAATTAAGGCTCAAAATGGGGAAACAAAGGTTAAAGTGTTTGGGTAGTAGAAAAATTGCCTCTGTCATTTCATTCTCCGAAAAATGCCAAATACACACAAACGAAACCAAACGTTGACAAATGCATTAAAGAATTACACATAATATCTCTTGACTGCATCGGAATTGATAGCCATATCGGTGCATCTTCCCTCAACGTCAGTCAGACATTGAGCGCCGTTGGATAATACTCTAGTCACCACAAACGGTCCCTGCCAATTTGGAGCGAACTTGCCTTTCGCTTCGACCTGATGTGGCAGAACTCTCCTCAGCACATGCTGTCCCACTTCAAATTTCCTGGGGCGTACCTTCTTGTTGTATGCTCTCGCCATTCTCTTTTGATACAATTGGCCATGACATACTGTCGTCAATCTCTTTTCATCGATCAAGCTCAATTGCTCTAATCGGGTTTTGACCCACTCGTCGTCATCAATCTTAGCTTCAGCGACAATTCGAAGGGACGGGATTTCAACTTCTGCTGGTATTACTGCTTCAGTCCCGTACAACAACAAGTAAGGAGTTGCACCTACCGAAATCCGGACGGTAGTGCGATAACCCAACAGCGCAAATGGTAACTTTTCATGCCACTGCCTAGACCCTTCTACCATCTTCCTCAATATCTTCTTTATGTTCTTGTTGGCTGCCTCGACCGCACCATTTGCTTTTGGGCGATATGGTGTGGAATTTCGGTGTGTAATCTTGAACTGTTGACATACCTCTTTCATCAATCCACTGTTAAGATTTGCACCGTTATCTGTAATGATCATCTTTGGAATTCCAAACCTACAAATGATGTGGGAGTGTACGAAATCCACCACCGCCTTCTTGGTCACGGATTTGAAGGTTTTGGCCTCCACCCACTTGGTAAAGTAATCGATCGTCACCAGAATGAACCTATGACCATTGGAAGCCGCAGGTTCTATAGGTCCGATAACATCCATACCCCACGCAACAAACGGCCATGGTGCCGACATTGTATGCAATTCGGTCGGTGGAGAATGAATCAAATCTCCGTGTATCTGACACCGATGGCATCTTCGCACGAAACTTATACAATCACGCTCCATAGTGAGCCAATAATATCCTGCTCGAAGAATCTTCTTTGCCAATACGTATCCGCTCACGTGTGGTCCGCAAACTCCCGAGTGTATATCCGTCATCACTGTTGTGGCTTGACTTGCATCTATACATCTCAACAATCCCAAATCTGGGGTTCTTTTGTACAGCACCCCTCCACTAAGGAAAAATCCGTTTGCCAATCGCCGAATAGCTCGCTTTTGGTCTCCGGTTGCTTGCTCTGGGTATACTCCTAACCTGAGGTATTCCTTGACATCATGAAACCACGGCTCACCGTCCACCTCTTCTTCTATCACATTACAATAAGCATGTTGATTCCGGGTCTGGATATGTAATGGATCGACACGAGCCTTGTCCGGGTGATGTAGCATTGGCGCTAAAGTAGCCAACGCGTCGGCAACCTCATTATGCATCCTTGGGATGTGTCTGAATTCTACTGATCGAAAGCGCTTGGTCAGATCATGCAAGCACCGACGATACGGGATAAGCTTTAAATCTCTGGTTTCCCATTCTCCCTGAATCTGATGTACCAGAAGGTCCGAGTCCCCCAAGACCAAGACGTCCCGTACATCCATGTCCACCGCTAATCGCAACCCCAAGATACATGCCTCGTACTCAGCCATATTATTGGTACAATGAAAACGCAGTTGAGCAGTAACAGGATAATGATGTCCTGTTTCAGATATAAGCACAGCCCCTACTCCGACTCCTTTTGCGTTCGCCGCTCCGTCGAAGAAGAGCTTCCACCCCGGATCCTTGGTCAGTTCTAACCCTTCAATTTGCAATACTTCTTCATCTGGAAAATACGTCCTCAAAGGTTCGTATTCGTCATCAACAGGATTTTCAGCTAAGTGATCGGCCAGGGCTTGAGCTTTCATAGCCGTCCTTGTCACATATATGATGTCGAATTCCGTAAGTAATATTTGCCATTTTGCTAACCTCCCCGTAGGCATAGGTTTTTGGAAGATATACTTCAACGGATCCAGACGCGAAATGAGGTAAGTGGTGTAAGAAGACAAGTAGTGTTTCAGCTTTTGGGCTACCCAAGTCAGGGCGCAACATGTCTTTTCTAGATGAGTGTACTTGACCTCGTGGACTGTAAATTTCTTACTGAGGTAGTAAATGGCCCGTTCCTTCCTGCCAGTAAGATCATGCTGCCCCAGTACGCAGCCGAACGAATTCTCCAGAACCGTCAGATAAAGAATCAGGGGTCTGCCCGGTTCAGGCGGAACTAGTACAGGTGGATTTGACAGATACCCTTTGATTCGGTCAAACGCTTCCTGACATTCTGTCGTCCATTCTATCGCAGCGTCTTTCTTCAATAGGCGGAATATGGGTTCGCAGGTTGCCGTAAGCTGAGCGATAAACCTGCTAATGTAATTCAACCTTCCCAATAGACTCATTACCTCTATTTTATTCCTTGGCGGGGGTAACTCCTGAATGGACTTGATTTTGGATGGGTCCAACTCAATGCCCCGTCGGCTGACGATGAATCCTAGCAGCTTTCCTGATGGAACTCCGAATGCGCATTTGGCCGGATTAAGCTTGATGTCGTACCTTCGAAGTCTTTGAAAGAACTTCCTGAGGTCAGCAACATGGTCTTCTCGACGCCTAGATTTTATGATCACATCATCCACGTACACCTCAATTTCCTTGTGTATCATGTCATGGAATACCGTAGTCATCGCCCTCATATATGTTGCCCCCGCATTCTTCAAACCAAACGACATCACTCGGTAGCAATAAGTCCCCCACGGTGTGATAAAAGCCGTATTTTCTGCGTCCTCTTCATCCATCAAAATCTGATGATATCCCGCATAACAGTCCACAAAGGATCCAATTTCGCGTCCGGCGCAATTATCAATCAGGATATGGATATTGGGAAGCGGGAAATTATCCTTAGGACTTGCCTTGTTGAGATTGCGATAGTCCACGCACACTCTGATCTTTCCGTCTTTCTTTGGTACCGGTACTACGTTAGCCAACCATTCAGGGTATCGAGTGACACGAATGACTTTCGCCTGCAACTGCTTGGTTACTTCCTCCTTAATCTTCACACTCATCTCCGTCTTGAATTTCCGCAGCTTTTGCTTGACGGGAGGATATGCCGGATCAGTGGGTAATTTATGAACCACTAGATCAGTGCTGAGTCCTGGCATGTCGTCGTACGACCATGCGAAAATGTCTTTGAACTCCATGAGTGTTTTGATCAACTCTTCCCTCAGATTAGGTTCAATATGGACGCTTATTCGGGTTTCTTTGACGTCATCCGCATTCCCTAGATTAACGGCCTCAGTATCATTTAAATTCGGTTTGGGTTTTTCCTCGAAGTGACTTAATTCTTCACCGATTTCTTCTACGGCTTCATCATCGCCGTACTCGGACTCACTCTCGTCACTTCTTATTTCATGCGTTATTATTTCCAAACCCGATTGACTTTCTAGACTGGGTTGATTAATCTTTAAGCACGCCATATCATTAAGATCAGTTGCAAGAAGGCTGTTCATAAAAGTAAAAAGAAGGAAAAATAAACAAAATTAGACACGAAGGGAATCAAATTTCATTAAATGGGAACTGTACAAGGGAAAACAAACTGCAAACTTAAATCAAGAAATGAACTAAAAAAACAACTGGATTTTACTCCGGGGACAAACCCCCAACACAAAATTTCGAAAGAAAAACAATCCAAGACAAACTACCAAGACTCCTTCCGAACAGGGAGAGGAGTAGCCTTCCAGTTATTCAGTTTTGCCTTTGGTCCCACAAACTGTATCTCGGCGTGACTGGATCCTTCACCATCCTCGAGCATACATACATCTGTGAATAGGTCCTCGAACTTCCCGAAGAACTCTTCGTCTGGCCTGATCGTAGGACCGGGAATCTTTGTCGTTGGATATCCTCTTGCTCCGGACCTGACAAAAGATTGGGAAAGGCGTGGAACAGGCTTTGGGAGCACCCATGTTTTCTGCTTACTCCTCTTTGCTCGCCGGATGTCCTCTAAGGTTGGCTGGAATCCCAAGCCGAAGGTACCCAAGTTTTCGACCATCGATACCGGTTGTGTGATTCCTTGCAGAGATGCACCTAGACCTTTACCGGGTATGAAACCGTGTCGCAACATTTCATGAGCCACCATGACATCTGCAGTAATTGTCCTGTCATCGGGAATGCATTCCCCTTCTGGAACTCGGTTGGCGGACACCACATCACAGACCTGATATACCCACGGCCCAACATCTTCTTCTGTTTCAACAAAGGGAATGATGGTGCCTGGTTGTAGATCATTCTCTCCATGGACGACGATCTCCTGTTGGTCCCACTCAAACTTGACGAGTTGGTGTAAGCTGGATGGAACTGCTCTTGCGGCATGGATCCATGGCCGCCCTATCAGAAGGTTATATGACACCACCATGTCCAGCACCTGGAATTCCATGGTGAACTCCACTGGCCCAATTGTCAAGATTAGCACTATGTCACCAACCGACGCTTTGCCTCCTCCGTCAAACCCTCGAACACATACGCCGTTCTTGCGTACCCTGCCGATGTCTACTTTTAATTTGCCCAGTGTAGAGAGAGGACAAATGTTAGCACTGGACCCATTATCGACAAGGACTTTGGTAACCACCGCCTCTTCACACTTCACCGTAAGATATAAAGCCCTGTTGTGCTCAGTGCCTTCCTCAGGCAACTCGTCATCGGTGAAGGTGATCCGATTTGCTTCGAAGATCCGATTGGCGATCTTCTCCAAATGGCTCACTGAGATTTTATCCGGTACATGTGCCTCATTCAGGACTTTCATCAATGCTTGCCGATGTTCTTCAGAATGTATCAGCAAGGATAGCAATGATATTTGTGCCGGAGTCTTCTTTAACTGCTCTAAGACAGAGTAGTCATGCAGCTTCATCTTTTTCAAGAATTCTTCTGCTTCTTCATCAGTGACCGGCTTTTTCAATACTGCCGGAGTGGTCTTCCTCAATTCCGCAGGGGCAAAACATCTCCCCGAGCGGGTCAACCCTCGGGCTTCACAAACTTCCTCTTTCACCTCCTTTCCTCTGTAGGTCGTTGTAATCCGAGCATAATTCCATGGGACAGCCCGGCTATCAGTTACTGGCAACTGTGTTGCCGGCTGGATGATGAAAGGATCCATTCGAACGCCTGCTACTGTCAAGATGGGCTTGATTGCTGCCCCCGGTACAACTATCTTGGCCGGCTTCACCGGTACTTCGTTCACACTTTCCTTTCCTGCCTTCCGACTCTCCTGGTATGTCCTTCTTGCAACTGGGCGACTCATCAAGGCTTGGCCCTTTTCTCGTTCCCGCCCCGCTAGACTTAATCATCATTACAGTCTGAGAGGCTTTCTCCTTTCCTTCCTCCGCCCGTACCAACTCGATCATATTGGTCCCATGATGAGTTGGAAGCGGGTTTTGGTTGATGTTGGGCTCTGTTGGAGTCTGGACCTCAATCCTGCGAGTATCAATAAGCTCCTGGATGGCCGTCTTTAGCCTCCAACACTTTTCTGTATCGTGTCCCGGACATCCCGAGCAGTAGGCACAATTTACTGAATGGTCCAGGTTCTTCGGGAGGGGGTTTGGTAGCTTAGCTTCAACCGGATTTAGCAACCCTACTTGCTTTAACCGGTGGAACAGACTAGTGTAAGATTCTCCCAAGGGAGTGAAATTCTTCGGCCTTGGCGCCCTGTCGCCCCTTAATGCCTGGTTTGGACGAAAATTCGCGCCCGAGGGATTTCTGTAAGCTCTCGGGGGTGGATGATTGTTCTGCGGGTTTGGTGCACGCCACGGTGCATGGACGGGAGGTGCAGAATAGGACTGTGCATGGTGGACGGTAAAATGGGGATCAGGTGCGGGATAGTAATGTTGCGGGTGGTTATATGGGTAGTGGGAGTAATTTTGGTGGTGAGGCTGGGGTGGGCTATATTGGGGTGCGGGGCCTCTATTTCTGAACCATGCCCCGGACTCGACGGCCGCAACTTCCTCCCTCCTCTTTTTCCCCAGTACTCCTCCAGTACCACTTTGGATAGCCTGAGTGGTGGCTTTCAGTGCCGAGTAACTCATGATCTTGTTGGCCTTCAAACCTTCCTCGATCATACCCCCCATTTTTATCACCTCAGTGAATGATTTGCCTACGGACGTTACCAGATGTCCGAAGTAGGTGGGCTCTAATGTCTGCAAGAAGTAGTCCACCATCTCGCTCTCTCTCATCGGCGGATCTACCCTGGCCGCCTGTTCCCTCCAACGGAAACCAAATTCCCTGAAGCTTTCAGCGGGCTTCTTCTCTAATTTTAACAATGACAGGCGGTCGGGGATTATCTCAAGATTGTATTGGAACTGGCCGATAAAAGCTTGAGCCAAATCATCCCACGTAAACCATCTACCGGGATCCTGTCTAGTGTACCACTCCAGCGCAGATCCTCCCAGACTCTGGCCGAAGTAAGCTATCAGAAGCTCGTCCCGTCCTCCGGCCCCTCTCATTTTACTGCAAAACCCTCGCAGGTGGGCCACTGGGTCACCATGCCCCTCGTATAGGTCGAATTTGGGCATTTTAAACCCCGCTGGCAACTGGACGTCCGGAAATGGACACAGATCCTTATAGGCGACGCTGACCTGGTTGCCCAAACCGTGCATGTTCCTGAAGGACTGCTCCAGGCTTTTAACTTTTCTGACAACTTCCTCGTGTTCCGAACTTTGGAAGTGCTTTTCCGGTTCTGCCGGATTATCCCAGTGAGGGGTATGTGATTGTGGTTCAGGGGCCCTAAAAGTAGGCTCTGGAGGATAGTAAGAGTTGTCGTGGATCTGAACATGCGGCTCGCCGGCCGGCCTCTGCAGAGGAGCAGGTGGAGGTGCCACAAAAACAGGGGTGGCCGGAGGAGGATTTGGTTTGGCTGGTGGAACGTGGGTGGCATATGGGTTTTCCCCCTGAAAGTACGGATAGCTCGGGGCGCTTGTTGAAGGATCGATGGGCGGATGTTCCGGAGCTGAGGCGAGAGTAGGGCGGTTTGGTGAAGACTGTTCCCTGGCCCAGGCCAGGTGCATCTCTGTTATCCGTTGTTTTAACCGGTCTACCTCTTCTTTCATGATTTGTAGCTCGGATTTTTCTTCCTCGAGACTCTTGCCAGAACTAGACATGCTTACTGTAACCGGTCCTTTGGATCTAGTACGGTAGTGATGGCTGGCCAGTATATTCTGTCAAACCAACTGCTAAACTTTTCTGGAAATGCAACAAACTTGTTAGTTCACCCAGTTTGACAGATATGTTATAGCACGTTGGATGCAATGCACCTAACCAAATAACCCTTTCTACATGTACTCTTAACATGCGTCATTCCGGCCCTTTTTCTTTTTCTTTCTTTTTCTTCTCTTTTCTTTTTCTACTATCTTTGCAAGCCTTATTGTTATTTAACCTTTGGATTCTTTTCCTTTCTTTTTAGTGGTGGTCGAATCTTATGCGGATTGCCTACGTATCACGTTCTCGCGTGAATCAGACCGAGCGTAGTTCTGTTAACAGGATTGTGGCAAAATTCAGTAGCTTTTATATCAAATAAAGCCTTAAAGTTACAAAACAGGTCTTACAACATAAAGGAATACTTGACTCGAAAACGTAAAATAACATGCCAACTGGCTTGACCCAATATTTCAAAAATACATTTTCAATCAAAAGTCTACTGCTCTAAAATTCCTGGGGGCCCGCGAGGCATCATTCGGCCTTGCCGCGGGCCCGGGTGTGAGGTCCTTGTGTAGTCCCCTTAATTCTTCCATGATCCGATGAACATAGCCCATAATTGAAGCAAAAAGGTCGGTGCGGGGCATTTGTTCACAAGCTAGGCACTTCATGGTGACATAGTGCCCGATTTCTCCAATTCTGTCCTTGATCATGTCCCTTTCTCCGAGTAGCCGCTCTATCTGCTGGTTTTTCGCCCCCAATCTTCGAGCGTTGTTGGTGACTTGGTCTAGAAGCCTGTCTATTTGTTCTTGCAGTCGAGCCATCAAGTTGTGGCAACGGTCGAGGTCTGCTCTGGCATCTTGGGCTTGCTTAAAAACCCGCTCCCTGAGGATAACGTTTGCTTCCCTTAAACTAGTGATGATCTCAGTGTAATCCTCTTCCACCCGTTGTAGGTGAAGTGAATGTTGACGTGCCTCTTTTCTCCAGCTAGCTCGGATCCTCATTGTTTGGGCTTTAGACTCTTCCAATTCTCTTTGGACATCGGCAACTTGGCTTTTCAAACCCTTTATCAATTTTTCGTCTGCCCGACTCCTCAACTGTCTGTCAGCATCCCTTTTCATTTGCTGGATTTGAGCTCTCAAAAAGTCATTTTCTTGTGCCAACTTCTTTTTATCTCCTTCGTCGGCGGCAGCTTGCACATCCATTTCAAATTGGAGCTCTTGGGTCCGTTGCTCTATCCTGCTAATATTTGTTCTATAAGCTTCCTCTCTAGCCAACCAGTCCCATTGTTCTCGTGACGCTCCAGCAAACTCCCTGAGGTGAGGCCTTTTTGCGGGCCTTTGATGCTCCACATCTCTACTATACCATGCAGGATATTCCGACGATACTTCGCCCCGGGCTCGATCTCGCACCCGAGTGTCTATTTTTAATGTCTGACACTCACTCCAAATCTTTCGGACCAACGCTTCAGGGAACTGTCCTCCTGGTCCAATTTCGACCACATGTGGGCTGAGGTCTTCTTCTTTTGGGATTATTTGGCATCGTCCCAACTGTCTCAATACTCGACCTGGTGCGTAGGGCTGGATGCTGTCGAGGCCCATTAGCAATAAATACGATTCTACGGCTGATGCATATATGACTTCTTCCACGGGTAGCCAACCAAACGTCCATTCTATTCCGCTGGCTGTGGTCGAACGCAAAAGTCGTATCCATCCGCTGATCCCCTCTGGCAACTCATGTCCCTCGACCCTCGCAGGAAATTCTTCTATACAAGTTTTCTTCCGTGAACTATACCTCATAAATTGCGGATGACGACATAAGTGATCGATCATCCACATTTGGAGCAATACATTGCAAGCTTCAAAGAAAGTCCCTCCAGCTTTGCAGATAGTGAGTGCACGAGAGATATCCGATATTATCATGGGAGCCAAAGTACTGTTGTTCTGTTTCATCAAAGTGCTGACGACCCCTGCCACTTGTATGTTGATATTCCCATCTTTTCTAGGAAATATCAACGAACCTAGGAAAGCTATCATGAAGGCGATGCGTCTATGCTCCTCCCATTTTAACCGGTTGTCTCCGCTGCAGATTTTGCTTTTGTGTTTGGTGAAGCCCCCATAATGACCATATTTGTCATATAGAAATGCCAAAGTGCAGAACCCTTCTGATAAGTCTGGGTTGTGTACAGTTCTGCGGATCTTTACCGTATCCAAAAACCGATGTACCGTCACTACCCTTGGTGCAATAAGGTATTGATCCCTCATAGGGACTTTTGGTCTTCCGACATATCCGGCTAATTCTTCCAATGTTGGTGTGAGTTCAAAGTCTGAAAAGTGGAACACATTGTGTGCCGGATCCCAGAACGAAATCAAGGCTCGTATGATGTCTCCTCTCGGGGGAATATTTAGCAGCCCCACTAGATCTCCCAAGTACAGCTTAACAGCATCTTGTCCTTGCTCGCCCAAGTCGCTCCACCACCTATGCAAACTTAAGGGGACCTTGTTTATGATAGCTTCGGTTGTATTCTGACTCGTGCTCATTCTGCACATTTATTTAAGATAATTTTTAGATGAAAGCGAAATTTTTATTTGCCCCAAAACTATCTTTTTCTGAAAAACGAAACGGGCCCCAGGAATTGACTGGTCAAAAAAAATGGTCGTTAAGGCAAAATTAAATATCTTGGCGTTCCGCCATTAAAACTTATTTTGAAATACATGGGAGTTGGACCCGTTTAAAGGTTGCCTACGTATCTCACACTCGGTGAGAATCAAACTCGCGTAGTTCGGTCCGTCAAAACAACTATCTTTCCTTTATTGACTGTCAAAGAAAACACATTTTGTCAAAAACCATTTTGTTGGCAAAGTCAACCTTCTGCCGTCTTTTATTGGCAAACTAAATTTATTGACTTGTTGGTGAAACGTATTTTTGTATTTTTCTGAAAGATATTTACTTCCCCATACTATTTCCTTTTGTGTTTTTTTTTTCTTTTTCCGTTTTTCTTCGGTATTTAAAGGAACCCGGTCAGCATGTCAGTCTAAATAAATGCTCACAACAAATATGATATGGCAAGATGGTCTTTCCTTTCAGGTTACCTGTCCTAGACGGACCCAACCCCTGTGTTGAGTCCCCTAAATCAGAGATGATGCAAATAAACGTGCTGAATCTAGGCTCAATATCCTGATGCTTTTCAATGGTACTAGACCGTGTACCCGAGCAGACGACTCGGATTTGAGGAGGGAGCTACGTACCGGGACCCGCGGGATCGTCCGGCTTTGTAACTTATCCTGCCTCTTTTCTTACTTTGGTATTGACACTGACAGAAAGGGGAGTCTCAACCAGTAAGCACATCCCCGGGGGTAAGAAGAGACGGGTTTTCGGCACAGTTTTATATACAGTTCACGCAATATCAAAGCGGTAAACATGTAGCAGTTTGTATACACAGTGCAACTAATATTAAAGCGGTAGACATGTAGCGCATTAATTAAACATGTAATAAAATCAGATATAGACAAAACAACAATTTAAATGAGCTCGAGTTCTTAGACCCCGAACCGAAGTTCGAGGTCATCGTCCCCAGCAGAGTCGCCAGAGCTGTCACACCTCCTTTTTACGCACCCGCGAGGGCGCGAGGGAGTTTTTCCAATTAAAGGACAATCGAGACGGGATCAATTTATTAAATTCAGAGTCGCCACTTGGGAAAATAATGGTGTCCCAAGTCACTGGTTTAATCCCGAACCGAGGAAATTTATGACTCGTAATACAGTCTGCGAAACTAGAAATCTGGATAAGGAATTCTGTTAAACCGGGAGAAGGTGTTAGGCACTCCCGGATTCCGTGGTTTTAGCACGGTCGCTCAATTGCAATTTTTGTTTCTATCTGATTCTTTTATATATTTTAATTATGTGCTTTTAATGCTCCGCTCTTATTTTTAGAAGAATTGCGACGTTACGAAAGCACATTTCGAGCCGCACCGTAACCAGTACGCCTGCGACTCTAATGTATTTCAGTTTCGCCGAGAGTAAGATTTGGGTCGCATAAATGCACACCCGTATTCAGGAAAGTAATTTTTATTTCAAACCGTGCCTAAAGAGTCTATCGTCTATTTAACTTTGGGAAAAAACCGTGAGATTCACTAGACGGTCCTTCCAAATCTAAGTTTCCATGACTATTATTCGAGGGCCCCACAATTGTGTATTTTTGGCGAGGCTCGTCTCGTTCATTTTTAAAAGGACAATCCTAAAAGTGTCTACATTTTTCTATTAAGTTCGTCTCTAAAATAAAAGAGAAAAGGTCCTAATTTATTGCATGTTTATAAGCTCGGACCCCTTATTAGTTATTAGATCAATGTGAACGGAAATTGCGCTCGAGCTTGCATAGAGGAAATTGTTTTATGCCTCGTTCTATAAAGGAATAATACTAAAACTAAAAAAAACTATAAATAGCGTACGAATTTGACAAAATATCAGAACCATCTAACCATTCTCTAATTAATTTAAACCGACCATATTAGATGAGTTGTACCGATGGAGTTAACTGGGTGTAATACCAAAGTCATTTTTGAACTTCATGCTAACGTTCATTACTAACATTAGTTACTAATTTTATTCAGATTGCTATTTAAAGCGATGTTATTTACTCAAGTAACCTAGTAAATTCCGAACTAGATACATCAAACTAACATTTTTGGTTGATTATTTTTTCACCTAATCCATTGTCTTATACGCAGTGAGGGTGTTGTGGTCTCGAAATGAAGGCGAAGCCCATAATCACTTCTGCTCTAACTGATTGAGCCTATCACATACCAAACTCTTCATGGTCTAATTCATGGATTACTTATTGTATTTTGCAAAAACCTAGCTGTAAATTATCTTCCTTAATAACCTACTGAAAACTAGCCAATTTTTGTGTAATTATTAGTCACTCTTAAGTATTGCAAATTGAAGTTAACAGTGAACAGATTTGTATACTAAAGCTTAACAGGATTTTGCATTTCAACATTTCGAGCCAACATAATAGCAGTTCACCGTAGAAACAGTGAACAAAATCTACTGAACCGTTTCTAAAGTTTTTGTCTATAACTGCCGTTAGCTCATGAGGTTTGCATAGGCCATAAATTATCTTCCTTAACAATTGAATCTCTGTTTTTCATTATCATAATGCAAGAAGATATACCTATAGCTCATACATGTTTCAAGATGCTAAAGCTCATGCATGTTTCGGAATGTAAGAAGATATACCTATAGATTCAAACAAACATACTCAACTGTCTCCCATTCTAATACACCATTACTAATTAAGTATTCAACAAATCCAAATCATTTAAGGAAAAAAAAAAGTAGTCCTGATTACGACTAAACTGGTACAGTCAATTATAAAGGGAAATATGGCAGTTACTACGGCCTCCAGTGAGATTGGGGTCTCATTTTATTTCAACTGGATATGCTGTATGGAAAACAGTCTCTAGAATGTGTACCTGGCAATTAAAGAACCAAAAGATCAGCTATGCAGTAGGGCAACAACAACAACAGAAGAACAACAGCAACCAATGGCCAGTCAACAATCCCAACAGCAGGATCAACAACAAATAGTGGCAGTTAACCAACAGTAGCACAGCACCAGCACTGGACTAGCAGCAACATTCAATACACACGACCAACAACAACAAACAATGGACCAACAGCAGCAACACAATAACCCAAGCCAGCAACAAGCTCAGCACAGCAGCAAACAAACACTCAACACAGCAGGAGCATGCAACAGAAGACCAGCAACACCAACACAAGAACAACAGGCAACCAAATGACCAAACACTCAGCCACTCCCAACTAAAACACCCGAAAACAGTAACCAAAAGCCAATGAAACAGTCTTTCAGTCTATACTTCCCAGCTCTCTCTATCTATATTCTTATATGTGTGTATTGTGAACCCTTACTGTGTGTATATCCCTTTGCTGTCTATTTCTCTCCCCCTCTCTCAGGTTTTTTCTTCTGTATTTATAGCTAAATAACAGACCTTTTATCACTTAAACTAATCCCCTCCCCCATCTTTGCCCATGTTATTCTCTCATACCTCCACTACTACATGTCTAGGCATGGGTTTGTTAATTAAAGTCAGTAGCAGGGGAAACTGGTGGGCTGCTCTGCTGTGGCAGTAAATCCCACTGATCAGTCTCATGTGCAGGACATTAAAGTATTCTAAAATGATAAAACTTAATTTCTTAATCAGTTAATTCGAACCTTGATTTCTATATCCAATTAGCTCCTAGTGAATTGCATACATGCATACACTTACATGAACAATCACACTTACATGAACAATCACACTTACAGGAACAATCACACTTACAGGAATCAAACAGTAGCAGGCCTCTAAGTTAGTTGAACAATCACACAAATGAGTTAACTCGTTGACGACGCTAATCGAAATGAATATGCATTTAAACATATACGCAATCAAACAAATGCTACAGATGAATAATTGACCAAATAAAAGTCTTGGGAGATGAAGAGCAAAACGGCAAACTAAGGAAGAAACAAGAACAAGCAATTCACATGATTAACACATTGAGCATGAAGAAAGAAAAATAGAAATACCGCATAAGCCGCAATCAAAGCTTGAACGAACCCGGACCAACTTGGATTCAATTTGGCTTGGACCTTTGTTCTTTGAGGCCAATGGACCTCAATTGAGATGTTTTCAATAATGAAAACATCCCAATTAAGGTCTATTAGACCTCAATTAGGCATAAATCGAAATTAGGGTTCATGGCCTAGATTTTGGGGCTCGACTGGTTTTGGCAAGATTCGAACAGAACTAAGACCGGTGGGGGTATGAGGGAGGTCATGGGAAGGTTTGGGGCGAGTTTGGGGTGGATTGGGATGATCGTCAGATTCCGGCGACCTTCGAATTGATATTCGAAGCGTTCGAGTAACATTCGAAGATAACTAACGCCGGATTCATGTAGAGGGGGTGTGGGAGATTGTTTGGTGTTAATTTGGGTTGGTTTGGCCTACTTCCGCCGGCGGAGACGATTTCCGGCCGGCGGAGTGCGGTGGGGGAAGGTGGGGCTTGGCTTGTCTCTGAGAGAGACGATAGAGGAGGGGTCCGGCTAAGGGGGGGGCTGGGTAGGTTTTTTAGTATATATGGTGGGGCTGGGATCTAATCCTGGCCGTTTGATCAAATGAGATCAACGGCCTGGATCGTTTCATTAATCCAAACGATACCGTTTGGTCGCTATGGGAGCCGGGTTGTCTGGGGGTTGATTGGGTCGGGTTGCTCAACGGGTTGGGGGATGAAGCACTGGCCGTTGGATCCACTGAATTGAACGGCCTAGATCAGTGCTTCTTGAACGGGTTGATAAGAGAGATCGTGGCCCTAGGATCAATTTGAAACGAACGGCCACGATCGAGGACGGGTTGGGCTGGATCAGAGGTGATTCGTTTGGGCCTGTTTGTTTAGACTAAGCCATGGCCCAATTCTGCTCTTTATGATGTATTATATATATATACATATACTAACCTATAACACAACTATTTTTTACTACAATTATATATATATATATATATATATATATATATATATATATATATATATATATATATATATATATACAAATCGACTTGTAGCACCTATGATTAATTTTTTAGTAACAATTAACACAATTAACTACCAAATTGTTCATTAAATGACTTTTTTTTTTTCATTTTTGCAAAAAAATAACACTATTTCTAGGTGCGGAACTAACCCTGCAAATATAGATGCGACACATTTGGTATATGTATTTCGATTGTTAACTTAAGCAAAAACGGACGCGGACCCACAAATGCAAGCGATAAGGAAAAGAACATGTGATCCCCAAGCATTACAACCAAACAAAAACTCTTTTATTTTTGACATTTTGGGAGTAATTCGTGTGAGGCAAAAATCACGTGCTCACAGTAGGAAGTCCACCAGCATGAGTAGTCTTGCTTATATTCCAATCAGCCAGAGACCGCTTGCTTTGGATATTTAGTCCTTGGCCAATTGATTTGTGAGGTTGGATATTTTTTTAACCTAGAACAGTGTTAGCTTGCACGTTCGCTCGTTCTTCGTTAATAGAGCGTAACCATGATCTGCAGTTTGATGATCCTCGTTTGTATATCCTGAGAGACACGGTGCAGTGTGGAGGTGCCACGAAGGTGACCTTAGATAGTGATGGTGTTTTGAAATTGCAGGTGCCAGTTTGTGTGCCCAATGTCGATGCGATTTGAGAGTTAATCTTATCGAAGGCCCATAGTTCTCGGTATTCTATTCACCTGAGCGCCGTGAAGATGTATCAGGACTTGCGGCAGCATTATTGGCGGCGTAGGATGGAGAAGGATATTATTGCATATGTGGATCGATATTTGAATTGTCAGCAGGTTAAGTATGAACATTAAAGGCCTGGTGGTTTGTTTTAGAGGATTGAGCTTCCCGAGGGGAAGTGGGAGAGGATTACCATGAATTTCGTTATTGGACTTCTATTGACTCGGAAGAAGTTCGACGCGATATGGGTTATTGTTGATAGGCTAACCAAGTCAGCATATTTCATTCTTGTGGCAGTCTCCTATTCATCCGAGAGGTTAGCTGAGATTTATATCCGGGAGATTATTTGCCTTTATGGTTTGTCGGTATCTATCATTTCGGACCAGGGTACGCAATTTACCTCGCTTTTATAGGATGTAGTTCATCAAGAGTTGAGCATACTAGTTGAGTTGAGCATGACGTTTCATCCTCAAACGGACGGTCAGTCCGAGTGGACTATTCAGATTTTTGAGGATATGCTCCGGGCTTATGTTATCGACTTTGGAGTTTCGTGGGATCAGTTCTTGCCTTTAGCATAGTGCACCTAGAACGACAGCTACCAGTCTAGCATTCAGATGGCCCCATATGAGGCGTTGTATGGTAGGCGATGTCGGTCCCCAGTTGGATGGTTTGAGATGGGAGAGGCTCGGTTATTGGGTACAGATTTAGTTCAAGAGGCCTTAAATAAGGTTAAGATCATTCAGGACAGGCTTCGTTCGGCTCAGTTGTCGCAAAAGAGTTATGTAGATCGTAAGGTTTGGGATGTAGCTTTCATGGTTGGTGAGCGGGTCTTTCTCCGAGTGTCGCCTATGAAGGGCATGATGAGATTTGGGAATAAGGGCAAGCTTATCTCTAGGTTCATTGGTCCATTTGAGATTCAAGATTATATGGGAGAGGTGGCTTATAGACTTTCCTTGCCACCTAGCTTGTTAGTCGTGCATCGAGTGTTTTATGTGTCCATGCTTTGGAGGTATCATGGCGATCCAGCCCACGTGTAAGATTTCATTACTATACAATTGGACAAGGATCTATCTTATGAGGAGGAACCAATAGCTATTCTAGATCGGCAGGTTTGTCAGTTAAGATCCAAGATTTTTCCTTCAGTGCGTGTCTAGTGGAGAGGTCAGCCTTCTGAGGCATCGACCTGGGAGTCCGAGTCTGATATGTAGAGCCGTTATTCTCATCTATTTCCCGACTCAGGTGCTTCTTTCTTTTGTCCATTCGAGGATGAACGGTTGTTTCAGATGTCGAGAATGTGACGACCCAAAGAGTCATCACCTGTTTTCTCTCTTTTCTGTGCTTCTAAGGTCTTTAAAACCTCACTTTTAGTCACTTCGATTTGCATGCACAGTCCGGGCACATAGCCGAAAAGCTTAAATATGAATCGTGTGTAAAAATTGATGAATTTTGATATTACTTTGATAAGTATTGACTTTGGTCAACATTTTGGGTAAACGGACCCGGACCTATGATTTGACGGTCCTAGAGCGTCCGTAGAAAAATATGGGACTTGGGCGTATGCTCGTAACCGAATTCCGAGGTCCCAAGCCCGAGAAATAAATTTTTGTGTGAAATTATTTTCTGAAATTAATTAAGGAAAATGAAAAAAATTGATCAGAAGACTATGGTATCGGGCTCGTATTTTGGTTCTGACGCCTAGTACAAGTCTTATATGTGATTTAAGCGCTTTTTTGTAAAGTGTGGTTGAAAATGGATGTCATTTGACATGTTTTGGAATTAAAAATGGAAAATTTGTGTTTTATAAAATGTTGGAAGAAATCATATATTTTGAGGCTTGATTCTATGTATATGATGTTATTTTGGCTATTTGATTGCACGAGTAAGTCCGTAGGATATTTTTGAGGTTGTGTGCATATTTGGTTTGGAGCCCCGAGAGCTCGGGGTGAGTTTTAGATAGGTGTCGAGTTGCATTTCGAGCCTTTGAAAATTTGATATCCTTCAGTTCTGTAGGATTCGCATTTGCGAAGCCTGGGTTCGCAAATGCGAAGTCCCAACTATCGCAAATGCGGAGGCTGGTTGGCAAATGCAAAACCAGCCTAGGAAGGCCAAGGTTCGCAAATGCGAATCCAAACCTCGCAAATGCGATGGTCATTGGTTCGCAAATGTGAGACCAGTTTCGCAAATGCGATGGTCCCTTGGTAGACATGAGTTCACAAATGCGAACTTAAATGTTGCAATTCCCAATCCTGTTGGGTTTGCAATTGCGAACCCATGTTTGCATTTCCCATATCTGAGTACTTAGATGAATTTTCACCATATTTCTTCATTCTTTCAACTCAAACACTCCATAGGCGATTTTCCAAGAAAACTTTCTTCCCCAAATCATTTGTAAGTCAATTTTTACTTTGTCCATTCAATCATATACATCATTTATCATGTTTTTATCTTAAAATCAATGATTTTTATGGGCGAAAATGAGGATTTCAGGTAGAACCTAGGTTTTCTTCAAACCGGGGAATTGGACCTCAATTTGAGGTCTGATTTCAAAACAAATCATAGATATGAACTCGTGGGGGAATTTTTGAGTAAAACTTTGGGAAATTCACTTTCAAGCATTCAAATTGATTCAATTATAATTTGTTGATACATTCAATTACTTTGTGACTAGATTCGAGCGGTTTGGTGGTGAATTCGAGGGGTAAAGCTATACTAGAGGCTTGAGTTGAGTTTGGAGCATTCGAGGTAAGTATCTGGTCTAAATTTAGCTTGAGAGAATACGAAAAGAGTCTTAATTGCTAATTGCTATTTGTCGAGTATGGTGTATAGGCATGACGACGAGTATCTATACATTGTTGTCTAGCATGACCGTGTGTCCTTATATTGAGATTATCTTGAATTGTTGTGACTCTTCTATGCTTATTTGATGATTTCTATATATTATAAAGAGCATGAGATAGAGATTATGATTACTAAACTCCATGGAGCAATGGCTCGAGTTGTGTTACAGATTGAGAAGGTATATGATATGAAATGACTCTAGGAGCCATGGCTCGAATGTTAAAGTGAATTATAAGTGAGAAGTGTAAGAAAGAGAAAGAGTTGATAGATAATCCCTTGCTAAGACATGTTATTAATTTTGTTAATTTTTCTCCCTTGTCGGAATTTAGTTGTGTTATTATATTCCCTTGCCATGATTGTTGTCATTAGTTGTTACTCCCCCTACCCATTACCTGTGATTGTTGATTGGGTGAGGTTTGTTATTTATATATGGATCGGGTTGCACGCCGCAACAATATTGTATATTTGTGGATCAGGTTGCACGCCGCAATAGTGGTAATTGAGGATCGGGTTGCACACCGCAATAGTATTGTTATGGGATCAGATCGGGTTGCGGACCGCAACAAATTATAGCTTAAGCGTGTTTATTTCGGATTTAAGTTTCGGTTGGTTGTTCTATCCTTAAGTTTAGACTTTTTGTTTTAATTGTTACCTCCCTTCAACATGTTTCCCCCTCCTTTTATAAACTACTTATGTCCTGTTTATTTTCTGCAAAATATTTCATAACTGTACAGGTTTATCTGGTAGTATGGTCTAGCCTCATCACTACTTCGCCGAGGTTAGGCTAGGCACTTACCAGCACATGGGGTCGGTTGTGCCGATGTTACACTTTGTGCATCTTTTTGCACAGATCACAGCGCCAGAGCAGCAGCTTTGGAACATCAGTAGCAGATTCGTGAGTTGACTTTAGTCCAGAGACCCGAGGTAGCCTTGCTGACGTCCGCAGGCCCGGAGTCTCTCTATCTCTATTTTAGTTTGTTATCTTTGTACCGAAACAAACAGTTTTATGCCTCATTCGAACCTTGTATTTAGTATTCTCTAGACGTTCATGAGTATTGAACACCAGTCTTGGGTAGAGGATTTTGTTAAACTTCCGCATTTCTTTCAGTTAATTATATTTGAGACTTTCGCTTTATTATTAAATGCTTCATTATTTTTAATATTGTCGATGTTCGCTAAAAGAGGTAATTTATATTTTGCTTGCCTTACTCCTATTAGTAGGCGTCATCACGCCTCTCGAGGGTGGAAAATCCGAATCGTGACATAAAAGGATAATAAGTAAGACATTAAATTAATTATTAAGCTAATACAAGATTATATGACAGTATAATAATATTAAATAATAAATATATAATAACTATAAGTAAAGAACAAAAAAAGAAAAAAGAATTTGCGAGAAACATGATGTGTCAAATAAGATTTATTTGACTTTTAGATAAAATTAAAGCGATAGTAAGAGTTTTGTAAAATAATATGATTTAATGTACTAAAAAAATAATAGATTACAATATGATATGTTTATTATTATTTAATAATGATAGTGAAATGAAATATAAGTACTAAAATCAAGGGGTTAGGTTACTATAAATATAGAGAGAGAAAATAGGTTGTCGATTGTCGATATTTGAACAATAATTTCATATCATGCTTCTTAGATAATATCTAATAAGTATATAATTTTTATCTTAGAGGTTTATATTTTAAGATAATTTGCACATGATTCAAACAACATACATTACAATTTAAAATGATTTGTGTCTGTGCATCGCGTGAGTACTAATACTAGTTTATAACTTATAAGCGACAACTCTTTGAAAGTTACCCGACTCAAACAATATTTGCACATTGTTTCTTATAGCCTGTTTCGCCAAACTTTTTTTCACCCAAAAGTACTTTTTTTCTCTAAAGCGCTTTTGGTCAAAAATTGAGGTGTTTGACCAAGCTTTTGGAAGAGAAAAAGTGCTTTTGAGGAGAAGCGTGAGCAGTTTTGGAGAAGCAGAAAAAATCTCCAAAAACATATTTTGAGAAGCACTTTTGAGAAAAATACACTTTTAGAAATAGTTTTTTAAAGGTTGCCAAACACTAGTTAATGCTGAGAAGTACTTTTCAAACTAATTAGTCAAATACAAATTATTTCTCACCAAAAATAATTTTGAGAAAAACACTTTTGAAAAAACAAATGCTACTCAAAATAAACTAATTTTTAAAGCCAAATGGGCTATTATTTGATTATTCTAGCATCCATCTCCACTTTAACTTTTGCAAAAGGCAATAATTAAAGAAAAATTAAAAGAGCTTCCCTTATTCTCCTTTCTCATACTGACAAATTCGACTCAACCACACAAGAATTACAAAAAAATTTTAAAAAAAATAAATAATAATAATTCATTCTTTTGCTATTACATATGGCAAGAGACTAGAGATTGAAAAATGTCTCGTGGGGCTAGTAAAACGCCTATCGATGATTTCTTTTCTAATGTATAATTTAATTTGTAATAAAATATTTAAATTATCTTATCAGAAAAGTATTTGTCTAAACTTTCAATTGTCGCTTTTTAGATGTCTTTACTAATTAACATTCCACCAAATGTATACTAAGGGCAATTTTTTTTTCAAATGTAATAAATTTGATTTATTGAAATGAAATTAGCTGGTGTTTGGACATAGATTTGATTAAAACTTGAAAAAAAAAGTTTTTAAGTTGTGTTGAAAAATAATTTTTAAAAGTTAAAGTTGTGTTTGGACATGTTTAAAGAAACGTTAAAATTTTGTAAATGAAAGAAAAATTTTAACTCAATTTTCTTTTTCAAAACATGATCATATTTTGTAAACAAATAGTAATATTTTGATTATCGTAATAAAAATAAAAATAAAATATGTGGCCAAACCGGAGATCGACAACTGGAAGACCTTAAAAAGGTTGAGATTTACAAAAGATAATTGTATTGGGCAGTCTGATTGAGGGTTTTGTGAACAGAAAAGCAGGAAAACAAAGATTTGTAAAAGGGCCCAAATATGGGGACAGCTACCAATCTTATTACTATGCTTCCACGTGTCCATCATGCCCCAATGTTTCTGCCGGACATCAAGGCTCTCTAATGTTTTTGTCTCCCTATCCTTTTACTATCATTTTTCTTATTTATTACTTTCTCTCCGGTTCAAATTAAGTGATTTTTGGATACTTTTACACAGATTAAAAAATTTATTCTTTTGCATTAATTAATAATAAAATTGACCATAATAACTTTTACTATATCACATAAACACTCCTAACACATATTCCAACGCTATTTATATTAAAGACAATGTAAGAAAAAAATATTTAATTTATTCTTGAAATCTAGAAAATCACTTATTTTGGACCACGAAAAAAAAACAAAAAATTAAGTATTTTGGACCGGAAGGAGTAATACCTTGGGTCCACTTTAAATAATTTTTAGCTTTTTTTATAGTCCAATATATTTAATTTTTTCAATTCAAGAAAAAGTAACTTCTTTTTTCATAGTTATAAGGAGCCTATCAATAGTTTGCTACATTTCTAATGGTTAAACTAAGGCTAACAAGGTTAATAATTTTATTGTTAATCAATGTTACAATGTAAATTCCTTAATATGTAAAAAAGTTAAAAAATAATTTAAAATGGACCGAAGAGAGTATTATTTGATGTATAAGTGACGTTATAGCAACAATAAAGTTATGTTCATATAACTTATAGATTACGGGTTCGAGACGGGTATTTCAGTAGGTAAATTTTGACATATGGAGCTCGTCTATTTTCATTTTTAACTTATATATGTATATTGTTCATATAAAATTATTGAAATTTAAATATGTTATACAAGATTCGAATCGTGTTTTTTTAAAAAGAAATTACAGTGTATAAGGTACAACTATTTAATCCGGATCACAATTTTGATCGGCCATTGTTTGAAGGCTGAATCCTGAAAAAGTGTCTAGCCACATTAATCTTTGTTAAAATATTCTTATCATATAGTTTTCTAAGGAATCAAGCAAGACAGATTGAATAAAAAGGAGCACAAGTGACTCGTCACTATTAATTTGTCAATTCATGAACTTGATAAAGATGGAAAAAAATTCAAAAATAGCTAGATTTACCATCGATAGTTGAAAAATAGCCAAGTTTCAAAAGTCATCAAAATTTAACCACTTTAATCTGAGCGAAAATACTGTTCAAAATCTGAAAAAATATGCCCGCAAATTTCACTAAAGTTCCAGTATAAATATGTTTGAACTCCCGTAAATTTTACGGGAGTTCCAGGATAACTATATTGGAACTCCCGCAAATTTTACGGGAGTTCCAGCAGTATAATTTTCCAGTATAATATACTGGAGTTTAGATCACTAGTGCTCCAGTCTCCCGCAAATTTTACAGGAGTCAGCAAAGTATACCGGTCCAACATAATATACTGGAGTTCGTACACAAATGCACTAGAACTCTCGTATATTATACGAGACCGGTCCATGTTGCACCAAAATAGTGGCTATTTTTCATTGACTTCGTAAACAGTGACTATTTTTCATTGACCAGTGTAAAAACTGGCTATACCATGAAATTTTAACGATAAAGATACACCGATATAGTAAAGCTAATTAACACGTAGTTATTCAGCAAGCTTAGTCCTAATCCCTAAAGTGAATAATATGCTTATATTTGATAATATTCTCAAATAAGGAAAATCAATCTTAACATTTCAGTTTATTCTCATTAGAAAATTTCTAATAAGCAAAAAACTATCGATATTAAGAAGATACTTTTTGTATGCCAAATACTTTAATTAAGGTGCTCTGCATTATAATACTCCCTTTGGTCCACTTTAAGTAAAAAAAATTAGCTCTTTTCACATTAATTAAAAAATTCATCTTTTAGCATTTATTAGCAATGAAATTGACCGTATTAATTTTAATTTGCTCGTTAGAAATATAACAAACTACTCATAGGCTTTTTACTAGGGACAATTTCGGAAAGAAGAACTTAAATCCTTCTTGATACCTAAAAAAAATTAAATATTGTGGACCATAAAAAAACGGATAAAAAATCACTTAAAGTGGACCGGAGAGAATAGGCGTTTTCTTTGTTACTTGCCTTGTTGTATAGCCTATATGCTAGAGATAGGTCACCATATAACTATTAAGGGTTTGGGTATATATTATATTTATTATTAGTATGTTATTCTCCCTTCTTAATTAATTATTCTATTTAATCTAAGTTTCCATAATACAATTATGAATGATCTGATTGTATTGTTGTTATAAATTTTAAGGTATTTTTTAAATTGGTGTAATGTACCTGTTCACATAAATCTCTTGTACGTAGTATGTACATGTACGTAGATATATTGATAAGTATGTAATTATTGAAGCAATTATTCTTCAACGGTTTTTTTCTTAAATAAATATTTGCAGTAGGGACCTAAATGGTCCAGCTCAACCAACCGCGTTTTTTCCATTACTGTCATTTTCTTCAGCATCTTTATATTTATCGTGTATCATTTTATCGTGAAAATACGAAAGCCACTAAAGTCAATGTCTTGACGGCGCTAACTGCTAACAGCTAAAATGACTAGTCAAACACTTAAATAGGCACTAGGTCAACATTTTCACTATTTTTGGTTTCCTATTAGGTGTTCAATACTCAGTTTTGGAACCCAATTAATTCAAATTCGTACAGTAAAATTTTATTTTAAAAATTAAAGTGTTCTTTACCAAAAGAGATTTCGTATTTTGAATTCGAAATTCGGATTTTCAATTGAGGATAAATGAGTATTTGCTCCTAACTACTCCACCATAATCTTTTGAGTTACTTGGACCTACTGAGATTATTGGCCACTAGTTACACATTATATTGTATTTATTCTTTTTTGTTTAGCTTAGTTGGCAATTATTTAGTTGATTAGTTGTTGTTAGTTAATGTACAGTTGTTGCGAGCTGTTAACTGAGTGGGCAAGCCAAGTCATGTATACATTTAGGGTATTTGGACATTTTCTGAAGACTCAAGATTCAGATTTCATTTTCCCAAAATTATGATTCTCGAAACTTCTCAGCTCTCTCTTATCTTTTAGTCAAGTTACTGATTCTTCCACCATTAAAGCTCATCTGAGCTCAATCTCATATCTGTTCTGTGTGATTTTGTCATGGTATCAGAGCACTAGCTCTAGTCCCTAGCTCGATTTTGTTTTTCCTTGGTCCGAGAGGATCTATTTTCAGTGCTGCTTCAGTTGAGATCAGAGGTTCGCCCTAAAGTTTTAGATCGGTGTTGAGATTTAGTAATTGAGGCTTTTTCTGTACACAAACTTTGATTAGAGTCATGGCGATTGAAGAGAACACTTTGAATTCTACCAATCCACTGCTCGATTCAACTAATCTGATTTACATACATCCATCCGAAAATGTAGGTTCCGTGCTTGTACCAGTAATTTTTTATGGATCGAGGTACAAATCATAGAGGCGTGGAATGCTTAGGGCTCTTTATGTGAAGAATAAAATAGGCTTCATAAATAGGAAATGTGGGAAACCAGACTCAAAGGATCCTACATTCGATCAATGGGAACAATGTGATAATGTAGTGACTTAATGGACCTTGAATTCTCTATCAAATGATTTAGCGGATAGCCTGCAGTATGTAAACGATGCCAAAGAGCTTTGGAAAGAGTTGAAGGACATGTATGATCAAACCAATGCGAAAAAACTATACCAACTGCAGAAAGAAATCAACGATTTTGAGCCAAGGAACGCTTGACATTACCGGATACTACACCAAGATGAAGAAGTTACGGGAAGAGTTGAATAGCCTGAATGCCCATGCTCAATATAAATTCCACTACACGTGTGGTGCTAAGGCAAGTATGCATAAGGCTGAACACGACAGGAGGTTGATTCATTTTTTGATTGAATTAAATGAAACCTACAATGTGGTTAGAGGAAGCATTCTGATGATGAACCCCTTACCTTCCCTTGCGCAAGCTTTTGCCATTCTCATCCAAGAGGAAAAACAAAGGGAGATGAATTCAAACAATCAATATATAATTAATTCTAGTGCCTTGAGTGTGAACAGTACAACAAACAACAATTTTAGCATAATTTATGGTCAACAGGGAAATGGATCGGAGGCAGTCCCTATTCGAACTATAACCAATCAAGTGGAAGTGGAGGCAATGGCTTCAGAGGAAGTTACCCTACAAATAGACCACGACCAATCTGTGACTATTGTAAGAATTGGGGGCACACTAAGGATAGGTGCTACAAACTACATGGTTACCCACAAGACTCCAAGTTCAATAAGGGGAAGCGGGTAGCTGCAAATATTTTTTGAGATTATGGTGACAAGGTCACAGGTGTGGGAGATGGGGAAAGGCCACACACTCAAGAAGAAGGACGAGTGATGAAAAGCTTGACTAAAGAACAGTACAATTAACTGATCAGTATTCTAGAGAATTTTCAGATTGGAAGCACATGAGACTATTCTGAAATGAAGGCAAGAGCAGTAAATTTTGTAGGTATTTTAGCTTGCTCTATTTCTTCTGATTCTAATGTTCCTTCCTATGATTGTTTTAAGCCAAATGTTGACTATTGGATACTATATTCTGGGGCCACAAATCACACGACATACAATAAATCCATTCTAACTAATGTCAAAACCTTAGTCTACCCTTTCTTAGTCACATTGCCTAGTGGATATAAAGTGAAGGTGACACTAGTAGGTGATGTGATTTTAAGTCCAAAATTCACCCTCAAAAGAGTTCTTTTTGTACCCAATTGTAAGTTCAACCTAATATCTATCCATTGTTTGACAATTCAGTTTGATTGATTTGTTATCTTTACTAATTTTCATGTATCCTTCTGCAGGCTCCTTCACTGAATAAGCCTCTGGAGATTAGTAAAGCTTCAGATGTCCTATACCATCACATTTCAGAACTCTACAAGAATGTTTCATCTACTCTAACTCCTACTTAAACTTCACCTAGTGTACCAGATAAGAATAATGCATACTCTCATTCTCATCTTGTTCCTTCCATTGCATCTCATTTACCTATTTCATATCATACTTGCAATAAAGAGTGTGTTGACTCACATAAGCATTACAGTGTTGATACTTTATTTTCAAGTACTAAAAGAAATGTTTCTATGCCAAAAAAATCTACCTTAGTCTCTACTCTTACATTTGCATTTGATGCAAACATGGTTGAACTTTTGTGGCACAACATACTCGAACATGTTCCATTTGCCAAAATGAAAGGGATAAATAAGATACCTACTAAATTTGTACCCACTCAACCTTTCCTTTGCCCTGTATTCCCAATGGCCACACAACGTAGACTACCTTTTCCAAAAAGAACCACCATCACAACTAAAATCTTTAAAACATTACATGTTGATTTATGGGGGCCATATCACATTGCAACCTATAATAGACACAAGTATTTCATCACATTTGTAGATGATTAAAGTAGGTGAACATGGACTCATATGTTGAGTTGCAAGAGCAATGCTCTGCAAACCATAAAAGCCTTCTTTGCTATGATAAAAACTCAGTTTGACACCTCTGTCAAAATTATAAGAACAATGGGGCTGAATTCACTAATTTGGAAACTGCCTCCTTCTTTCAATCTTTGGGAGTCACTCACCAAAGAACCTGTCCATACACACCCCAACAAAATAGGGTAGTAGAGAGAAAACATAAGTATCTACTGGAGACAGCAATGGCACTGTTGTATCAATCAAAACTACCATTACAGTATAGGGGAGATTGCATTCTTACCTCCATTTACATAATAAACAAACCACCTTCTTCTTCTTCTCTCAAAGGCCTTTTTGAACTACTCTACAAGAAAAAACCCTCTTATTCACACCTCAAGAGTTTTTGTTGTCTGTGCTTCCGTACTACACTTAAGACTCATAGAGACAAATTTGAAGCTAGAAATCTGCCTCATGTGTTTGTGGGGTACTCCTTTGGGACAAAGGGCTACAAAGTGTTAAACTTGGTCACATAAAGGATCCATGTTTAAAGAGATGTAGTTTTCCATGAGGATATTTTTCCTTTCACTTTGCTCTCTAAGTCAAACAAGGTTTTTCCTTCATTTCCTCAAGTTAATACAGACTTAGCTTCTGACTTCTTTCCCTCTCTGAGAAATGAATGCAATTCCATCAAGTTAACATCACGGTGTAGTGTCACTTGAACCTTCACATAAGTAGTTTTCACCACAATCCAGCCCCAATAGAACACGGTCCACAGAGTCTAGTCACAGTGAACATATGTCACCTGATAATGAACACCAAGAATCTCCACCTAGTGCAAAAAATCCAAGTTTTGCAAACCAAAAGGAACATTCTTTGGGCCCCACGCTAGCTAGACCCTCTAGAATACATAAATTCCCACATACCTAAAGGATTACAACTATTCTCTCCCTAATACAAGACTTACATAATTAGTCCTTACCATAAAATTGGTTCTCTAATGATAGTAGCCCTTCTCTTTCCTTTGCCACCTATGCACATTTTCACCATAATCCAAACCCAACAGAACATAGTCCACATAGTCCAGTCACGGTGAACATATGTCACCTGAAAATGAACACGAAAAATCTCTACCTAATGTAAATAATCCAAGTTTTGCAAACCAATAGGAAGATTCTATGGGCCCCACACTAACTTGACCCTCTAGAAAACATAAAATTCCCACATACCTAAAGGATTACAACTATTCTCTCCCTAATACATGACTTATATAATTAGTCCTTACCATAACATGATTTCTCTAATGACAGTAGCCCTTCTCTTTCCGTTGCCATCTATGCACCTAATGCACAATATATTTCTCTTAATGTGTTAAATTCTAATAGTCAACAATTGGTAAGAAATATTTTGCATGAATGTGAACCTTTTTTTTTTGAAGAGGTAGTTGTAAGCCCTGCATGGCAGTCAGCCATGCATCAGGAGTTTGAGGCCTTAATGGCCAACAATACATGGAGTCTTGTACCATTACCAATTGGTAAAAGTGCAATAGGGTGTATAAAATAAAATACAAGTCTGATACTAGTATTAAAATGTTTAAAGCTAGATTAGTGGTAAAGGGATACACATAGAAAGAAGGGATAGATTCAAAGAAACATTCTCACATGTTGTAATAATGACAACTATGAGAGCATTAATATGAACTGCTATAAAGAAAGGTTGGCAGATGTTTCAATTAGATGTCAACAATGCCTTCCTTCATGGAGATTGATAACTAGATATTTTGACATATTTTATACTCCTTCTTGCTTATGCTTTGATCAAATATTCATACAAAATAGTCCAAAAAGGCTCACAAGTTGTGCTTGATTGCAGGTTTGATCAACAAAGTAACAAAATATGAAAGATCAGCTCAAAATGAGTGAAACTTGCACAAGTGCCAAAGAGAAGTCAAGCTCAGTCAAAACAGTCCCAGTGCGGCTGCACTACACTTTGTGCGGTCCGCACTGGGAGATTCAGAGAGCTGGTATTTTATTAAGGCACTCCGGTCGCACATTATGTTTTGTGGTCCGCACTGAAGGCAATGCGATTGCACTACCATTCTATGTGATCTGCAGAGCCAAGGTTCAGAGAAGATGCAGAATGGGATTTTAAAGCCAGTGTGGTCCACAGTCCATTTTGTGCGGTCTGCACTAACCCCCGCAAGGGCAAGTTTATCCAGATTTTCAGCTTAATATAAATGGATTCTTTTTCCATTTTTAGGGTATCAGAGATTGTAATACATCAGATGCGCTCGTGGGTCAACTTTTCTTAGTCATTTTGGGCATTTTTACTTACTTTTTGTCATTGAATCTTTGTATTTATCTTAATAATAAATCAATATGTGTTTATCTTATTCTATTTCTTATTTTTCTTCTTTGAATATGAGTAGCTAGACCCCATATCTCGGGTTATGGCTCAATGCTAGTGTGGATAATTGATGAGTCTTGCATTATAGGGATAAATTGACTATAGGTGTTTGGTATTTGGGTCGATTTCATGGTTAAATTGTTGAATTAGTGGTTGCAAATACTAGTTTGTGTTTAGTTGACTAGGGTTCTTCTTGAGAAAGAGATTCTAAGTCTCTGAAATCGATCCAACATGGAATTGGGGCATACTCAACAGATTGATATCCCCAACAAAAGGGTTAAACCTCAAGAGAGTAATATCCGACTTAAACCTTAATTGCTTGTGAAAATTTATATACCCAATTGGTCTTGAGAAAGTCAATTGGGCAAAATTACTTGAACCACCGAGAGTTGTAGAGTGGGTAAATTAGTGCAACAGTTATATTATATTCCCCAAATATGTTAAAGATGCCTTAGACTCAAGTACCCGTCAATTGACCACCTAGGCAGAAGTCACTACCTTAGTGCCCTTTAAACTATTTGAACAACTCGTATCATTTAACTCTTAGCTTAATTTACAATTTGTAGTTTGTTGAAAGTAGAATTATAAAGAAAACCCCAAAAATGATGAGAAGTGTAATTAAGATCACACACGCATAGATACTTGATTCCAATTCTAGCTCTCTGTGGATATCGATCCCGACCCAAAATCAGATAAAAACTATTGCGACCCTCTCTTGCTACTTATTAGTAGTGTGAAGTTGGCAGCGATCAGAGATCTCCACGAGGAAGTGTACATGCAGATGCCTCAGGCGTTGTAGTAGACAAGATAGGTTTGGTATGCAAGTTGAACAAGTTTTTATATGGCCTCAAACAAGCAGGCAATGGTATGAGAAGTTAACTACAACTTTATGTTCCAAAGGATACACACACGCCCTATTAGATTACTCATTGTTTCACAAAAAGAAATGATCATTAGTGGTGTTTGTAGCTGTGTATGTAGATGATGTTATTGTAATAGGAACTCACCGGGAAGAGATTGATTCTTTGAAAAGTCTCTTGCATGAAACTTTCAAGATAAAATATTTAGGGAGGCTACACTACTTTTTAGAAATGGAAGGGCTTTATAATGAAGATGGAGTCTTGATATCTCAAAGGAAATTTACTATGGATCTGCTGAAAGAGTTTGAATGTACCCAATACTCCAGCCTAACACGAGACTCTGGAAGAATGGCTTTCTGTTGAGGTTGCTTCTGACAGGCTTGTGAAAAATTCGGTAAAAACCCCTAGTGTTCACCTCTTGATCCCTCCATAAAGTTAAAGGCATATGAAAGTTCTTTGTTGGTTGACCCTTCCAACTACAAAAAATTAGTAGGTAAGCTGAATTTCTTGACAAATATAAGGCTTGCTATATCCTTCAGTGCCCAACTTCCCAGTCAATACATGCAATCTCATCTAAAAACTGCATACCATGTCTTGAGATATCTAAAGGATGATCCAAGCCTGAGAATTTTCTTTTCCAACAGCAATGATTATAGAGTAACAGCATTTTGTGACTCAGATTGGGCAGCATGCTCTGAAACTAAAAAGCCAGTCATTGGTTACATTGTGTTACTTGGAAACAGTCCCATCAGCTGGAAATAAAAGAAACAGTCCACCATCTCTCTATCTTCAGCTGAGGCAGAATACAGAGCAGCTAAACAGGTTGTGGGTGAGCTAATTTGGTTAGTTGCACTGCTTGAAGAGCTAATTATTCCTATGAATCTTCCCATTCTAGTATTCTATGACAGCCAAGCAGCTTTGAAACACATAGAAGTTAATTGCCATTTTATCAGAAACAAGCTGCAAGAGGGACTGATTTCTTTACACTATGTTTTCACCAATGAACAACTCACATACATCTTCACCAAGTCCTTAAATAGCATCAAACATTCACATCTACTCATTAAGTTGGAAATGGACTCCTCCCTTCCAACTTGAGGGGAGGGTGGTATATTGAGATTATTAGCCATTAGTTACACATTATATTATATTTATCCTTTTTCCTTTAGCTTAGTTGCCAGTTATTTAGTTGATTAGATGTTGTTAGTTAGTGTACAATTGTCTCCATCTGTTAAGTGAGTTGGCAAGCCAAGTCGTGAAGATTCAGATTTCACTTTCCCAAAATTATGCTTCTCAAAACTTCTCAGCTCTCTCTTCTCTTCCGCCATTAGAGCTCATCTGAGCTCAATCTCATATCTATTCTGTGCGATTTTGTCAGGACCAGTAAATTCTTAATATTTTATACCTAATGTAAGCTAGTAAACATCAGACTACACCTTTTGGCAATTGGCACAATGTGAGCTGCCTTATTTGATATTTTTATCGCTATAGATTAAATGGAAAGTTCATAAATGTTCAATTTTTAAAAAACTAAACTTCAGACAATAATCCTAAATATTGCAAAATTAGGATGAACTTAATCCATCATTAAAAAAAATGGTTGTTTGGTACTTTGGTTTGAGAAATACAATAATTTAATCTCAGTATAACACTCAATAATTTGTTTGCAATAGGTGTTTTAATATAAAATACTGCACTGTTGATGATAGGCAATAGTTACGTATTTTAGTCGCTTGTTACACTCTTATGGCTTTAATCGCTAGTATTTTGTATTAATTATATATTTTATGCCTTGTAGTAGTGTTTTCAAGCTATGTAGATATTATGGAATGAATTCAAATGATTTTGAGCTTTAAAGTATGAATAAAAGCCCAAGGAATCAAGCCGGGATCGTGTTTGGGGATCAAAGAGTGATAGTTAAGAACGAGACAAAGAATCGAGTGGGCATGCAGCTTATTGTCTAGTAAAATGTATATAACCTTTTACTCAGAACTCCGTTGGGCTCCACAATATATTGTAGGAAAGCTATTTGAAAGGGCTACAACTTTAATCTTTTGCATTTTTGCGAATTCCCACTACCGCGATGCTTGGAGCGGCGCGGGGCGCGGCATACCTGTGGAAATTTCCCGTAGCTTGTCAGAATCAGCTCTCTCAATTTCCCCACAAGCACACCGTATGGCGCATCACCCTATGCACGAAGCCTATGCAAATTTTACAGAGCCAAAGTCTTATTTCGCGCAAAAAAATATATTTTTGTCTGAGCTCGACCCTACTTGGTATAAATACATATAAAAATACTATTTTGAAGAAATGGACATATTTTTGACATAATTTAGACCTAAGGAGGCTAAGGAGATTGTGGATTCGACCTAAGGAGGCAAGAACATACTAGGAGTAAGGCGGAGAATTTTTCGAGGACTTTTTTACTTCTTTTTTCCTATTCCCATTATTGGTTATGAATTCTAGTATTGTAGTTTTGCATACTATTATGAATAGCTGGTTTGTTATCTAGGGTTTTGATGGAACCTATTGGAGGATGATTTTCTTGTTACGTTAATATAGATTTGTTGTAGTGTTTTTTCTATTTGTTCAAGTACATTATTATTGTGGTTGGTTGAAGAGCTCTCAACCGAATATGCCTATTTGGTGTGTATTACTCGGGAGAGGGTACATATATTAGGTAGTTGTTGAACAACATCACATCCAACGTATATGAGGTATCGATATGAAGGGTTTAAAGGAGGGATTAAAGATAACAAAACCTTGGTGCGATCCAAGTGAGCTACTTAATGCCAGCTAGTATAATTCAGGAGAATATGTCTATTAAATTGTGGTAATTACTCTAGAGAAGGTTACAACAGTCAAAGTGATCATGATCAATAGAGAAAACTTAGGTGAATTTATAGAAAATATAGCGGAAAAGATTCCGATAATTCGGGAAATCATAACTCTAGACCCCCTTAATCTTATCTCTAACCCTCAGTATTTTTAGTTGTCAACTTACTATTTTAATTTGTTAGTTAATTAGTTAAACACACGAATCTTAATATCTATAAGTTACTAATTATTCGAGCTTGTCTTCTTAACAATATTGAACAGTTGTAGCTAAGCCTTAGTTCTCTATGGGATTTTACCCCGAACTTGTAAACCAGATTGTATTTGCAATGACCGCTTAATTCTTTTTATAAGATATAGTTAGGCGTGATCAATTGTCATGCGACATTAAGACCGCACATCAATAGAAATGATATTATATACCCTATATGGAAAGTTATGTATTTTCTATACAAATAAAGGATACACATACTAACAATATCTATAATATATTAAAAATGCAAAGTCCTTATTAAAATATCATTCACCGTAAGTGTATTATATGTTGGATATATCTGTAATTGTAATTATTTATTGTTATTTTTGAGCAAAATTAAAGTCTATCGTGTGCTTCCTTTTAGATTTAGAATTCTTTAGAGTTTACACTGTTTGACATACTCGCGGTACCAATTTTTTTCTCTTTTGCTTTTGTTTCCTTTAGTTTTAGGATTCTTGGATTTATTTTTGTCAAAATCGCGTGGCATGACCATTTTTACGGTTGGCTATAAAAAATAGCCATTGTTTACAAATTCAATGAAAAATAGTCATTATTTGCTGTAACAGGAACCGGTCTCGTATAATTTACGGGAGTTCTGATGTATTTGTGTACGAACTCCAGCATATTATGCTGGACCGATATACTTTGCTAACTCCTGTAAAATTTACGGGAGACTGGAGCACCAGTATATTATACTGGATATTTATACTTGCTAGAACTCCCGTAAAATATGCGGGACTTCCAGCATAATTATGCTTGAACTCCCGTAAAATTTGCGGGAGTTCCAACATAGTTATCTTGGAACTCCCGTAAAATTTGCGGGAGTTCAAGCATACTTATGCCGGAACTCCTGTAAAATTTGTGGGCGTATTTTCCGGATTTGAACAGTGTTTTCGCTCAGATTTCTCTTTACATAAAAATTGGCTAAATTTCGATGACTTTTGAATCTTGGCTATTTTTCAACGACCTGTGGTAAATCTGGCTATTTTTAAATTTCTCACTGTATTTTTTGTTGGTTTTTGTTTGGGATACTTTAGATTATTTTTCTTCGTTGGTTTTTGTTTCCTTTAGTTGTTAGATTAGTGTATTACGGTGAGTCCTCTTTCCATTGTTCTTTTTGTATTTGTTTGAGATGCAATTTCTATTGTCTTTTTTATGTAGGTTTAGGATTCAAATAGTATGCTCCTTTAGTTTTGGGATACTTAGATTAATTTTTTCGTTGGTTTTTGTTTCCTTTAGTTGTTAGATTAGTGTATTACAGTAAGTCCTTTTTCCATTGTCGTGTATTGGTTTGGGATGTAATTTCTATTGTCTTTTTTTTTTTCTAATGTAGTTTTAGGATTCATTTAGTATACTAAAGCAATTTAGAACAATGAGGAGCTAATTACTTCTATAAAAGAAATAATCACTTCTACAAAGAACAACTCCACGTTAAATGTTTGTCTTTTATTATTTTTGTTTACAATATTTCATATATGATCATTGATTTAAAATTCTCATATACTAATGTTGTATAGGTTGTTTGGATCGTTGCAATTGTCACATAAAATTGGTTAGGCATTCTAACTCATATCACTTGAATATTTCATTAATTTAACCGAGGAATTTGAATACTTCAAATGGCTTATGCAATGATACATGATATAGTGATAGACAAACATGCTTCATACATTTGTTTATCCCAAGAATTCAATTGTCACCTCCAAAAAAATAAAGGATACTCTTTTAAATTCATCAGAAAATAATTATGAGCGTGTTTATATTTTTTAATGACATTAACTAAAGCACAATCCCAATGCTGGCATGCAGTTGATGCAACATATTTTTTTCACATGAATAACTATAAGGTGCACTTTCAAGAGGTATATTGATGTAAAAAATAATAGTTTCGTTCATGATGGAGTAAGACAAAATAAAAAAAGCACATACCCTAAGAACACCGTCTATAAAGAGATATTGTGTAAGATACAATAATATAACACGTTATTAACTCATACAATATATTATCTATAATTATAAATGTTACGTCACTACTTTAACTAATCCAAAATATTGATGTTTATATGTTCAGAAAATGTTCAATATATTTGAATTCACCTATTACATTAATGTAATTATACTTATTTATTTTTATTTCAATTGCATGTTGAATCTATTTGGACATTAATTGCTATTATACTTAGTTTATTCTCGCTGTATATGATATTAATACTAAGACACAAGTTACACGTGTAATGCATGTACATAGAAACTAGTGATAATAAAAAATTTGAACGCTCTTAAGCTTACATAGTAATTCATGTGTTATTATTTATATATTAAATCTAAGCATTTTTAAATATTATATAAATAATTTATATATTATAATCTCTACATAATTAAACTTAAATAAAAATATGATCTCTTAATATTTCACATATTAAGTTATTGATATACTGATTTCAGGCATATCTCGACTATCGTATGTATTTTTCAAAGAACCTGAACAATTGAACTTTACTTCTACTCGCCAAATTCTCACGATATATCAAACATGGGCTATTTTGAAAGTGAAATGGAAAAGGGCACTCTAACATTTACCCAATAAGAAATGAAAAATAAAAAGAATATTAACGAGAAAAAGAAAAAGAAAAAAGAAAAGAAAAGAAAAGGTCTCAACTTTTCATAAATGCGAAACATAAAATTACAAAAAATTTATATTTAAATTTTTATTTCTTAAACAAAAGATACTTTGTATTATTATTTAATCTCTTTTGGGGGCTTTCACACTATGTACGTATTAGAGTTAAAATAGTATATTTGACCAAACTTCTAAAATTAGCTTATTTTGAAAATAGTTTCTCTAAAGTATATTTTAAAAAAAAGGATGAAAAGTACTTTTGGTTAGAGTTATTTGCGTATAATCAATTAATTTGAAAAATACTTTTAAGCAACAAGTTATATTTGGCCAAACTTATAAAAAATACTTTTGAATAAAATTATTTTTTTCTGTTTCGTAATATTACTTTTGCTTGTACTCAAAATAGTTTTTTTTTAAGCTTGGCAAACATCTTAATTTAAAAAAAATATTATTTTTGGCCAAAAAATTATTTAGCAATAATCCAAATTGTACCCGGGTAAAGCACATTAAAGAGCAAAATCTTCTTTAGCATTTTTTTTATATTTTCAAATTGGCTTAACCAAAAGTATTTTATCCCTATTTTCAATCTTCAATCAATTACTTAAGAAAAAAAGGAAAGAAGGCTTTTCCTCCCTTTTTCTCTCTCTCACACAGTATGTGTGTGTCTATGGTGAATTGATGCCACCAAAGCACAACACAAAGTGGTCATCCCCACTCCCACACAACTCTTCATCCTTCTTCTTCAACTAACACAATATCTCTTTCCCCTTTTTTTTTTTCCAGTTTCCCACTTTAGGGTTTTCTTTCTTTGCCTTTTTTAACAATTCAACTGTATTATATCCCACAACTAACCTATCTCATTCACTTGTTAGGAAAATACTCATTATTTCCTTTCTCGGTCTTGTTGATTTGGTACAGAGCTACCAAAATTTACTCATTTTGAAGCATTTTTTAGGTAAAGTTTGAATCTTTCTTGCTGAATTTTTGTCAAGAAGGTTGCTTTATTTGAAGAAATTTACCTTCTTTTTTTAAGCTTTCTGTATTATGGGGTGTTAAGTTATCAATTTTCTTGGTATTTTTCTTCTGAATTTTGACATGATTGAACAATTACCTGTTTTTTATTGCATTTAAATTGATATTATATGTGGGTATGGATTCTCTTTATTTGATGATACATAGAGGATCTGTGTTCTGGAGAAGCAATTTTAATTATTGAAGTTCTAGATTTACTGTGTGGTTGTTTGAAAATTGAAATCCATCTTTTTTAACTTTTATTTTTCTTTGTTCATGGAATAAGTCCTATTATCCCTTATTTATCCATTGTTAATTTAGTGCTGGTGAGCAGTGTAGGAGATTTACTCCAACTTGTGGATATTATGTGTATAGTGTATTATTTTACTAACCTTAAGTTAAAAAATAATGGAGCAAATTGAGAATCCAGAGTTTGACAGAGTTTTAGTTGCCTCTAATGGTTAGTTGCTCTGTGCAAATACATGGCGGCATCAAGTTTTGATTGAGTTCTTTTTGCAGAGCATTGAATTGGTTCCTTGTGGTGCTTTGAAGTTTGGCGTATAATTGATTTCTCGTCGAAGGAAGACAAAATTGCGCTTGCAGACTTCTTTGTGATTATTGCTTCCTATCTTTATTGTTGGCTAAGGTGGATGGAGACTGCGAAACGGTGGTTCAGCAAGCTTGGCAAAAAAGATAAGCCCAAGCCTCCTAAGAAGCCGGAAACTACTACTAGTAATGGGAAAGAAGGGTCAAAATTGTCATCACATGAGGAAACACCTTCAACCGCCACTAAACAGAAAGCCGCAGCTGCCAAGCAGTACATAGAAAAGCACTACAAAGAACAAATGAAGAGCTTGCAGGAGCGTAGAGAGCGGTATGTTACTTCTACTTTTTTCATAGGATGACTGTGAATCAGGATTGGTCATCCTAGATACATGTTCTTGCAAACGTTCATTTGATCATTGGTCCGACTTGTATTAACTGAGGTTGCCAGTATGCAACAATTAAAATCTTAGTTACATCAGATTTCAGGGTCTTGCAACTCTTACAAACATTTTTTTCGATAAGGACAACCCTAACGAACATTGGAAAGCTTAGACATCTATGCAATGACTATTTTCTTGTCCCTTCTCGTGATCATCCTTGAATCTATTATCCCATTCCAAAAGGTTTTAATGTATTTTTCTGTTGATTATATTGTTATCAATAACTTCAGAATCGGATAGTTAAAATGGATTTCATTTCATAGAGGGAATACTGATTTAGTCTGTTTTTACAACTTGTTTAAATAAAAAAGGACATACAGGGAACTCAGTACTCTTTCCTGAACAAGTAATGCAACCTCGTTGTGGGGTTGATTCATTAATTTTTGTAGTGACATTTCCATTCTTTTGTTGGTATTTAGATGATGACTGATGTATCCGCAGGGGGTGGTTTGTGCTAATAATAAAGAGCCGATGGTTGATGCCAGTAAATGTGTTCCCAAGCTTTTCACGGTAGAGTGTTCTAGATAGCTGGAAATGAGCTTTGTCGTCTTAATTCCACAAAATGTTGGATCACGATGAATTGTTGTGGATGCAGAATTAATTTGTGATCAGTGTTACAAATAGTGTGAAGCGAGGAAAAGCGACAACCCCCATTTCACGAAAAGCGAGAAGCGAAGTGCCCGCTTTCTTGAATTGAAGCGGAATTTAAAAAAAAAAATTAAAATAAATACGGCATGTAATTGTAAGCAAATGTTCAATACTTGAATTAAAAAACTAAAGAGTAGCATCAATTAAAGCACAAAATGAGCATCCTATTCTTCTACAAGATTGTCAAGAGTAGCATCAATTAAAGCACAAAATGAGCATCCTATTCTTCTACAAGATTGTCAAATTTTTATATTCCACTATCATTATTATATTGCTCGTCATCTTCCTCAACTTCATCTTCTTCATAAACTAGGGACAAAGTAGCTGCCTGTTTTCCCTTCCTCTCTGTGAACTTGAAGTTGAGGTACTCCCCCTCAAACCATAAATTTTCTCCCCAATTCCACGCGCCCTCGCAACATCACCCCAAGTGATATCAGAAGTATCCTCAAATACTTCTTCATCTGCATGATCTTCCGAGACTCCATTTAGCCATTCATTAGCATCATCGATGTTGTCCAAACTAATTGGATCAATTACATTACGCGTGTTGTAACGACGCCTCAATGTTCTACTGTACTTAATGAAGACTAAATTATTGAGACGCTTCAAGGTTAGTTTGTTCCTCTTTTTGGTATGAATCTGCATATAATAAGCAATTAGTAAGATTGGGACAATTGAGATATTATTTAATTATCTCAATATACTAAATCTTTCTTATTAGTTCTTACATGCTCAAACACGCTCCAATTCCTTTCACACCCGGATGAGCTACATGTTAGACTTAGAACCTTGATGGCAAACTTTTGTATATTTGGAGTGGAATGACCATATTGCTTCCACCGTTTAACCGTAGAAGTAGAACAAATTTTCAAAATATAATATTAATAAAGAAATAACTTATTAACTATATAACAACATATAAGCACTCGCTCACCTAGTGACTTCGTCTTTGTTTGTCTAATGGCCATGTTTTTTCAAAAAGTTCAGCATTCATATAAATACTAAATTGTTCTGTGATTTTATCTTGCACGGATTCTTCAGGTATCAACTTCTCAATGCATTCATAGTATCCATTCCACAAAGGTTCATCTCCTAGAATCCTATCTTCATTGTCATAAAACAATTCCGGGATCAAAACAAGTCCAACTGCATGCAAAGAGCTATGAAGCTTACTATCCCAACTTTTATCTATGATTTCAAAGACTCTTTTGCATTTTCTTTGATCACTTAAAGAGGCTTGAATAGCCTCATTTGCCCTATCAATTGCTTCGTACAAGTAGTCCATTGGTGGCCTTTGCTCCCCACCCACCAAACGAAGCACTTTAACTAAAGGACCACCAATCTTCAATGCATGAACCACATTGTTCCAGAATGAAGGAGAAAGTATAATATCTACAGATTCTCCCCCCCGAGCTACCCTTCCATAGGCAGTGCTAGTGTACTCATCTGAAACAAACAACTTCTTCAAATTGCCTTTTTGCTCATACATCCTATGCAAAGTTAAGAAAGCAGTAGCAAATCTTGTCTTTGCAGGTTTCCCCAAGCTTCTTTGTTTAGTGAATCTCTTCATCATATTCAATAATAAAGGCTTTTGAACAATATAAGAATGCACTCTAATTGCCTTATTAAAGACAATACTAAAGGGTCTTTTCTTGAAAATATCACCAAAGATCAAATTAATAGAATGTGCTACACACAGAGTCCAGTAGATATAAGGGTACCCAGCAGACATCAAATCACCAGCTTTAACATTTTCACTGGCGTTGTCCGTGACGACTTGAACAACATTTTCTGCTCCAATAGAGTCTATTGTACTCTTGAACAAGGAGTATATTTTGGTTGAATCAGTCAAAGAGTTAGTTGCATCAACGGACTCAAGAAACATGCTTCCCTTAAGAGAATTCACCAAGATATTGATGATCATTTTTCCATTTCTCGCCGTCCACTTATCCATCATAATGGAACAACCAAACTTGTTCCATTCTACTTTGTGCTCCTCCACAATTTTGTTCACCTCTTCCACCTTCTTTTTTAGATATGGCCCTCTAACTTCATAATAAGTTGGAAGGCTTCATTCCTGGACCATATACCCTACAGCCTCAATAAAAGCATCAAAAGTGTCAATATAATTAACACAATTAAAAGGAAGACATGCATCATACATCCACTGGGCAAAGCAGGTAACTGCATGGTCCCTCAAAATCGCTTTGGCATCAACTTGAGGATTACTACTTTTTCCTCCCTTATCTCCAGATTTTTGCATGAAGTAACAATCCATAGGACCTTTGGTCTTGCCGGTAGATCCACAACTAGAAGACATTGGTGGAAGCATCCTTCCCCGCTTTTGTGATTTTGGTAGAAGCGACGAGGCATTCTCACCTTCTTCCGTTTCATCATCATTATCATCATCAAGACTATAAAGTTCTTGTTCATGAATCATTTGAGTCTTTAACTCCTTTTTTTGAATGTATGCTTTCAATTCTTCCTTAACCTTCTTCCGTTTCATCATCATTATCATCATCAAGACTATAAAGTTATTGTTCATGAATCATTTGAGTCTTCAACTCCTTTTTTTGAATGTATGCTTTCAATTCTTCCTTCACATGCCCCGAAACTTTAGGACAAGATGCGACATTTGGATCACCACCGATTAGATGCACTTTTTGGCGATAGATTCCTCCATTTGTTATCTTATCACAAAAAAGACATCTAATGGTCATCTTGTTGGTCTTGGTAACTCTTGCCGTAAGTCCAATCCGGGTCTTTCCTATCTTCTTTTGGCGCCATTAAAATATCAACTATATAACACATAATAAAGACAATAAGAACTAAGAATAAAAAATATATATTTGGGCATAAACGGGGCAGAATTTTTCTGAAAAAAATTCGCCAGCATTTCGACGCTTTTTGGACGTTTAGAATGAAAATAAAAACATACTTGTTGAAACTTGAAAGTTGTTGTTGTAATGTTGAAGAAGAAGAAAAACCCTAGTTTGCTTAAACAAATCGTTGCTTCATGTGAGGAAGAAATTGCTGTTTTTTTTTAGGAAGAAAGCTGTTGTTGTAATGTTGAAGAAGAAGAAGAAGAACCCTAATTTGCTTGAACAAATCGTTGCTTCATGTGAGGAAGAAATCACTGATTTATTAGGAAGAAAAGACTGGTTTAGAACCCTAGTTTGCTGCTGAAGAAGTGTCTAAAACAGAAGACTCAACGATTTGGGTCTTTTAATTGAAAAAGACTCTTTTGGGCCTTTTAATTCAAGAAGGAGAAGTAGTCGCTTTTCTGTACCTGAGCCTCTTTTAGTTGGGTTAGCGACCAACCCATCGCTCCGCTTCGCTTCTCGCTTAAAGCGAGGAAGCGGACGCTTTTTTAAACACCGTTTGTGATAGTCCAGCCGTGATTTGTTAGCCTTTGAGAAATTACCGGTCTAGTTCGTGGTTTTCTTGGTATGTTTGCATATAGTGTCCTAAGATTGAAATCAAAGGTTGAGAGGAATCAAATGTTTAGAAAACATTTCTGATGTTTTGCGTTGGTGCCACTTTGGGGCGAATAAACTCCTTGGAATGGTTAACCATTGAGAAACATTATCTGGAATGCAAACTGATACAGGATTCCATTCCCGATTTTGCTCACATGAGGCTCAAATATTCATATCAATCAGGAGTAGAAGAAATTATTGAAGTTCCCACTCTTGCCAACAATTTCATGCATTTTGGCGTTTGTTGATAAACCTAGTTACGGATTTTCAAGTGATTGCATTTGTTTGTGAGTTTTGGGAAACACTGAATTGCCCTTTGGTGATATGGATTTGACTTCTTATATATATATATATATATATATATATATAACTTTTTTTTGGTTTGCATTGGGTGTCCCAGTCTTTAAAAGCCCCGTGACTAATCCCGGGGGTGCACAAGCCCCCGGCAAGGAGTTTCCCCGCAAGTGTACCACGGTTAATTCAGGTTTTACCCAGTCCGATGACCCTCAGAAATTGTTTGCACCCAGTGGTTTTGAACTTGAGACCGTGAAAGGGAGCAAACCCCAAGGCTCAAGTCTATTGCCACCAGCCCAATCGTATGAGAATCCTATTAGCACCGATAACTTGCTATTTGTAGAGAACAGTATTTTTGTGTAAGTTGTCTACTTTTGTATCCGACTTGTATACAAAAATTCGAATTTCCACCCCATCAATACAAATATTACCTTCTGTAAAGAAAACTGTAAATAGAGAAATTTTTAATGTTATTGTTAATTGCCTTTAGCTCAGTTTTATGCCTTGCTATGGGAGAATCTAGAGTGGACAAAGCATTCACAGTTGCATTTGTTCGTACTGAAAGTAATTAAGAGCAGAAAATTGTTCAGCTTCTTGTTGGTCTTCCTTGATTAATATGGATTTAACCTCTAGTATGTATCCACACAGATTTATGTTATCTATGAAAATAGAGCACTGGAACTGCAAATATAAAACTTACTATGTTAGTGCTGATGGCCTTTAGCGAAGGTCTAGCTTTAATCATGCCAAAGAAGACAGAAACTAGAGTTAACAGTTTCTGCTACTTATTTCTTGTCCCTGGTAATGTACAGTATGTATGATATGCATGTGTATGAAAATCCAAAGTAGCTAGTAGTATACAGTGAGGAGTTTGTTTAATTATCAATTAATTGCCGTCCTTATATTACTGATTAATTTTTGCGCTCAGTTTTCTTTCTTCCATTATGATCTCTTTTAGCAAGTTGGTCAAGTGCTTTTAGAAACCTTTTGGTAGTTGGTGAATCTGCTGATATACAATTCATGCCTTTACCTCACTAACTTCATGCTCATAGCCAAAGAAAGCTTTACATTCAATGCTCACTTCATCTCTTTTACCAAGTTGATTTAGTGTTTTTAGAATCTCTCCATAATCATAACTAGCCAACCAACATTTGCTCTATTTGAGCCATTACTTGCAATTGTAGCGTTTATAAGCATGTTTTTTGGTTGACATGTCTTAAGACTTGATTATAGAATTTCTCTGGATAAGTTAAACAATCATGTATCACCCTTCATTCTTTTGCAAAATTACTTGTCTCAAGTCTTTTTGAAGTTTTCGTAGGCCATCAATGAAATCTTAAGTTTATGGTAATCCTCCTTTATATGATATGCATCTCTTAATAGTTAATAGATGTGCTCTCTGTGCAATCACAATTCCTTTTATCTTTTCCATGTTCTTTGTGCTTTAAATGAATGGTGTGCAAAAACAATTTCTCTTAAAGAATAATCATTTTTTTCTTTGTTGCAGGCGCAATATGCTTGAAAAAAAATTAGCTGATGCGGAGGTTTCTGAGGAAGAGCAGAACAATTTACTGAAGTACCTTGAGAAAAAGGAGACAGAATTTATGCGCCGTCAAAGGCATAAAATGGGTGCTGATGATTTTGAGCCTTTGACAATGATAGGAAAGGGTGCATTTGGGGAGGTCGCTTTCTTCATCTCTTACCATAATCTTTTCTCCCATTTTATATCTGACCAGCATAGCAGGCAAAGAGAGCTATGATTGGAAATCTTTTAAAATTCTCTTATTTCTTTTTAATTCTAATTTTTAGCTTGTATCTTTTTCCCTCGGGGTTCAAGCATCGTTTGGGAGAAATATAACTAATAAATTAGAGGTATGGTAGAAAAAGGGGGCATTATGTCCTTGAGCGGAAACACTTTCATGGTTGTTTTCTACGTCATACTTTGTAAGTTGGAAATTGGAACTTTTTTCCTAGTGAACTGTTATGGGTTCTTTTACTCTTGGTGGGGTACACTTATCTTCGTGGTGGAAAGCTTTTGAGCTTTGATTGAGAAACGATATCATCCGTAAATCTTCACTCATAGACCCTCTCCTCTCTCTCTCTCTCTCTCTCTCTCTCTCTCTCTCTCTCTCTCTCTCTCTCTCTCTCTCTCTCTCTCTTTCACACACTCACAACACACCTGAATCGGAAATATGAATAACATTTGAGATTATATTCCTCTTGACCTTCTAAATTATTTTGTCTTGCTTCAGGTTAGGATATGTAAGGAGAAGGCAACTGGTCATGTCTACGCCATGAAAAAGCTTAAGAAATCAGAAATGCTTCGTAGAGGCCAGGTAAAGAACGCAGAGAACTTTCTCAATAGTTACCTGGTGATTGTTTGTGTTGCACTTGCATGCTAATTTCTGCTCATCAACTATTTTTTGTTAGGTTGAACATGTTAAAGCAGAAAGGAATCTGCTTGCTGAAGTTGAGAGCAATTGCATTGTTAAGCTATATTGCTCTTTCCAAGATGAGGAGTATCTTTATCTAATAATGGAATATCTTCCTGGTGGAGATATGATGACTTTGCTGATGCGCAAAGATACTTTAACAGAAGATGAGGCCAGGTTTTATGTGGGGGAGACAGTCCTTGCTATAGAATCTATCCATAAACACAATTATATTCACAGGTGGGTACACAATTCTTTTTCTGTGTGATGTGATTGGCTGATTGCCTTGACCAATCAAAGTGTTCTTCTTTGCTCCTTTACTCGATTGTTCTCTAATCAGGAGGAATAACTCATCTATCCAAAATTTGCAGAGATATCAAGCCGGATAACTTACTACTTGATAGAAATGGGCACATGAAGTTATCAGATTTTGGATTATGTAAACCACTGGACTGCAGTAATCTTCAGGAAAAGGATTTTACAGCGGCAAGTAAGTTAAGCGGTGCTCTTCAAAGTGATGGACGGCCAGCCCCTCCAAGACGCACTCAACAGGAGCAACTGTTGCATTGGCAGAAGAATAGGAGGATGCTTGTAAGTCCTTATTACAACCATGATTAATGAACCTTTAATCCTCAAAGTCTTAACCTCACCCAACTGCCTTCTCCCTAATCCTCCTTTAAGTAAAAAGATTAGATAGGAGAGAGAACTTAAGCACAAGTTAGAAGAAAAGCTCCTTTCCTCGGATAATATTACATTTGGTGCAAAGGATGTCTGTGTGAGGGGCATATGGAAAATATATATATGTACCCCTTTGAGGTCCTGAAAACTATTACACATCTCTGTGTGGTAAACTAATGCTTATTTGCCTCTTTAATTTACTACTGAGGACAAAAAGGCTTGCAATAAAAGTGACCTGAATCCAATGTACTACACCAGCACTGTCATTCTCTCTTCTCCTCACCTCCTACCCCTCTTGTGCTGGTATATATGCTACCCCTACTTTGAGTGCTGACTTCCTCTGAACTCTTTCTTTTTTCTTTTGTCTTAATCCTCTATCATCACTTCTCTTGGTTGGAGCTCTTTGCGTATATTTCTGTCACCTGGTTTAATGATGTGCCTGCAGAAGTTTCCTTTTCTATACTGTGTTTTGATCATAAGAGGGAGATATTATGCTCTATTCCTATTCATTATCACCCAAAGTCTGTAGCAAATAGCTAGAGTGTTCTTGGATACTGTAATGCCTATCCTTATCGAAGTCATTACAGTGACTGCAGCTATAATAATAACAATAGTAAATTAGTAACAAAGCTTAAGACTTGATCATTCCTTGTTTTCTTATGTTCCAATGCAAACATAGACTAGAATTCCTACTTCCTACATTCTAAATTGGAGTCTACATCTTATTGAGTGTAGTGCAACATTATCTTAAACCTGTGATGAGTTTTGAGTAACAAGTAATTTTGCAAACTAACAAAGGTAAGTGTTCTTCCCTCACCCTGCTTCTGACTAGGAAAGTATTGTGACGAATTGTTATTTTTCTGAAACTTGTGTTGATTACATGGAAACATTTAACACAGTGAAGTACTGCAGGCTTATTCCACCGTTGGAACACCTGACTACATTGCTCCAGAGGTTTTACTGAAGAAAGGATATGGATGTGAATGTGATTGGTCGGTATATTTGTATTATGTTCTCTCCTTCAATTAAAAGCTTATCCATTTTTTCTCATGTGTGTTTCTCTCAGGTGGTCACTTGGTGCTATCATGTATGAAATGCTCGTGGGATATCCACCATTCTATTCCGATGAACCTATGTCCACCTGTAGGAAGGTAAGAATGGGAATCTGCTCCTTGGTTATGCATGATGAAAAGTCTTTTAACGTGTGAAATCACTGGTTGTCAGCTTTTCCTGTTTCATTCCTTTGGTCTAGTTATGCACAATCTTAGCTATTTTCATTAGACCTTAAATTTTGGGTTATGCTGGAGAGTCCAGGTTTTCTGGTGTTTCAATCAGGTAGTTTTCTGGCTTGGGACACAACGTCCGGAACTGCTTCAAAAATCAAAATTATTAGAACTGAAGTGGCTTTGTTGCTAATTGAAATTCAATGCACCGCAAAAAAACTTGAACTGGTTCCGAGGACCGAGACTGCTCTTTGGCCCCTATCTAAGTTGATGAGAGACTTGGAAATGTAATTGTTTGCTGAGCACAGTGAGTCATTAAGAATATGAAGGCCAACACTCGTCAGCTATTTGCTTCGAATCATTATGATTTTTTCAGTGTCTGATTTCTGGGGAAAGGAACAGGCGGAAGTAAAACAGTTTAACATTTGGCATTATGTATATGAACACATGCCTCTTAAGTCTTATTTTACGGAATCTTATGCTCTGCTGAGTTTATCCAGAGTGACTGGACATAATAGCATACTGTGGGGCCGCCAAAATATCCCGGGGCGGAAGCCTTTTTTGTTTCCACCATATTTTGATGGTGTATACATGCATCACAATGTTTGCTGACTAAGTATATCAACAATTCTTCTAACATTAACTTTTACTAAATGCATTCTTACGCCGTCCTTCTAGGCACATAATATCAGTATTTGATAAAACAAATTCTTAATGGATTTACTATATGACCAATTTTGAACTACAACGAGCAAGGCTTGATCATTATTCAGTGAGTTGATCTTGATGCGTGTGTGTTCTTGTTTGACATTCACAGCCATTTCTGTGACATAGGCAGCACTGTATTGTGGGTTAGGTCAGGAAAAACTGGACATGATCTCTAAGCTTGATTATTGCATTTAGCAACGTTTGCCGAAGATGTCTTAGAAGCGGTTTCTATTTTCATCAATTATAGTATGTAACCTTTGGTGAAAACTTGGCATGTTCGACGGTAACTATCCAACTTCAAGTTCCATTTTGATACTTTCCTGATGACAGTCCACTTTTATCTGTCTTACTGCTGCAGATAGTAAATTGGCGGACTCATCTTAAATTTCCTGAAGAGGCAAAACTCTCTCCTGAAGCAAAAGATCTCATATGTAAACTCCTGTGTAATGTAGAACAGAGACTTGGGACCAGGGGTGCTGGTGAAATAAAGGTAGTTGGTGTGTTCGATGTAAATACTAAGAATGGGATTAGACTTGGTCAAGTTTAATACGCTAACTGTTTTTCAGGCTCACCCATGGTTCAAAGGTGTTGAATGGGATAAACTTTATCAAATGAAGGCTGCATTTATTCCAGAAGTTAATGACGAGTTGGATACTCAGAATTTTGAGAAGTTTGAAGAGGTGTGCAATTTGCCCTTTTCAATCTTGGTTTCTCCGTCAGTGCTACAGAAACCCTTTTTGGCAATCCCAATCTGCTTGTTTTTCATGTCTTCCTTTGCAATTCTGGTTTGCAGGGTGACAGTCAAATTCCAACAGCGGCAAAATCAGGTCCTTGGAGGAAGGTTAGTACCGATGAACCTCTAGTGACTGCATAATTTGTAGTGTTTTTTTTTTATTGTTCATAATTCATAGGGGCTCTTTAAGTGATGTTAACTCTGTCATTCTGCTCTTGAATAATCAGCCAATAGGGATGATTTAATAAACTGCTTACAAGTTTCATAATTCATAGGGCTTGTTTCAATGATGTTATTCTGCATTTGAATAATCAGCTTATAGGAACGATTTGTAGGGTCTTCCTTCTAACGTCGCTTTGCATATGCAATGGAAAACCTGAATTTGGGAAACTAGTTTTCTGAAGTAGCCGTTTCCTCCGAGTACTATCAATCCAAATTCAACTTCTAGCTGGCAGATTAGTATTCCTGTTAAAGTACATTTCTATGTGGCCAAATAACAGAATTGAAAGTAATAAAGAGCCAGATACCTATATCTGTTTATTCAGCATTTAGTATGCTGGAAGAGGGGATCTGTGATGGTAAATAAGTTCTCTAGTTGAGCATTATTAAGTATAAGGATATGATTGCTGTTTCCAAATTGAAAAATCCATGTAATTGTTACATTGTAAAGGATAAAGGTTAAGAGACAGTTGAAAGGGAGGATGCTGCTGCCTTTATTGGAAACTAGTTAATTTGCTGATAGAAGTGTTCAGTATTGAATGAGAGGAAAATGTTTCATTTTGCTATATATCATCAGCTAATCTTGTTGGCGGTTATGGTCATAGTGATTCATGTGGCGACATCAATACATCAACTTCATTAATAAATCTGTTCTCTATCCTTTTGTTTGTTACTACAGATGCTTCCCTCAAAGGATGTCAACTTTATGGGCTACACTTACAAAAACTTTGAGATTGTGAATGATAATGATGTTGCTGGAATGGGTATTAAGCTTTTCCTTGCATTAAGTTATCCCTTTGATCTCAATTTGAACTTATCTAACATAGGATAGTATGATTTGATTTCTGCTGCTATTTGTGCTTTCCTTATCAACCTTTGTTTTATGAGTATTAAATGGTTTATTTTTGTTTCTTTTGTAATTGTCAGTTTGTGATTTGTCTTGAAATGTTTTTTTTCCTTTTTCAGCTGAACTGAAGAAGAAGAGTAACAAAGCTAAGAGGCCAACTGTGAAGGCGCTTTTTAGTAGGATTTCTGACCCTCTTTTTATTCTGGTTGTCGTAATTATTACCGTAGACTGGATTATTACTTCTCCTGGCATTGCTCCAAGAAATAGAGAGGCAATAGCCAAGGAATGGAATTAATAGTTGCACGTCTTCACTTGCTCTACTTGCAACTTATATTGGGATTGAGTGTCATCATCCTTTATATTGAGAAACATCCATAAAGCTTCTAATAGTTGGAGTTAAATAGAGTTTTTCTGAATGTTTTGTAATGCGGTAAAAGGAAATAGCGGATATTATATTATATCAGCAAAAACGGAAAAATGAATTGATTTCCACCACCAGGCCGTTGGTTCAACCATAAGGACATAGCACTTGAAGTGTGGCTTAGGTGTGGTTTGAAATGCCTAGGACTAAAATCCGGTATTTTAGTTGGGAAGAGGATAGGGGGAGGCCAATACTCTCTGTGGTTTTGAACCTGCTGATACCTCACAAAGTGGGGGCTAGAGGTGATTTCTCCAATATTGAAAAGAACATTAAGAAAAAGAGTGATCATTCTCCAATATGAATTAAGAAAGAGAATGGATCATTCATTGACTCTCCAGTCGCGGTTTTTCTTTTACGGCATTTTGTGTATCTGTTTCATGTGTTCTTTCTTGTTATCCTTCTCTTGTGGATCATGAAGTTTCTAAGAGTTGGAGAGCTAACGACAAATCTATCTCTGAAGTTCTCCCTGTGGTAATAATTTCTTCAAAAGAAATGGTGGATATTAATTACTTTTAGCTTACAAGAAATGAGTTGATTATTTGTTGACTTCTGTTTGTGATACCTTTACAGCATCTTGTCCCTCTGTTTCATGTGTTATTTCCTGTTATTCTTCCGTTTATTTTTCTCTCACGGATCATGAGATGGTATAAACATGCGTAGGTGAGGATTCGGATGCATCCAACTCTCAACCTGCTCACGGGAGTTTCCTTAAAATGTTACCTCCACACTTGGAATCGTCAAAGCAGGCTGAACTATAGCGTCCAAACTAATCTGTTTATAACTGTATGACCATAGTCAACAAAGCAAAACATGCAACGTTCCCTCTGCTAAGTGAAGCTGTTGTGTTTTAACATAGGTGTATTTCAAGTGTAAAGTATCCACGACGAAGGCAGTTTTGCAAATCTGTGACTGCCTTGGTTCATAGTTGTGCTTGTTTTTGTGTAAATTATTTCTTGGAAGTACATATCATTCTTTTTGTTGCTAGTTTGTAATTTTCTCCCCTCTTAGCTGCAGAAATTTGCAACCTTGTTCTTGTAATCTCTTCCACTATGGGTTTATTTATTTCAATAGCCTATCTCAAAAGATGAAAGTTCTAGTTTGAGTTCTTACTAGAAGTGTAAGCTCCCCTTGTTTATGCTTTCTGGGATTGAAACCACCTTTTCATTGTTAACTCGAAAAGAAGACGAAAGATGCTCTATTGTTGTCTAGTTTGCATGAACTGAGTTGGTTATATTGATGTCCCTCACCCCCTTGGCTGTGTAAATTCGACGTTTGTTCTCCCGTTTGACTGGGTTTTCCATACTTGTTATAGTTGTTTCTTGTCAAAGGTGGCATGTTAATTGCAGACGCTTTAGCAATTGGGTGAAGTACACAAATAACCCTCAAAGTGGTTGGTCTTTAATTTTTAACTCAAATAGTTTGCCAATTTTCTGCAATTTTTTGTTAGCAAAATATAATGAAGGGTGCTTGTTCCTCTATCTTTGCGGCTTCTGCAAATTCAAAGGAATCACCTACCATGTTGTCTTTGTTGGGAATTTAACCTTAATTTTCCTTATTTCATTCCCTTAGGATTTCTCTAATTAATTATTTTGAATAAACTTCAATCTCCAAAATATTTGGGGTTGGTCATATCTCATATGAGCTCTATATATCTAGCTTAGAGGATTTATAATACTTGGATCATTGTTGTGTTGGTAATCAATCTTTGGCAAATTTCCTCTCTATATGTATTCGGATTTGAGACCTAGCAATATATTCATTGAAATTTGAAAAAGAATTTTGAAGTTGTGTTGAAAAATAGTTTTTAAAAGTTAAAGTTGTGTTTGGGCATACATTTTATTTGAAGAAAAGTTAAAGTTTACTGAATGGAAGAAAAACCTCACCCAAAAACCAAAACATGATCATACTTCATAAACAAATAATGTTTTCAATTTTAAAAAATAAAGTCAAAATCTGTCACGACCTTGGTTCGCCCTTCGTGAACCATCTTGAACGCACTTAGTCACTACGATTAGGTAAGCCAAAAATATGGAAAAATAATTAATTTGCGGAAGAAAACAAGTAAAAACCAAAATAGTAAATAAAATAGTGTTTAATAGTACCGCTCGAAATACCCCATATCAACTTTCAAATACTAATACTTCTCCCAAAATCAGGAATCTCACGAAATCACAAGCTAAGAATACTACATAGTGCTCTAACTCCAGAATGTCTAAAACAAAGTAAATACAGAAGGGTTGTAACTACAAGAGAGAACGGAGAGAGACTCTTCCGTCTGCGGACGCGACAGATATACCTCGAAGTCTCCGAAAGATTTCCTCGCCTCAAGGATGGTAAGCATGAGTAACGATACCTGGATCGGTACATAAAAAACATGCACAAGAAGAGCATGCGTACACCGCAACAGTACTCAGTAAGTGCCAAGCCTAACCTCCGTCGGGTAGTGACGAGGAAGGTCAAGACCCTTTTGAGGTTAAATAAAATATAAAGTTCGACAGCGTAGAACATAGCAGCATAAATAAATACACCAATAAGAGTAATACACGATATAAGTATAACGACAACTGGAACAAAAACAAAATAATCACCGAAAAACAAATACAACTCAATGTAGACTGGGCGATCTCCCAGGATACTGTTCTGTACTCCCAAGATATAATATCCAGTGGATCTCCCAAATACAGTCCCGTAGTCCAACTCATAAATTCGTGGGGATCTACCAGAATACCACATCCGTAGTCCCAAATATAAATACTCAATACTAGGGGAATCTACTGGGTGCAATCCCGTAGTTCCAATGTAAAAGTGTATGGGGATCTCCCGGAATACAAATCCGTAATCACAAAGTAAACATACAGAGGGATCTCCCGGGATACCATCCCGTTGTCCCAAAGTAAAACACGACAACAACAAGAAACTCAATTCAATCAAATTTCACACCAATGTAAAGCGGGCATTTCTAACCTAGCATGTTGCAGATAATTCAAATAGGGCAATAGAACAAATAAATAGTTAAATCAAATAGGCATGCTTCCCTACACTAACAACAGGCTTAACTTCCAAGTAGTGTAAACTAAGGGTGTATTCTGGGTCGGTCCCGGGCCTAAACGGGCCTCGCGGTCCGGGTCCTGGCGGTCCCGGTCCTAAACGGTCTTTTTTTTGGCGGTCCCGGTCTTCGTGGGCTTGGTGGGTAAGACCGGCCCGTGACGGGCCTAAGCCCACATGGTCCCGGGCTTGGCGGTCCGGGCCTGGCGGTCCGGGCCTGGCGGGCTTCGTGGGCTTCGTGGGCTTTTAATAAAAAAAATTATTTAATAAGTATATATATGTTAACTATATATATGTTAAGTGTATGTATATAACTTATATATATAACTTAACTTATATATATACTTAATATAAGTACTTAATACATATATATATATATATATATATATATATATATATATATATATATATATATATATATGGTAAGTATTATATAAACTTAATATATATATATATACTTAACATATATAAACTTAACTTATATATATGTATTAAGTTTATATGTTATGTATATATATAATATATATTATATGTATATGTATGAAATAGATATATATATATATTGTATTAAGAGATAAATCAAAAACATGTGTAATAATTTTTATTACTAAAAATGACATATCTTTATTAATCTTCTCTCCCCCAATGGAATGAGCACAACAAGGTACTAATACCACCATTAAAAGGGGAAAAAACTAAATAAGATGTGCCAAAGTACAATTTACAACACAATCTACATATCTCTAACAAATCTCATAAATCCTTCAAGATTTGGAGGAGGTTCCGTTGGCGGTGGTGGAAAATAAGCTTGTTCATCACCACTTCCCGGCGAAGCAGCATCCTCAGCAAGCTCTGCAATCATTTCTTCGTAAGCGTCATCCACATCCGGTTGTGATTCTGCAAGTCCAAAGTTTCTTCTTTCCGAGCGGATCCAATCTCTAAATAGCACTGACTTCTCCAAGCTCTCCCTCATAGCTGCTCTATGATCTCCTATTTGAAGTCTTGCTTGACTGAAGGCGCTCTCTGATGCAACTGTTGAAGCTTGAATAGATAATATATCGCGAGCCATCCTTGCAAGAACAGGAAAATATTTTTCACGTAACTTCCACCATTCCAAAAGCTCAAAACTCCCGTCTGGATTCTCCTTCTCTAGTCCCTGCGACAAATAAACTTGAAGCTCATTTAGATGGGAAGATTCGTCAAAATTATCTCCTTAAGAACCCCTAAACTCCGTCCGAGATTTAAGTGCCTTCAAGCCCGCGGCTCTTTTGGACGACTGTGAAGTAGACGAAGTAGGGGTTGGAACAGTTGGCCTAGAATTTTGTAAGGCTTATTGGTATGCATTATAAATTATTTGAGTATTAATTTTAATTGATGCTTTTGCATCTGCAAGAGTAGCACGTTCTTCTACTGTAAGATCTAAAGCGTTATAACTATTTGTATACCAAAAATGAGGACCTCCTAATTTCATTGTAGGGTTTAAAATTGCTGATACACCATAAATAGGAGGGATAGGAAAAAAATATTTTTTAAATTTTTCTTTCATTGCATTTATAGCAAGTTCATAAATAGGCCCACCCTCGTTATAATCCACAAATAATGCACATAATGCTGCAATATAAACTAAACAATTAGAAATAGTTGGATAATATTGTCCGAAAAATACATTTGTAGCAGTGTGAAAATGTTCTAAAAAATCTATAAGAGTTTTAACATTAGTCCAATCTTGGGTTGTAAGCATTTCATCATCATCCACACCCCCAACCCGAGCATTGAACGTTGCATTAATAGGGTTCCTATATTCGTAAGCAACTACTAAACTTTCGTACATATAATTCCACCTAGTGAGGCAAGGTTTAGGAACCTTTCTTTCTCTAAGGCCATATTCATCACATTTTTTATAATACTCCCTAAGTCTACTTCCGCGGTTAGAATAAAAAAGCCAATTAAGAGCCATTCTAACCTTTTCAATTTCTACATTTAAAATTCGCATACCATCACCGACAATTAAATGATAAATATGACAAATACATCTAACATGAAATATATTACTAAATGCAGGATTTAATGTTGTTGTAAGAATGCCTACTGCACTAGTGTTGCTAGAAGCATTATCCATAGAAATTGATATTATTTTATCATTAATGCAAAAATATCTACAAATATCACCAACAGTGTTAGCGATAAACTTACCTGTGTGACGGGAGTTAATTATTCTATACGCAAGAATGTGTTTTTGCATTATCCACTCCTCGTCAATCCAGTGACTAGTAACAGTTAGGTAGTCACAATCATTATTACTTCTACCAATATCGGTGGTAATAGAAATTCTATTAGCTATATGACTAAATAAATACCGCAAATATTGTTCGTATTCATGTTTAAATTTACATATATCGGCCTTAACTGTTGCACGAGGCCAACCTTTATAAGTAGGATTAAAAACTTTTCTAATATAATGCACAAGTGTAATGGGGGTATTTATAGTAATATAAGCAATTGAGAGAGATTGAGAGAGATTAAGATAGATTGATGAATTGGTGAGTTAAAATGAAATAATGGGGGGGGGGGTATTTATAGTTGAGAATTGGGAAAAAGTGTAATTATATAAAGTTTGGGGTTATATTAAAGTTTGGGGACCATTTGGCTAAATTTTGATAGCCAAAAACGGCTATTTTTGACCTCCAATGGCTAGTTTTTAAATCTGGCCGTTGGGCCATTTTTAAAAAAAAAAAATTTTTTTTTTAAATATTACCGTTGGGACCGGTTGGGGCCCGCCAGGCCCGCGAAGACCGGCCCATGACCGCTACCCGGTCCCGGTCATCGCGGTCCCGGTCTTCGCGGTCCTACGCGTAAGGACCGGCCCGTCACGGGCTTTAGCCCCCCTTGAAGACCGGCTCGTCAGGACCGGCCCACCGGGACCGTTGGGACCGCCAGGCCCGCGGTCCCGGTCCGGTCCCGGTCCGGGACCGGCCCACATTACACCCTTAGTGTAAATAGGAAAGGAAAACACAATTCTAAGTTCAACGGAAATCGAATTTTTTAACAATTAGCACAAGTAACGCACTCGTTGTTGTACGTACAAGGCATTTAAATTAACAAAGATACCAAATCCCAAGGGGAAGGTCCCCCACATAAGGTTAGGTAAGCCACTTACCTCGAACCAACTCAAAATAAACCCGAAACCACGTTCTTGCCATGAGTATTCGACTCCAAATGATCCAAATATGTTCAATTCAGTTGCATAATGTAAATAATACTTCAAATAATTGATTCTACAAATAAATTCGCTAATACGTGAAATCAGGTGAAATGACCAAAACACCCCTTGGGCCCACATATCGGAATCGGGTAAAATTTATATTTTCAGAAACCTCATGCTCTCACTCTAGCGACCCAAAGGATCATCACATGTTTTAATTGGATTCTGTGTCTGCAAGGCCTTGAAAACCTTATTTAGAGTTGTCTCATTTTGCGTGCGCAGTCCTGGCGCGTAACTGGAAAGCTTAATATGAAATTCTATGAAAAATGCTAAGTTTTGATGTTAAAATTAATAAATTTAACTTTGGTCAACAGTTTGGGCAAAGGGATCTCGACCTGTAATTTGACGGTCCCGCATGGTCAGTAGAAAAATATGGGACTTCTGCGTGTGCCCGGAATCGAATTCCGAGGTCTCCAGCATGAGAAATAATTTTTTAAAGGAAATTATATTTCTGAAATGTTTAAGAAAATTGAAAATAAAATTTGATTAGAAAGCGATGGTATCGGGCCCGTATTTTTATTCCGGCACCAGGTATAGGTCTTACATATGTTTTAAGTCCTTCCTGTGAAATTTGGTTAAAAATGAACGTCGTTTGATGTGTTTCGGACTTGAAATCCTAAATTTTAAACTTGATGAAGTTTTGGAAAAATTCTTGATTTTGAGGTTTGATTCATTATTTTTGAGGTTATTTATGCGACTTGATCGCATGGATAAGTTCGTATGATGTTGTTGAGTCAGTGCATGTGTTTAGTTGGGAGCCCTGAGGGCTCGGGAGTGTTTCGAAATGGTTTTTGGCTTAAGAAGTGTTGCATATTTTTTACTATTGTGCCGAGGGATTTTGTTCTTCACATTCGCGTGGGACCTCTCGCGAACGCGTAAGGCAAACTTTCGAAGTGCCAAAATTCTTCTTCGCGAATGCGATGCTGGAGTAGCGAACTCGAGGCAAACAGGGGTACCCTTCGCGAACACGACACAGCATACGCGAACGCGTAGGGATCAGGTGAGGGTCACCAGATTTGTTCATCGCAAACGCGTTGCTTGGCACGCGAACGCGAACGCGAACCCCTTAACAAGAACGCGGAGGCTTAACAGCCTGACCCATCGCGAACGCGTAGACTTAAATCGCCCAGTTATTTTATGTTCCAAAAATAGAACCCGTTACGGGATTTCTCGAATTTTTACAAGACTTTTTCTTCTCCAAAGCTCCTAGGCTATATTTGAAGTACCTTTTCACCAATACTTCTAGAGTAAGTAATCTCTAACTTGTTTTCTTCTGTTATCATCAATATCTAAAGAATTTCTAGGCCTAAAACATATGATTAAGGGTAGAAAATTAAGAATTTGGGTAGAGTTAGGGTTTTTAAATTTTTCTTGATTTAGACCTCGTTTTGGGTCGATTTTGAAAATAAATTATATATTCGGGCTCGTAGGTGAATGGGTGACTTGTTTTTGGTCCGAACCTCGTATTTTGACCAAGCGAGCCCGAGGTCGATTTTTGAATTTTTGGGAAGAATAATGGAAAAACTATAATTAGCATTGGATTTGAATTGTTAAGCATTATTTGATGTTATAAAGTCATTTATGTATAGATACAATTGATTTGGAGCCAAATTCGAAGGAAAGATGGTTATTGAGGATTGAACTGGCCGTGGAAGATTGAGATAAGTGCTTGGTCTAACCTTAGCTTGAGGAATGAGGAGTTGAGTCATATTTTCTATGTGTTTCTTGTTGAGTACGATGTATAGGCATGGTGACGAGTATCTATACGTTGGAGTTGAACATGATCGTGAGTCTTATATTGATGCTTGCTGAATTCTTGAATAATGCTATGGTTGAAATAATGAGTAAATCGGTAGTATTGAGCAAAAGCTTAGTAATTTTTCCCTTGGAAGTTAATTATGAGTTGGAAATGATGATAATATAGATGATTAGAAGTTGAGTTGCGATTGGTATAGTTGATTGGCCCTTGTCGGGATAGTGTAATCTATAGTTAATCCATTGCCGGGATTGTTGTTGTGATCACTGTAAGCTATATATTTGGAACGAGTTGTGCGCCGCAATATTTTTATTAATGAATATTATATTGGATCGGATTGCACGCCGCAACAGATATATTATATTTATTGGATCGGGTTGCACGCCGCAACAGATATATTATATTTATTGAACCGGGTTGCACGACGTAATAGTTATACATGTGTATGTGTGTATATATATATATATATATATATATATATATATATATGGATCGAATTGTGCGCCGCAATAATAATAATATTATTATTATTATATTATTTTAGATACGGTACTGTTCCTTCGAATTTAATTGGTTCTTGCTAAATTGACTTGTTTCCCCGAAGCATGTATCCCTCCCTTTTAACTGCTCATTACTTGTATATTTTTTTGCAATATATTATACATATTTGCATAGGTTTATTTGGAGTCTGGTCCTAGCCTCGTCACTACTTCACCGGGGTTAGGCTATGCACTTACCAGCACATGAGGTCGGTTGTGCTGATACTACACTTTGTGCTCTTTTGCACAGATCTAGGTACCGGTGAAGCATACAGTGCGCAACAGTAGTTCGGGAGCTAGACTTCCGTCCACGAGATCCCGAGGTAGTCCTGCAGGCGTCCGCAGGCCCGACATATCTTCTACCTATTTTGATGCCTTGTTTCCTCTTGTACTCGAGACATTTTTATTTTCTTATTTCAGACATTTGTGTGTAGCACTCCTAAATTATCCGTGAATGTTGTGACACCAGTTCTGGGTAAAGACATATGTGGATTTTTCTTATTATTTTGGTTTATTTCATTTAAGTCTTCCGCTAAATTACAAATTTTGTTGTTGTTTAATTACTTATTTCCAGTTAATTAAATTTGTAAAAATAAATTTAAAACAAAAGTATTTATGGATTCTAAATGCATGGCTTGCCTAAATTCTACGAATAAGCACCATCACAACTCCCGAGGGTGGAAGCTGCGAGTCGTGACACTCACGAGTTCAGTCATACAAAAAGTGTCCAAATCAAAGATTCTCAATCAAAAGTCGAATTCTAGGTCAAAGAACTTTCTTCTAATTTTTCTCCAATTTTCATCTCCAATCCGAAATTAAATGATGAAACTAACTATAGATTGATGGAATATAACTAGAAAGTGTTAAAGAATTGTTACCCAATGATTTTCTCTTCAATTTCCTCCAAAACTCGCCCTCTCCCGAGCTCCAATTTGATTTTTCCAAATTTTGAACCAAATCCTCGAAATCTCATATTTCTGCCCAGCGATTATCGCATCTGCAGTCAAGGAAACACACTTGTGGTCCCGTACCTGTGGAAAATACATTCCAGGTGAGAAAAGTCACTTAACAGGCTGGGTCTGCATCTGCGGTCGCTTAGCCGCATCTATGGCACCACATTTGCAGAGCCCAGCCGCACCTACGGATCCTGGAGCTTTGGGCCAATATCGCTTCTGTGGCCACATAGCTGCTTCTGCGGCACCGCACCTGCGGCCCCAAACTCGCAAGTGCGGTTATGACAGAAAACCAGCAGCTGAGGTGCAACTCCAAACTCCAAAATCCTTCCATCAACCATCCGAAATCATCTCAAGGCCCCCGGGACCTCAACCAAAGGCACCAACAAGTCTAATACTACTGTCCAAACTTATATCAATCTTTAAAACACTTACAACACTGAAACATCAATTTAGCATCAAATTCAAGCCTAAGAACTTCAAAAACTTAAAATTTACGCTTTCGATCAAAAAGACTACTAATCCTCGTCCGAATGACCTGAAATTTTGTACACACGTCACATTCAACACTACAGAGCTACTTCGACTTCCGAAATCTCATTCTAACCCTCGGAACAAAATCCCACTATCGAACCGAAAACTTTAAAAATCCAACTTTCAGCATTTCAAGCCTAAATTAGTTACGGATCTCCAAAATGCAATCTGATCACACCCTTAATCCCGAAATTACCCAACAAAGCTAACGGAACCATCGGAATTTCATTCTGAGGCCGTCTTCACATTGTTCCAACTATAGTCAACTTTCTAACACTTAAGCTCTCACTCTCTGAAATTCAAAATCGAACATCCCGTAAAATTCAAAATAACAAAATGAACACGGGGAAAGCAGTTAATAGGAGATCATGCCATAAATTCTAAAAAAGACCGGCCGGTCGTTACAAAATCTATGGCCAAATAGGAGCCTGTTTAATACTACTTACATCATCATTCAAAACTTGAATAGGATTTGATCCGATAGATAATTCATGTTTTCGGTATGTAAATGCAGCTAAATTTCAATAACTTATTTTATTTGCTGATTTATTTATTGGCAGAGGTGCATGATACGCTATTTCAAATTTCCCTTTTGTGTTATATGCGTGGAATATATTCTTTAAAAGCTTTTGTTCGCTTTTATTTTCAATTGTGTGAATATTTTTTTTTTTTTGAATTTTTGTTGTTGTTATCAAAATTATATATGTGAACAAATTATTCTAATTAAATTTAAATGTGTTTATTTTATTCATTACTTTTAGGAGGTGCATAAACTCTTATTTTATAGTTCAAACATAATTTTTTATATAATATTTATGTGATTTGAATAACATACTTATCGGAACAAGGCACACGTGCAATATGGTACATGAAGACTAGTTAGACAATAGTTTAAATCATGGGCGGAGCTAGAGATTCGATAATGGGTTCGGCCGAAGCCAATAGCTTTAATGCAAACCGTATAATTCTCTTAAGAAATCCGTTGAATATGTACAAATTTTTACTTTAGAATCCAGTAACATAATAATTGTGTTAGTTTTAGTAGCATCTACCCATATCCACCATAAAATTAGCAGCTTAATTACGATTATGTTAGTTTTAGCAGCATGTACACAAATCCACCATAAATTTAGTAGCTTAATTACGATTTACCTTGTCGAAAGTTCAAAGAGAAATTTTTATAAAGCACTATCTTTTGGTAGTAATTAGTCATCTATAGATACCATTTGTTATATTACGGATTATAGATACCTTTTGTGTGGTTATAAGATGTATTTAAGCTATTGTATTCATGAATACAATAGTAAAAATAGACTTGAATAAGGGAGGTCTAGCTAATCAGTTGTTATATTCGAGTGTATTCGACTATATTCATGGAGTGAAACATGGAATTACAGCTGGACAAGTTATTGTATTCAACTGTATTTACGGCATGAAATAGGGGATTACACTATTTTTAGAACAGAAAGTGAATCAATTAACATAATAGACTCCTAATATAACTCAACAAACTCAATTATAACATACAATTTTTGTATTTTCAGTTATAAATTTTATTCTCGATAAAAATACCCCAAAAACATAGCAATCTTCAGAGAAATCATATAATACATCTGAATACATAAAATATATTAATTAAAAAAATATATGAATACACTCATAGCATATAGCGAGAGAGTGAATATAATAAAATACATATAATACAACGGGATACATCGAATATAATTAAAAAAAGATAGTGAATACAATGAAATACAAGAAATATAACGAGATATATTGAATTACAATGAAAAAAAGACAATGAATACAATAAAATACATGAAGATACATTAAAATATATTGATAGAAAATCAACTAAATGCCGAGCAACATACATTGATCTTCCTCAATTTGAGTGAGTACTCCGAAAAAAGATAGGATCTTGGACTTGGTATACGGTCTTTACTTTCTGCTGAAAAAAAATAATCTTGAACCGAGGATAGGAAATCAAGAATTCTCCTCTCTTTGACATTCAATTGAAAGCTAAAATCTCTGAATTCTCTAAGAGGAGGAACCCCGAAAATATCACGAGTTTTTCTTTTTTTTTTCTTTGGATGTAATAAACCAATTTTCCCTATCAATTTCTACGTCGATCTCTTTCTTTTTTATTTTCCGTTGCACAATCATCTTCTTTCTCTTCTTCATGCACATCGAATTGTATGCGGTAATTTATACTCCCAAAACCCTTAAATCATAGTAATGACAACTTCAGAAAGAGTATCATATGATTAATAAAGAAATGGAACTAGGGAATATCACTTGAAAATGGAAACTAAAATTGAATCTCTATGGAATATTTCAGTCTTTATTTCAGAGTTAGACACAACCATGACCTAAGCGATACGCACATATATGATATATCCCACCACCAAAATTTGTATCTTATGTTTTGAAGGCGAACTCTGTAGGATTTTCCAAAGGAGGAGGAGATCAAAATTTTTAATGAGATGGGAGAAGAGAATGAGATGTATCAAAGTAGAGAGAGAAACAAAATAGTATAACTAATTAACATACTTAGTGGCTTGGAGCTAGGAGGTAACCAAAATTAAATATTTTGCTATAAACCTTAAAATGTATCTCTAGAATATGTTTTTTAAATGGTATTTATTTGAAATAAATAAGGTGTTAACTTTGCTATAGGAGGTAAAAGTTTGACGATGCACTAATACCAAAAAAATATTATTTTGCAATTTAAGAGCCCGTTTGGTCATGAATATTTTATTTTTATTTTTTAATTTTTTTTCAAAATTAGTGTTTGGTCATACAATTTTCGACTTTCACTTTGAAGATGAATTTTTCAATTTTTCAATTTTTTTAAAAACGCTAATAAGTTGTTTTCAAAATTTTCACTCAGATCACTCACCAAAATTCAAAAACAACCTAAAATTATATTCATGTCTAAACACAAATCTAATTTTAAAATATTATTTTTATTTGAAAAATATTTAAGATTTTTTCTTAATTTTATAATTCTCATGTCCAAACGCCCCACAAAGACTGTAATTTTTTTTAATTTTTTTTTTGCAATATTTAAAAAGGAAAGAAAGAAACTGATCTTTGATCCAGTAGTTAACAGTCTCATATTAAGGATTCATGTTTGTGAGTGATCTGAGTGAAAATTTTGAAAACAACTTATTGGAGGTTTTTTAAAAATTTGGGATATCTTCGGGATTAGGTGGGGTGCCTTGACTGAGAATACAACTCAGGTGTCGGTAGGAAAGTTACCGGCAATGGGAGCTTGGAGAAGTAGTGGGGATGCAAACACTATGTGGTCGACGATGGCAAACTGTATAAGGAAGGCGGCGAGAGAGGTGTTAGGGATATCTTCGGGACGCATCGGTGGCCACGAAGGAGACTGCTGGTGGAATACAGTTGTCCAAGGTAAAATGGAAGCGAAGAAGGCAGTTTACCTGCGGTTAGTAAGGAGCACTTGCGAGAAGGAGAAGAGAGCAAACAATGAGATATATAAGGTTGCTAGGAGGGCGGCGAAGATGGCAGTTACGGAGGCTAAGACGCCAGCTTTTGCTTGTTTGTATGAGGAGCTATGGAACAAAGGACGGGAGAAGAAGTTATTCTGACTCGCTAAGTTGAGAGAGAGGACGGTTCAGGATCTAAACCAAGTGAGGTGGATAAAATATTATGACGACATAGTTTTGATGGTGGATGACCAGATTAAGAGGAAATGACAGACCTACTTTCATAAACTTCTGAATGGAGAAGGGGATCAGGATATTGTACTAGGTAATTTACGAAATGCCGACAACCCACATGAGATAAGTGATTGTAGGGACGTTGAGGTCGATGAGTTCATGGAGGCAATGCGTAAGATGAGGAGGGGCATAACTACCGGGCCAGACGAAATTCCCTTTGAACTTTGGAGGTGTGTGGGCATAGCATGCTTGGAATGACTTACTAGGTTGTTTAATGTTATATTCAAGACTAATAGGATGCCTGAAGAGTGGAGGTGGGGTACAATGGTTCCGTTATATAAGAACAAACGCGATATCCAGAGCTGTCAAAACTATAGGGGTATCAAATTATTGAGTCATACCATAAAAGTCTAGGAGACAGTGGTAAAAATGAGAGTGCAAAGGACAATGTCTATTTTAGACAACCAGTTCGGGTTCATGCCAGGTCAATCTACCATAGAAGCTATCCACCTTATTAGGAGGATGGTGGAACAATATAGGGATAAGAAGAAGGATCTCCACACGGTGTTTATCGATTTAGAGAAAGCGTACAACAAGGTTCCTAAGGAGGTCTTATGGAGATGCTTAGAGGTTAAAGGGGTCATGGTTTCCTATATTAGGGTGATTAAAGACATGCACGATGGAGCTAAGACTCGGGTTAGGACAGTAGGAGGTGACTCCGAGCATTTTTCGGTTGTTACAGGGTTGCATAAAGGGTTTGCGGTTAGCCCTTTCCTATTTGCCCTGGTGATGGATGTCATAACGCACAATATTCAAGGTGAGGTGCCATGGTGTATGCTATTTGTTGATGATATAGTCCTAATTGCCGAGACAAGACGTGGCTTCAACGAGAAGCTAGAGGTTTGGAGACCGACCCTTGAGTCTAAAGGTTTCAGGTTGAGAAGGACAAAGACAGAATACTCGAGTGCAAATTTGTGCCCGAGCTGACGGACGCGGAAGTGGAAGTCACGCTTGACTCCCTAGTCATCCCTTAGAGGGATAGTTTCAAGTACCTTGGGTTAGTTATTCAGGGGACCAGGGAAATCGACGGGAACATCACACACCGTATAGGGGTAGGTGGATGAAATAGAGGTTAGCAACGAGAGTCCTGTGTGATAAGAAAGTGCCACCGTTACTAAATGGTAAGTTTTATAGAGCAGTGGTTAGACCGGTCATGTTGTATGAGACCGAGTGTTGGCCGGTTAAGAACTCACACACCCAGAAGATGCAAGTAGCAGAGATGAGGATGTTCAGGTGGATGTGCAGGCATACAAGGATGGATAAGATGAAGAACGAAGACATTCGAGAGAGGGTGGGCGTGGCGGCCATGGTGGGCAAGATGCAGGAAACAAGACTCAGATGGTTCAGGCACATTCAGAGGAGGAGCACTGATGCACCAGTGAGAAGTTGTGAGCGAATGGCGGTGGTGGGCACGATGAGAGGTAGAGGGAGGCCTAAGAAGTATTGGGGAGAGGTGATCAGGCAGGACATGACGCGACTTAGGATTACCGAGGACATGACCCTTGACAGGGGATTGTGGAGGTCGAGCATTAAGGTTGTAGGTTAGGAGAAGTTGGGAATATTTCTACAGCGCGCTAGAGTGAGACTAGACAGTTAGGAGTTAGGTTTAGGATGTTATTGATGAGCTACTGATGTAGGGGTTTATATTCTTGATATTAGTATACTTTCTTTTTTCTCGTATTTCCTATATATCTTATATTGTTGTTATTTTGTTATTTTATGTTATATTATGTTATGTTATATATTTTATGTTCTTTATTATGAGTCTATTGCTAGTACTAATATATCGTCACTTGTTTCTGTCACTTGTTTCCTTCTTGAGCCGAGGGTCTCCTGAAAACAACCTCTATACCCCTCGGGGTAGGGGTAAGGTCTGCGTACATATTACCCTCCCCCGACCCCACTTGTGGGAATATATACTTGCTTGTTGTCGTTGTTGTTATTGATTTTCTGCCTTGGCTCTCCTTCCCCTTATGTTTTTATTTTTTGTTACATCACATGCTAGAACTAGGGGACATCCTTGTTTGGTTTGCATGTATCGTAGTGTACTTTAACTGATAAGTTTACCAAAATACCCTCAAGTATTTAAATATTAAATATATCAAAAATTATGCATAAAAATAATTTTTAAAAACAAAACAGAAAAAGCAAAAACTCCTTAAGAAAGCAGAACAAAGGAGCGAGGCAGAAGAAGATAAAACAAAGGAGCACAACTAATTAGAATTGAGTTGAAAATAAATTAGGAGAAAAAATCAAATAGAAGGCGTAAAAGCACCATTAATGTTGGCTGCAAAAGTTTTAGAAATAAATAAAGTAAGTTATAGGTTGGAGATTTGGAGTTAAAATAGAAGAAAAGTTGAAGGGTGAAATAGAATTATGGAGTAATAAGTTAGGGCATAATTAGAAAAAAATAGGAAACAATCACACCATACCAAATTTGTTATTCCAAAAAATGGAATTTTTCATTATTTCGAAACAATGAATTTAACAATAAAATATAACTAATTTTAATAAAATAATAAAAATAAATATTATTTAAGGAATAATAATGCAATAGAACATGTAACAACCATCCAAACAAGCTTTAAAGAAAAACTAGAACTAATTATTGACAATAGCACAATCACAAACCAATCTTCAACAAAATCGTAAGTTCTTCTAAACATGTCTTATTTACAATTTCCAACTTCACTAATGTGACCATTTTAAAACCTCAAGATTCATTCACCCAAAAAACCATTGTACCAAAATGGATTCTTCCTATGAAAATGTAATAAAAAACCTTTTAAGAAACCCATCTTCTATCAAAACAAAGTCACAAGCTAAGCAACTCCATGCCCAAATAGTAAAAACAAGAGGGTCAAGGTCTGTTTCACTTGCCACTATAATTCTTGGCATTTACTCTGACCTTAACCTTTTAAATGAATCTTTACAAGTTTTTAACACCTTTTGTTATGTACCCACCAAAGCTTTTAAATCTGTTATTAAGTGTTACTCTTGTAATGGCTATTTTCTTGATTCTTTAGCTTGTTTTGTTGAAATGAGAGGTTTTGGAAAGTTACCTGGCCAAGATGTGTTTCCTGCTGTAATAAGAGCTTGTACCCATTTCAAAGAATTGAGGGTTGGTGAATCTGTTCATGGTTGTGTTGTAAGGTTTGGTATGGAATCTGCTCTTTATACTGGAAATGCACTCATGAATATGTATGCAAAATTGCAGGTTTCATCACATGATTGCCATATGTTTGATAAAATTCCCCAGTCAAATCGCTTCAGCAGTCGAAGAAGTAATTTAGTACCTATTTTGTATGAGGAAACAAGAAATGAGTTGATAAGAAGTGAAAAAAGCCATTTTGAATATTTAAATGGGAGGAGAGTGGAAAAAGGTACAAGATTAGATAGTGTGAGTAAGATTTTTCAAATGATGCCGAATAAAGATGTTGTTTCGTGGAACACTGTGATTGGTGCGAATGTACAAAGTGGGCTGTATGAGGAAGCTCTGGATATGTTAAGGGAGATGAGCAATGCCAATTTTAAGCCTGACTGTTTCACTCTGTCGAGCATCCTTCCTGTCTTTGCAAGGCACGTAGACGTTACAAAGGGAAAAGAGATTCACGGGTATGTGATTAGACATGGGTTTGACAAAGATGAGTTTATTGCCAGTAGTTTGATTGATATGTATGCAACGTGTACCAGGGTTGAGGATTCTCATAGAGTGTTCAATTTATTACCACAAAAGGATGATGTTTCATGGAACGCAATAATAGCAGGATGTGTGCAAAATGGTACTTTTGACGAAGGGCTGAGATTGTTTAGGCAAATGTTAGCTGCTAATGTCAAGCCTGTGGAAGTTACTTTCTCAGCTATACTGCCTGCTTGTGCTCATTTGACCACACTACATCTCGGGAAACAGCTCCACGCATACATAGTGAGAATGGGATTTGATCAAAACATGTACATAGCTAGCTCACTAGTGGACATGTATGCCAAATGCGGGAAGATAATGACTGCTAGATGGATTTTCGATAGGATGGAGGTACACGATTCAGTTTCATGGACAGTCATAACCATGGGCTATGCGTTGAATGGACATGCTCGCGAGGCCATTGTTCTATTTGAAAATATGGAGCGTGAGAGGATAAAGCCCAATGCTGTGGCCTATCTAGCTATTTTAACAGCTTGCAGCCACGCTGGTTTGGTTGATGAAGGTTGGAAGTATTTTACAAGTATGAGCAAATGTGGTGTTTCTCCTGACATCGAGCACTACGCTGCTATTGCAGACCTTCTTGGTCGTGCTGGAAGATTAACTGAAGCTTATAAGTTTATCACTGACATGCCTATTAAGCCCACGGGGGGTATTTGGGCTACGCTTTTATCAGCTTGCCGAGTTTACAAAAATGTTGACCTGGCTGAAAAAGTTGCCAAAGAAATGACTACAACCGATCCCGGAAACATGGGACCTTATCTGCTCTTGTCAAATATGTATTCTGCAGCTGGGAGATGGAAAGATGCATCAAAATTAAGAACTAATATGAAGAAGAAAGGAATGAGAAAATCACCAGCCTGCAGCTGGATAGAAGTTAGGAACAAAGTGCATGGTTTTGTCTCGGGAGACACATCTCACCCATATTATGATCAGATACATGAAGCACTAAGAGATCTTTATGAACGTTTGAAACAAGAAGGTTATGTTCCTGAGACGAGTGAGGCACTACATGATGTTGATGAGGAGCAAAAAGGTGATTTGCTCTATACTCATAGTGAACGGCTTGCAATAGCATTCGGTATTATTAGTACGCCTGCTGGGACAACCATTCGCATAACCAAGAATCTCCGTGTATGCGTAGACTGTCACACAGCCATAAAATTCATATCCAAAATTTTGGGGAGAGAGATAATTGTGAGAGATAACAGTCGATTTCACCATTTCAAAGATGGGAATTGCTCATGTGGAGACTATTGGTGACAGTAACTATGGAAGTGTATCCATAATGTAGAAAAAAGGGAAACACATATGGGAAGGTTTCAAGAAAATAACAGAGATTATGTAGGAGTTAAGATAGTCTCTAGTATTTTGCATTTTATTAGCAAATCTAGAGATCATGTCCGTTTTGGTCTGAACAAGGTCCTTCTGACGCTGTTCAACTATATGGTATTGAGGGCAAGAATTTCATCAATCCATTCAGCTAACTAACTGGATAAATGTTCTGATGTGAACTTCCCATTTTCTCCAGTGTGTTACAAAAGCTTAGAGACCTTGAAGCACTAAGAGCTTATAGTTGTTATATCTTCATTGGTGATGACATTTTGGAATATCATAAGGTCGTATAGGATTCATCTGAGGAGGATACTAGGAACTGGACTTGAACTTTTAAATTTTTTTGTGTAAATTACAATTTTTTCTGTGACGTTTGAATTTTTTCTGTTTAAGTCTTTGATGCCAAAAATAATGCAATCTTTGACATTGTGGAAACTATCTTTGTACATTTGCTAAAACATTGTTAGACACTTAATGCGGGGCAAGATTTGGAACTTCTGAATAGTCAAAATGTGTTTTTTCTCTCTTTGCAAGGCTGTTTAATTACATTTGTTGCACTTTCTTGGTGCTGAATGGCTTAGGAGCTCTCATGAATTTTGGCAAAGATTTCATTCCAGTTCTAACTATATTGGTATGGCCTTTGAATGTTTGTATAGCATAGCCAGTGAATGGAAATGGGATGAAACTTGGTAGATATTCCGTTGATAAGAGCTCTTGGGAGTCATCAGCATGTTATCCTGGGGTGAAGCTGCAAGATCTATGAGTCTTTTTTTGCAGATTATACCATGCTGCATGAGGCTACAATGTGGTCATGTAAAGTACTTGCCACATCTTGGGAAAGAATTTTCTTAAGCTTAGTTGTGAATTGTTTACTCTACATTGGTTGGATCTTTGTTATGAGAGTGTAAGTGAGATGATGAAGTTTGTATTTTCTGATAGGAGTTGGCATTAAGGAGACAGATCCTAATCCACATCAGGAATAGGTCATAATACCAGTAAAGTAAACGGGCAGCCCGACGTACTAAGTTTGTGCTATGCGCCGGGTCCGGGAAATGGCCGGATTTTAAGGGTCTATTATACATATTCTTTACCTTTATTTTGCAAGAGACTGGCTCGAACCCGTGACATATGACAACAACTTTATCGCCAAGGCTCCGTTCCTTAATACCGGCCAAAGAAATATAATATATAAAATAGTATAGTAGTTTAATACAAATGTGTCTGAATTAACAATGTATTTGGTCATTTGAGTTATCTACTGTTTGTTCTTTGTCAGTAGGCATGTGAAACCAACATTTTAGATGCACAACTAGACAAAGTATCCCTGTGATTTTCTTATGTTTGATCCTTGTGATCTCCTTGCAGTCTATTTTTTAAGTGATTTGCTGGATAAAGTGAACAAAATGGTCATGATTTCATCTTACAATATGATCTCTTAGTCAGAACATGCGCAGTGAGACAAAAATGATGTTCTGATTAATATGCACATCTACATTCACCGTCTTATAGTCACCGTCTTACTTAAAAAAAAGTTATATATATCTCTTTTTATTACTCTTTTATATATAGGGGCTTCTAGATTTTTCGTACTCCTTCCTCGGGTTGGGTGAGGCGTGGTAGGGCTATCCATAGAGGATTCGTGTATTAGTTTGTGTTGTAGTCATTTCTGGTAGTTACTATTTTAATATTATTGCATGCCAGTTTATTTATGGTACTTATGACTCTTATGTTTAGATAATTATTTATGCGATGTATGCTGGAGTAACTAATGTTGTTTGTGTTTTTGTTTTTGTTTGCCTTTCTCTTCCCTGCGCCGAGGGTCGATTGGAAACAACCTCTCTGCCCTCTCGGGTAGAGGTAAGGCCTGTCTACATATTACCCTCCCCAGACCCCACTTTATGGGAATATACTGGGTTGTTGTTGTTGTGATTTTTTTGGAAAGGACAAGGTAGACCTACACTTAAAATTGTCTCCAATGAAACTCAGTGTACTACAATGGCGACCTCTTATTGGCAAGATGATTGTAAGAATCGCTTCTTGAACTGCAACGATATTGTCTTATGCAGGGAGGGTACAATTAGTGCATAATGTTTTATTTGGAATTCAGGCTTTTTGAGCTCAGCTATTTGTAATACCCACCAAGGTGGTGAAATTGATTGAAGGAATATGCATATAATATAATCACAAATAAGTCTTGGTTGCTTGGGATATAATATAATGTGTCTGCCCAAGAAGACTCAACATCACCAACATAAGGATTTGGAATCATGCAGTAATAGCGAAAACTTGGTGGGATCTGACACATAACCAGGACACATTGTGGATTCGATGGATTCACACCTACTATATTAAGGGGCAAAAATTTACCAATTGGACAACACTACAACAAGCTTGTCAGATGGTCAGGAAAGTATCCGAGACCAAGGTAGTTCCAGAGAATTAACAGTATACGCAATTACTTAAGAAAAGTTTCATCTGACAAATATTCTTGACTCTGCTTGGTGATTACAGTCGAGTGGAGTACAAAAGCTTAGTGTTTAACAATGCTACGCGGTCAAAAATTTAATTTTTAATGTGGCTCATGATGTATGGAAAGATATTAACTTCTGATAGGTTGTGTAAATGAGGACTTAATATGGATAATCAATGTTGTGCTATGCCAAAGGCAGGAGCTAGCTATCTCATTAGACGACTACATGATACTAAACAACCATTTCCTACTAAGTTCTAAAATCTACTTATTGAAGAAATTTCAAAATAACAAAAAAAAAAACGTTGATATATCAAAACTTTTTATAACTAAAAAATATATAAAATAAATAAGTATTGTACATTTATCAATTTTTTTGAAAAGAATAACAAATCAGTTTAACAGAATACGTTATAATAATCATCTACACTAAGCTAAGTTATTAAGTAAATTTTAATCTTCTAATTAGAAAACGAAAACCAATTTTAACCTTCTTTTCTAGAGAATCACAATATCATTATTGTCCCCAATATCTAAGTTTTTTATTTTAGAAAAAGAATTTATCCGAAAAATAAAAAATAGCCGCCCCTCCACCCAAACTTCAAATAAAGAAGTAAAAAATACAAGTATAATTTCATTTTTTTTTTAAATACAATGCACTTATATTGTAACAAATATATATACATTCATATCATTTACTAAAATTATATATTAATTTATTAACAGGTATTAATGAATAATGCTATAGATGATATTAACCTAATCATCACAAATTAAAATTCACAATATTATAAGAAAATAAGAAACCCAAAAAAATAAACTAAAAGAAAAAAGGAAAAGAAAAAAAGAAGAAAAGGCCACTATTTTTCCAGCTTTTCTTTTCTTGTATACCATTTCCCCTATTTCTCCTCCATCATCTTCTTCTTCTCTCCCTCTCTTTGAATCAAATTCCCTTTAATTTTCCACAAATTTCGTTTCCATTAGATTCTCTCTCTCTTATTTTCCCTTCTCTTTCCCATTCCATTTCCATTCCTCTCTAATTCTGTTTTTCAAGAATCCAAAAACCCACTTAACCTGTTTTCTTTCCTCATATTATCTTCCCAGATTTAGGGTTTCTCTTGAAAGCTATAATTTTTTGTTCTTGCAATTTTCCCCCATTCATTGTATTATTCTTTTATTTTATTTTATTTTAATTAAAGAAGGGAGACTTTTGTTGAAAAAAATACTTGTTCCAAGTGTTTTCCATATATATATAGACGACTGATATTAGGTATTAGGGTTTTGCTTTTTTTTTTTCTGGGGTCACCAAAAAGAAGTCATTTTTGGTAATTTCTTTTGGTTTTTTTCTGGATCTGAGGGTAATTTCAAGATTTTAACCTGTTTAGTTGCATTGGGTTCAAGTGAAATCAAGAAAAGATTCAATCTTTGAGTATGGATCATGTGGTAGGTGGAAAGTTTAAGCTAGGCCGAAAGATCGGTAGTGGATCTTTTGGGGAACTTTATTTAGGTAATCACAATTTGTAATTCTTGATTGTTGTTAATTTCAATTGTACCTTAACATTTTTTTTGTTATGGGACTTGTGTTGACTTTCAATTTTTTATATCAGGGGTCAATGTACAAACTGGAGAAGAAGTTGCTGTTAAGCTGGTGAGTATGTTTATTAGAATTAAAGATTGGGTCCTTTCATTGGATTTGAATAATATTACGAATGTTGATTTAGCTGAAGCTGGAAACTCAGTACATGGTTGTGGTGTCAATTGCTTTAAGATTGAGCTTTTCACTAGAGCTAAATAAAACTAAAAACAACATAAAGAAAATTATAAAACAAGGAGTCTTTTACTATAAGACGAGAGATTATTCTTGAGCTATCAATTGTCAAATAAAAGACTCATAATATCATAGATACACATTGCTATATTGTGCTTTGTTACCGTTCCCCACAAAAAAACATTGCTATTTTGGCTGAATGTTCAGAGTAAGTTGCTTATTTGACCCATTATTTGGTTAGTCTGCATTTACTGAATATAGCTTCTATATCTGAAGAGTCTAGAATAATTTTGCTTGATTAAGACATATTGGTTTGGTAGGGGACCATATTGTGATGTATTATAAGACTTCATATGTGGCTTGCTTCTTTCATCATCCGTCAATTGTTTTAGAACATCAATGAATTTTTCTTGCGCTTTCTATGCAGGAGTGTGTTTCTAGTGCTATGTTTCGTACTAAAGGGTTTTTCTTTGACTCATTAGCTTTATTTTTTGGTTTACAGGAATCAACTAAAACAAAGCACCCTCAGCTTCATTATGAATCAAAGCTGTATATGCTTCTACAAGGAGGAAGTAAGTAATAGCTTCTACCCGTGGATATCAATGACGGATTATATTTTTTGAGCTGAACTGATCTGTTTTTTTCTTTTATCATTTTCTTACTTTAAGCTGGAATTCCACACCTCAAGTGGTTTGGCGTTGAAGGTGAATACAATGCCATGGTTATTGACCTTCTTGGGCCAAGTTTGGAAGACTTGTTTAACTATTGCAATAGGAGGTTCACTCTAAAGACAGTGTTAATGCTGGCAGATCAATTGGTAAATAATCAGAATTATATATGCAGATTAAAGATTAGTTATTTTAGTTGTTTGCCTAAGACTTCTTATCATATGCAGATTAATAGAGTTGAATATATGCACTCGAGGGGATTTCTTCATCGCGACATTAAGCCCGACAACTTCTTAATGGGTTTAGGGCGTAAAGCAAATCAGGTGTGCACTTCATAATATGTTTTCTAAGTGTCTATGTTTGTGCGTGTGGTTTACAACAAAGTTTATGCTCCTACGTGTTTGGACTGGCTATTCGGGAAAATTCTCCACCCCCTTGTCTGGAAACTAGATCATTGAGGATCTAGGCGAGTTGGTACTTTCTTAGGGTTTTGGAGTTCCACTAGAAAAGTGCTTTTCCAGCATTTGTGTTGCTCGAATACTCTATCTTGCTCGTTGAGCTTGATCTAGGAACCTTGGAGTAATGTCTTTTTGGTGTTCCCTTGTGTTATCCGGAACTCAAGAAGTCATATTTCTTCTTTCCCCTCTCTCTCTCTAAACTCTAACTCACTCTCAAGCTCTCTCTGCCATTCCCTTCTCTTAAAGCTCAATGAAATCTTTCTCATAAAAAAAGAAGATCAAGGAAGACAATTCCTGTGACATGAACCTTTACATTCGTGTCCGAGAATCTAGCCAACTGGCCAGGAATGCATTTGGTTCGATTTCTAGGAGAAATGCTCAAAATCCAATTTATTTTCCTATTGCATATATTTTAACAAGCTACACTGATTGATTTTCCTCTCTTTATTGTATGATTTTCTAATGCGGCTGTCAGTGCTTATGCTTGAGTTTGGGAGGTAGAAGTTCTTAAGTACCAGCAAATTCTGGTAATTAGACACTCACAAATGGAAGAATTTTTCTATCCAGATAGGAGAGGATGAACTTCTCCCATACTTTAGTTTATAAAAGTGACGTAGCCTTACAGATATTCTACAGTTGTATTTTATATGATGCTATCGAAGATGAGCATGTGGTTGACTTGACCATCTTGTAATTAATGGACCAGCAGCTTCTTATCTCTGTAGGTTCTACCATTGTGAATCTACATTATAAAAAATTTACAATTTTTCATGGAAAAACAATTCCTGTGGCATGAATGCTGCAGCTCTAAGTAATTTTGGGTGTTTTCTTTTGCTATAACAGGTATACGTCATTGACTATGGTCTTGCCAAGAAGTACAGAGATCTTCAGACGCATAAGCATATACCATACAGGTATAAAATGTGAACCTCTTCTGTTCCTCGCAGATCTCCATATGGTCTTTCACTTTTAGAAAATAAAATGCTCCAACTGATTACAAAGAGCTAGAATCAGGGACTTGGTAGAGAGAAGCCGAAGGTTTTGTTTCCATTTATCAAAGAGACGGCTTCATTTTGATTCTCGCAGTAGTCAGCATTTGGTTTTTAGCTCAAACCAAGTAGTCCTTCCCTGATTTGTTATGTTTTCTCCAAAGTTCACATTTGCGTTAGCTGAGTCAAGGCTACCAATATTGTTTGACTGTACTTCTGTAAATTTTGGCGGAACTGTTTTTTCCCCTCCATTCTTTCTTGTACACTTATTTTATTTTTTCATTCGCTGCCTATCCCTTCTATATACACTACCAAGCTTCTCAATAGTTGATGGTTAGACGAAGAAAAACAAATTTGGAGGTTTTCTTTCTTATCGGGCTTTTCTTTCCTTGACCTTATTTTTATAGGGTTTTGGGTGGATGGATTGGATTGTATATGGATTTTTGAATAATTTATTTTCTTTCTTTGACAGGGAAAACAAAAACCTCACAGGAACTGCTCGTTATGCTAGTGTTAACACCCATCTTGGAGTTGGTAAGCGAGTTTGATTTTGCCTTGAATACCTAGTAGTTTTCCGAATTGAACATATTAACATAAGTCCTCTCTTCCTTGCATGCAGAACAAAGCAGAAGAGACGATCTGGAGTCTCTTGGTTATGTGCTTATGTATTTCTTGAGAGGAAGGTTTGGGAATTACAGTTTAACGTTAATCTTTTGGTTCCTGTCTTTGAATTTCCATGTGCATTACTTGTTTCTTACAATTAGCATATTTAAATGTCTTTGTTAGTCTGCCGTGGCAAGGTTTGAAAGCTGGCACCAAAAAGCAGAAATATGACAAGATTAGTGAGAAGAAGATGCTTACACCTATAGAGGTAGTGTGACTTTATATACGTTATATGTTCCATTTAAAATCTTGATATGAGACATGTTTTTGGTCATACAGGAAAGTACTGGGTCTTACAAGTATATGCCTGCCCTAAATATATGGTCTGTGCATTAAAGTACATAATGACATATTCCGTTGGTTTTTGTTAAGCAGGTGCTTTGCAAATCCTATCCCTCAGAATTCATATCATTTTTTCATTACTGTCGATCGTTACGGTTTGATGACAAGCCAGATTACTCATACCTGAAGAGGCTATTCCGAGACCTTTTTATTAGAGAAGGTACATTTGCTAGTTTATGATTCTAGTAGTTTCAGCCATCCCATCTGTTCTATCCTTTTTATTTTCTCTTTGCTATTTATCATATGTTTTATTTCAGTAGTCTTATAACAGAAACTTATTTTTGTGTGCATTTCAGGTTATCAATTTGACTACGTATTTGACTGGACTATATTGAAATATCCACAGATTGGCTCTAATTCAAGAGGACGAGTCTGTCCCTTTATTCTATACCCTCACTAAAAAATTATCTACTGTCGCTCGATTTCTGTGTTATAAAGATACACTAGTCTTACCCTTCTGTTTCTTTTTCAGCAACCTACTGGGAGATTACCTGTGAACCCAGGACCATCTGCTGAGAGAGTAGAAAAGATTCCTGGTACTGTTTTAAGAAACTTTGGCTTAAGAAGTAACAGCTTGAATTTCTGATACTGTGTTGATTGATGTATAGGCTCATGGTGCTTGCCCTTTGTCTCCAATCTAATTTATGCTTTTTCTAAAATAACCAATTATTGGGAGCGGGATAGCAATATAAGCCTCTTGAGGAGGAAAGAGAGACGTATGGTGCTCAAGTATGTGCATAGACCAAAAATTGGATCTACCCTAGTCTGGGGGAATAGGTGCTCTTCTCTCTACCCCCCAACCCCCTCACAACCAGAAAAAACACTCCTGGTTTAATGCACAGGAGATGCCTATGCATCAGGTTGTGTTCCATCTTTTGTTAGCTTCCTCACATCCATAAGAGCAGAACTAGTTTGCTGAAAGGTGAAAGTGGGATCTCCCTTGGTAAAACTAGGAGAAATTTGACCCAAGAAATGTAAATGCAGTATAAAATCTCAAGGAAGAGAAATCCTTTTAGTTATTAATATAGACAACTATTAACATCTAGTGTTGCATGTCTGACCTTCCAAAAAAGCTAGTGTTGCAGTATATGAGAAATGTGTACAGTATATGATGAAGTCCATTAGTTGTTCTGGTTACTCAATGAGCTTCTGATATGAGACATTTATTCATAGTTGAGTAGTTCTGTCTCTTTCTGACCTTTTGGGGCATGAGGTGCTTTTGGGTCAGGGAATAAATGATGCACAGAAGTTGGCCGTTATGGGTTAGTTTATCTGTGTTTGAGAAGATCGGAACGAGCTGTCCACTTTTCTTACCATGCCCAGTTCCCCCCACCTCGCAAGAATAATCAGAGAAAGGCGAGGCAGAGATAGTTTTTTATAACCCCCCCCCCCCCCCACACACACAGCCCCACCCCCCACAAAAAAAAAAACAGAAGAATTTGTTAGTTGAATTTCAGGTATCATGTTACAGAATTGTATTCCGGAAGCTAATTTTTATATTTGGCTGAACTCTTTTACAGTGAGGCAGGAAATTAAAGATAGGTTTTCTGGTGCTGTTGAGGCGTTTACTAGAAGGAACGTGTCTGGAACTGGTTTGCAAGGGGACCATTTGAGACACCACAGATCTTCAGACGATGTACCATCATCCAAGGACGTGGTAAGCGGTGCATATGATTATCTTTTATCTGCCTAACCTGTGGATTCTGTACGATATTTCTGCATCCTCTCAAGTTTGCATGCATTAATTTGTTCATATGCGGAGCTTTCTTGGTATTGGAACCTGCTGATATTGTTTAAATTGTCAGCAAGCTGATACTGAAAGAGGCCGTGTAACTCGGACTGGTAGCACCTCGAGGAGGGCTGTCATGGGAAGCAGCCGACCGAGCTCATCTGGTGAACCCACTGACAATCGCACTGGTCGATTGGGTTCAAGTAGTGGCCGTATTTCCACTACCCAAAGAGTGCAACCCGGATTTGAATCCAAGTCATCATCTTTTACTCGCGCTACTGCAACAAGAAGTGGTAGAGATGATGCTCTTAGGAGCTTTGAGCTGCTAACTATTGGCAGTGGAAGAAGGAAATGAGAGGCTATGTGATGTCTAAAATCTGCCTCCTCAAGGTACCAAAACTTTTTAACTGCTGGCATTTATGTATTTCCTTATTCTTGATTTTAGTCCTCGGCTAATTTGATATTATCTTTACTGGTTTTTGCTGATAGTTGAGCAGCAGATTGAGCAGCTTTCTTTAAGCACTTCCCGACAATTGTGCACTGATTCTTGCAATTTAACAGACTTGCTAAACTTTCAGAGATAGGGGGGCTGTTTCTCTGTTTGTATATTTGAGAATGCCTCTCTAATGTGTGATGTTGTAGACCGGGATATGTCTCGAAAATAAAAATATTCCGCATCTCTGTAAATTGCTTAATGCAGAGATGAGCATAGCTTTTTTTTTTTTTTTCGTGATGCATGGCTGCTATGTTTGCAAATGGGGAGGAAGTTTAGTGGAAAGTAAATAGTTCATGGTTATGCAGTGTAGTTCCGATTACTTTAGGGGCTACCTCGGTACTTTTCCTTAGTTGTGTGGTTCTTGTGCCAAGAAAGATATTCATATACTTTATGTAATGTATCGTAAATTTATTCTATCCAATCTTCCTATATGGTGGTTACTATGAAACAACCTTTTGCAGAAATGCAGGATGTGTACAATAGACTCGTGGTCCGGCATTGCTTCGGATACCCCCATAGCGGGAGCTTAGTGCACCGGGGCTACCCCTTTTATGAACTTGAGCTGTCACTAGTGAATCTGATTTGATTGGCTATGGCTTAATTACACTTGCAATAATGCTCTAGTTCAACTTATATGGGACCAATTATATACATTATTTTACTAGATTTATGTGCAAGTATGTGATCATTTGTGAAGATGAATTTGAGTTTATAATTTTGAATGTCTATTTTCTTGGGCGAGACTAACAAGGCATTTCGTGATAAAAGGGGTTGGTTAGATTGTTAGCCCCTCCACCTACAACTCCAACAAAGTTGAACTTTAGAAAAAAAAATCTGTGGAATTTGTTGTTCTTTGAGGTGATTTTTACCAAGTAGTTCCCGGTTTGATAGAATCAAATATCTAATTTCTTATAGCATTACAAGGAAGGAAAAGCTTCGACACTTGAAATTGAAATGAAATTAACATGTTATCCAATAACCTTGGATCAAGAAATATGATACTATAGAGAAAGAAAAAAAGCTCACTAAATAATGTATAAATTTGTTGCCCTATAGAATGTTAGTGGTCGTTTGGTATGAGGGGTAAGGTGGAATGAGATGTGTGATTAAATTTATACCTTCAAATATGGGATATTTTATCTCTATCTCATATGATATACATTAATCCCGAAATTATAATTTCGGGATAATTTATTCCGCGTACCAAACGACTTCTTTCATCTAGTTCTGAGCGATTGATGAGTACTAGAATTTTAATAAAGCCATAAAGTTGGTGGAATGGTTGAGGTCGTTCATCTTTGATCAGAGGTTTTAGGTATCTGACTGAGTTATATATCTCCCTTAATATGCCTATTGGACGATATTTTAGTAAAAAGGTGTTGAATTTGTGTAAATAGTGATTGTCTCGACTTCTAAGGCGTATAAGAAACGGGCAAACATTTTTTCGATTGGATTCCCGAATGGTTTAAAAAATCAAGTAAGAACGGTGTGTAGAATGAAGATGCACTAATTTTGCAAATTACTCATTTGCATATTAAATTGAATTGATTTTATTTTCTATAGGATCTTACCTTATTTTCTTCCCTTTCAATGTTTTTATAAAAAAATATAGTCTAAATTTTTCATAAATGAGATTCCTAAACACCATTGCTCACAAAGGTGAAAAATATAAAGGTAAATTTCTCTTTAGTTTATGTCTAAAGAGGAAAAATAGTCTTTTATAGTAAGTGCATCAAACATTAATTTTTCTTCTTTTTCCATGAGCCAAATATGATATAGTTGTTCGGCACTACCTTGTGTTGTTGTAATATTGGCTTTGTAAGGACATGGTATAATTAAAGTAATAAATTATCAAAATTCACAACTAATTGCAGAGACCAATTAATGAAATTTCCAGTTTACACAATTATAAGTGATTATAATAATATCACTTATAAGTAACTATATTGAAGTTTGTCCAAAATATCACAAAGCAATCTGATTCGTTTGACATAAAGATAATCATAGAATTCAGTAGATCCATTCTGAGATTACATCAATTTACTGAGTTTGATTCAAAAGCAATCAGATTGCTGCAATTTATTAAACAAAAAAAGTTGAAGTTTTTTATGCTAGTTGGACAAAATCACACCTCGGATTTGAAATAAAATCATAACGGAAATTTACTTTGAAATTCAAATTCATAAATTTATCGTATTAAATATAGAGCTAAACGACAAGTCTGATGTAATCTAAGAATGTGAATACTTGACTTAAAAGATAAAACAAAGCTTTCTTTCGAAATCTATTACAGCATGTTAGTTAAATTTAAACAAAAATAAGGAGAAAAACATTAGTTTTTAAATTTTGTTTTGTGAAGCTGTCACACATTGTTACAATATTGAGCTTACCATTAGAAATCTGGAACAAAAAAAAAAAATAAAGGGCAAGATTACACCCTGAGTAGCCTATAAATTCCCTTGACATTTCACAAAAAATATTGTGCAAATCTCTACCATTGTTTCTTTAGAAAACTTTGTCATTCATTTTTGAAAATGCAAAACACAAATCCTTCTCCTCTTCCTCCTCCTCCAGTTTTAATACCTTGTCGTGTACTACTTCGTTGCCCTTTATGTTATGGCATTTTTCGTACTCATTTTGACTTTATGAATCATTTACAATATCACCCCTTATCTTCTGACCAACATGTCATTCTACGTTCTGCTGTAGATGCGGCTGCTCTTCCTTTGCAACCAACTCAACCCGCGCCACCACAACATGGTACTGTTCCACCATCATCATCATCGTCGAATCGTTCTCACCCTACTGAAAGGCATCAAATGGAAAGAAGAAATAGAGGTAGAGCTCCAAGTACAACATTTCTTGGTTTAAATGTGACTCATGATGGTACAAGACCATTCATAAATCAGTTGGATGTTCCTATTTCATCAAATGCAGTTGCATTAGATGAAGAACCAAATGGTTTGGACTTGAGCTTGAGGCTTTAATTAGACCAAAAAGTATATGGTTGGAGTCTTTTGTTTTATTTTTAGTCCGTCTGATATGGAGTCTTGTGTTATGTTTTGTTTTATTTTTTGGCTCATAGGGTGTGTCAAAAAATGTGTAAGGTTGGAGTCTTTTATTTTATTTTTCTAAATATTTGTTTGATTTAAATAATCCTATCCCATTTGTTTTCTTTCTATTTTCAGTTTTTCTTAAAAAAAATTAATTTTCCTATTGATCAAAATTGCAATTGATTCCACAAATTGTTACTGGATTTAATTTGACTACTAACATTATATCTGCAAAATAATTTTTAATGTTAAGATAATTGATATTAATTTAGAAAGAAAATAAAAATGAGTAGAAGGTTTAATTTCAGATTTAGTTATGTTATATCACTCATTATATCAATATTTTTTCACCCTGTAAATTTTAAATAACAAAATAAACCTTCAACCTTCATGAACTTTCAAAATTATCCTTGCCTTGAAGCCATATACGGACATGTACCCAAGGCCAGAGCTAGAAGCGCCTTTATGTATTTGATCGAACCCAATAATGTTTTGCTCAAATAATGTATTTGTGTTAAATTTTTTATCAAATATTTGTATAAATATTAAATTTAGAATCCAATTATTAACACTTAAAAATTAAAAGCCGTTTCAATTAAAACTCATAAAGTTAAAATTCTCGACTCCTTCCAAGTATGTACCACTTGAACAACTCAAACTGATATGTTAAAAGAGGCAAAGAAAATAAGTTTTGAAACTATAATGTGAGGGGAAAAAATTTAAATAGTTATTCACAAGTATCAACGGAGATTTCATGTATAGTTTGATTGAATTGAGTTATACTATGAACGGAATTGAATTATACACAGAGGGAGCTAGTCCTGTCTTTACTCCTTAAATCTTAGAATTGTATTACGTAAATCTATCCGAGCTGGTCTTGTATTTGACTTAGATTTTAAATGTTGCTAAATATAAGTTCTAGATTTTATTTTATGAAGACCGTTAAAGACTGAATGGTAACACGAGATACTGATAACTTGAAGGTTTTTTTTTTTTACCAACAAGGACCTAGTAATTATATTAGCTAGGCAATATTAGAGTTCATACATCCAGTTTCACCCGTAGAGGTATTTTCTACTTGGCTATTACAAACCATGTCACTCAGGACATTATGGTTACCAAAATAGACTAGATTGTGGCACACTGTCTTGGTTAACCTTTTTGTTATCAAAGGCCTTTCTTCCAGATAAGGTATAAGAGTTTCATAAACATAGGGGGGTGGGTAATACAAAATAATAGTCCTTGTTGCTTTGCTTCCCCTTGCTTGCATTCTTAGCCACTAAGTGTGCTGCCTTATTGGCCTCCCTGAATGTGTGGTGGATTATTTGGACCTTCAGCCGAAGCATTAACGACCCACAATCAATAATAATGGTATCAAATAGCGGTAAACCATTCATAATGTAGTTTATAGCATCAGTAAAATCCAACTCTACTTCGATATTATGGAGTCTTTAATTAATAGCCATCTCCAATCCTGCCTTTAGTGCGAAGCTCTAAGTGGATTGGTGAAAAACCCTTAGCAACTTCCTAAAAACCAACAATCCAATGGCCATTTGAATCCCTAATTATCCCACCCAACCCACACAAGGAATTAGGTTTGTAGAAGCTGTCTGTATTGAGTTTAAAATTACACCCCTTAGGTTTAGTCCAACAAACCTAACATTAATGGGGAGGTATTTGCTGGATTCATTATGAGTTAGAAGTTTGTATTGGACTGCTTGGTTAATACCAATTTTGAGAAAAGTTTTATTGAGGAAATTATTGAAAATATTATTATTCCTGTTTATCCAAATGTTCCAAATAATAAAGGGAAGAAGCTCCTTCCAAATAAGGATATTGTTCTTTAGGGGAGGATCTTTATTCCTAAGTAGGTTAAGCCAGTTTGGTTGTTGGAGCATAGAGGCAGTATCAATGTTAAGTAAAGACCATAAATCACGGACCGAATGGCAACCTAAAAAGATATGATCAATGGTTTCTTGACCGAATTTACAAAAGGAACATAATGGGTCGATATTTATTCCTATGTGACATAGATAACTTCTGGTAGGAAACATTTCCATAAGAGATATATTAATTTATTGGGGCACTCTAATTTCCAAATCCACGAGAAATCTTCCTTAGTCTCATTCTATTTATCAATTAAAGAGTAGCAAGATTTGGACGTGAAGAGACCATTATTGTTAAGGGACCAAGTAGGAACATCGTAGTTTTTACTAGATGGAGAAGTAACTATTATTTTATTGGTGATGGACTCTTGAAGATTGAAAGGGAGCGTAGAGAGATCCCAGTTATTTTTGTTGCGAAAATCTTTGATAGTAAGAGTAATATCCACTTTGATAGGGGACACATAAAATATTGTCTGGGGGGGGGGGGGATATATTGTGAATTCAATTACTATTCCACACACTCAATTTTGAGTTTTGATGGAAAATCCAATTAATGCTTTTAATACAAATCTCTCACCCCTTAAGGATGCTATACCAAATAAAAGAGGAGTTATTCACTGTTTTCTTATGGCCATAGATTTGAAAAAGAAGTTGAGCCCAAGGGGCTTTGGGGGTATTTAGGATCCTCCGGGAGAAGTTAGTAAGATTAGAAAGATTTTTTCTCTTGGCTTTACGGATGCCTAAGCCACCTTCATTCTTAATTCTAGTGATGGCTTCCCAATTTATAAGGTGAAGCCTTTTCTTTTCGTTGTTAGTACCCCAAATGAAATTTCTTTGGATCTTGTCTATAGTGCTTAGGATTTTCCCTAGGAGAAGAGTATATTGCATTGTGTGATTTGGTAGAGAATTTAGGCAAGAATTGGCTAGCACGGTTCTACCTGCCATATTGAGGCAGTTTGCTTTCCAGTTGCCTAATCTTGACATCATGTTGTCAATAATAAATTGGAAATCCTTGGCATTGGATTTCAAGTTAGTTATAGGAAAGCTTAAGTATTTCTCAAAAAAATTATAATCTAATATGAAAAGCACTATCGATGTTTGAGATGAGCTGTGCGGGGCAGTTTTTTTATATGATTATTTTAGACTTGGTCATGTTAATGGATTGGCTAGATAGTAAGTAAAATTGGTCAAGACAAACTTTTATAGTTTTAGTAGTCTTATCATTGATTTTGGCTAGAAGGGTAAGATCATCAGCATAGAAAAGATGAGATAATTAAAGGTTACCATTACAAATTGAGATGGGAATCCATTCACCTATGTCTACCTTATGATTGATGAGAGTAGAGAACATTTCAATACAAAGGATGAATATATAGGGGGACAAAGGATTTCCTTGTCTTATTCCTCGACTAGGTTTGAAATAAGGTATCCTATTGCCATTTACTAGGACTGATATTCTAGAGGTAGTAATGCTATTCATAATGAACTTAGTAATTTTAGGAGGGAAATTGAATAAGGTTAAAGTTCTATGGATGAAGGACCATTCAAGACGATAGAAGGTTTTTTCTAGATCGATTTTAAAGAGCATGTTGTGACTCTTACCTTTGTACTTGTTTAATTTTAACATAAGTTCTTGGATAATCAGAGCATTATCACTAGCTTTCCTATTTTTAAGAAAGCTAGTTTGGTAAGGACTAATAATATTGTCCAGGAAGGGTTTTAGGCGACTGTTGATTATTTTAGAGATAATCTTATAAATGGTATTGCATAAACCAATTGGTCTAAAATTCTTAAGGTTTTTTGCATTGAAAAATTTTGGGATTACGCAAAGCAGAGTGTCATTAATCCCTTCTGGCATTTTCCAACATCGAAAACATCCTTACAAAAGATGATTACCGAATGGCCTATGGTATTCCAATATTTTTGAAAAAAGAAGGGATGTAAACCATCGGGGCCTGGGGATTTGAAGGGTTTAAAAGAGAAACAGGCTTGCTTGATTTTGAATATTGTAACATGGTTATCTAGAGACAAGAGTTTGGAGTTGGAGCCTGTGTTCGGGGAATTATATGCCATGCCCCAATTACTATGAGTATGAGAAGTGGTATAAACGCCTTTGAAGTAATTTATGGTGTGAGATATTACTTCTGAAGGATCATTAATCCACTTTTTTTGATCATTTTTAAAGGACATAATTTTGTTAATTCTCTTCCTATTTGTTGTTGAAATGTGAAAAAAATTAGTATTTGCGTCTCCTTCATTAAGCCATGAAATTATGGACCTAAGTTTCCAATAATCATCTTCAATTTTCAAAATGGTATTAAAGTCATAAATAAGAGATTTTTTCAGGGATTGAAGGAAGTTGCTGTGAAAATAGTGTAAAGAATTTTGAATACCATTCAACCTAGCTAAGAATTTCCTTTTTTTTTTAAAGAAATCCCTAAAGGTATTTTGTTTTCAAAGAGTAACATTGTTCCTAAAATTTTTAACTGATTACTCAAATGCGTTTGTTTTCCAAGAGTCTTTAACCACCTTAGGAAAGGTGGGGTGCTTACACCTCTAATATAAAAGGTTTAGGGTAAGAGGTGGACCATTTGGGTGTGATATTAATAAGAAGAGGGTTGTAATCTAAGTGAGTCTTTCAGAGGTAAACTATTGAGGCATTAGGGAAGGATTGTACCCAAAGATCATTATCAAATACTTTATCTAGAATTAAGGATTAATTTATTATTTTTGAATCTATGATTTTACCAAGTATATTTCTCACCCTTAAAACCAAGATCAAGAAGATTACAAAAATTTAAATAAGACCAAAGTTTTAGGGCACAGTTCCTGTTCAAGGGCCTCCCACCAATTTTAACATTTGTGCTAAATATGTCATTAAAATGACCACCCATTAGCCAAGGTCCTATATAATGTTTCGAGAGATCCTTAATGTTTTTCCACATTACATCTCACATATTAATATCTATACTAGCATAGATACATGAAAAGAGACATTTGATGTTATTTGGACGTACCTCTATAGTGGCATGGATATCATGGTTTCTTCTAATGAAATTGTGCATTGTTACCTTAGAGTTATCCCAAAGTTCCACCATTCCTCCACTCTGCCCATCAACAAGAACTTCAATGAGTTTCGAAAAACCAAACTCATTCATTAAGTTGCCATGGTTTTGGATCCTAATTTCCAGCAAAGCCACCATACATGGCCTATGGGTTACCATTAAATCTCTAAAATTCTTTAAAAATTCCTCATTGTTACCATCCCTTATATTCTAAATTATAAAGTTGATGGGGATAAACATATTATTCATCTGGAGTGGGTTGTGTCCATTCTCCAGGGACGGATTGGAGAGTCTCTTCAGGGTTGGTACTAGTATCATTGCTTTGTTTCCCACTGTGGGGTCTTGAGGAGGACGAATACCCATTGCACATGTGAAGAAGTCTGAGGACAAACTATAATGTGCCTTTTCTCCTGGTTCTTTTTGAACAAGAATACTTTTACCTCGTTTAGACTTCCTAATTCCACCACTGTCCCCCCCCCCCCCCCAAGAAGGTCTACCGGAAGGTTCATTTCCTCTTTTACATGGTTTCCTAGATTTTGAATTTGATCTACAGGAAGATCTGGCACTTTATTTTGCATGATCATGTGCATGTTGTGGAGAGGGGGGGTGGGTTTTGATGTGGTTTATGAGTCCCCCATTGCATTAGGATAGGGTTCAAGGCTGTTACTACTTTTGGGGGAAATAATGGAATGTCTAATCCTAGATTTTGAGGGAGAACTGGGATTGGATTGAATGGTGGTGGTAAGTTCCATTGGTTTCTCATCTCTTGGGCTATTTCCTGATTTAGGGCGGGGGCTAGGGGTTGCAATATATTATTGACCCAAACATGATTTAGGTAGTTGTTCATGACAAGATGAAGACCCTTTGAGATCAACTGAGCAAGTATCGAGGGTTTTGAATCAAAATAATACTCTCATGTCTGTTTACTGTTGCATTGAACATAAGTCCCTAGTTCTATCCAAGAGAGGGGATGGTGATCTTGTGGAAGTGGTGGCTGAGCATATATGATCGAAGGGTTTGACATTTATTGTGGAAGGGGAGGGAGGTTTTCCATATTTGGAGGGTTGTTTTGCCGAGTTATCTGGATTAGTCTATACCTTCTTCGACCGTGTAGAGGAATTCTTGGCATTGTTTGGTGAAGATTGTTAGTTTAAATTTGAAAAGGAGAGGGAGTTGGTAATGATTGCATCTATTTGCATGCAATTTGTAGGGTTTAGCGTGGGGGATTTAACTAGAGATTTTTTGTTTCCTGCATGGGAAATTTTGGTCACTTGGCCAAATTGTTCTTCCATTTATACATCTTCCGAATGAGGGGTGGCCAAATGTATAGGTGGCTGGCATAGTATTTTGTCTTTTGTGTTTGGAGATGGAGGGTTTGGCATGAGCCCACCTAGGGGTGGGTGGTTTATAGGGTCATAGGGTCATATTCTATCTTAGATGGATAATTAGCAGGGTCATTATCCCCATGGGTAGTGGAATAATTTTTATTAAAAAGATTTTTTGGTGAATTATTTTCAGTAAAGGAGTAGTTGTCGTTTAGTGAGGAACAAAGGTTTTTAGTATTAGAATTTTATCAAGAACTAACTCTACTGAAGCAGTTTGAGTATGGTTTGTTATCAAACTTGTTTTAGGGCGACGTTCAATATTTCTAATTTTCTGGACAAATTTAAGTTTTTAAGATTGGATATACTTACCTATAGAGGCGTTAAAAATATTCATTTCTATACCTGTGTTTAGAGATTTTTTTGGGGGGCTCTATTTGGACCTGCTTCTATACTTTCTTAAAGCTTTTGAAAGATACTGTGTGCCACCCTTCATCTTCTTTAGATTGACGATCGTACTGTCCTTCTGTTTCTTTGCTAACTTCCTTTGTTTGGACTAGAGAAGATTTGTTTACCAAACATTTGAACACCGTGTGACCCACCAGACAACAATTTTTGCATAGAATTTTATCACCTTTATATTCAATCGGTTGTTTATTATTCTCAATAGTGATAGATTTTCATATTGGGCGATCTATAGGTATTTCGATACAAATACAAGCATAACGACCTCTTAGGGTGGCAGAGGTGCAAGCATCCACCTTTAGAAGTCTACCAATTGAGTCTTCAATTTTTTGTAGTATAATACCATCATAGAATTATGGAGGAAGGTTTAGAAGGCGAATCCAAACAGTTATGAAGTTTTGGTTTTCATTAGTGGCTATAAAATTTGGTTTCCAACGTTGGCAGGATAGAAAGTGCCCGGAGATAAACCACGGTCCATTAAGGATTGATATCATACTCTCTTGTTTTTGAAATTTTACAACATAGTAATATGAGCCTAAATCTATTAATGGAAAATTTTCAGATACTTTCCAAAGATCATAAACTTTTTTCTTTAAAATTTGGTAAAGGAGCCATTTTCCTTGCAATTTTATTATGATGGAGTATTTCCATGGCATATATATATTCTGTTTTTACCTTCGTGTGAGAGAGATATTACTCTGTCCTCCATGGAATTTTTTTTTAAAGGTTTAGGCAAGTAAGAGTGTTTGAGGGTTTCACCTAGTGGCAGCAAGTTTGGAGTTATGTCTAGTATTTCTCCATCAGTTATTAGAATGTCTTTGAAGGAGATTTTTGGATTATCTGGAGGTTTTGGGGGGATCAACGATGGTTCTGTGTCCATGTTCATAGAACGAGGAAAGATGAAGAGTTTGTTTCAGAGAGAACAAACTCCTAGAGAGCTTTTTCCAAGTTAACCCTAATACAGAATATATAATCTCTATTTTTTATGAACCATTAAAGAATGGATGATGACACGAGATATTGAACTTTTAAGATTTCAGAAATCTTTAAGCACACGATGATATTGTCTCTTTTATTTAGATTTTTAGTTTGTTTTAAAAAAAAAGATGTCTCTTTCTATCTTTAGTGATTCTTTTAAGTCCAAAATCACTTCGAAATACCTCTGAAACACTCCCGAGTCCTCGGGGCTCCTAACCAAATATATATACTAACTCAACAATATCCTACGAACTTAACTGTACGATCAAATCACTAAGATAACATAAAAAACAATGAACCAAATCTCAAATTCACTAGTTTTTCTTCAAACTTCATAAACTTTCAAATTAAGAGTTTTAGGTTCGAAATACGTCAAACAACGTCCGATCTCGACCAAACTTCACAGAAAGTGCTTAACACATATTTAGGACTTGTACTAGGCATCGGAACCAAAATACGAGCCCGATACCATAGTCTTTTAATTAACTTTGATTTCAATTTTCCTTAATAATTTCGACTCCAGGCTCACAGAAAAATTCTTTTCCTCGGGTTCTAGACCTCGAATTTCGACTCCAGGCACATGCCCGAGTCCCATGTTTTTCTACTGACCCTCTGGGACCGTTAAATTATAGGTCCGAGTCCGTTTACCAAATATATTGATCGAAGTCAACTTTAATCATTTTAAAACCACATTTAAAAAAAATTCACAGAATTTAACATATAATCTTTCCCGCTACACGCCCGGACTGCGCACGCAAATTGAGACAACTAAAAGTGAGGTTCTCAAGGCCTCGGAAGTGCGAAAAAATGAAGAAATCCGGTGATGACTTTGTCGTCATAAGAATGCTAAATTCGCAATATGCTAGAGCTGGTTTTCTACTCAACGGAGTTGATATTATTGAGGTATATTGCTATTCACATTGTTGAGGAAGGAAGTAGTTAAAATAAATTGTTGTGGAAATGCTCTAATAATAATGTTATTCTTGCTCTTTAATTTGGATATTATTTGTAACGACCCGACTGGTTGTTTTGTATTTTTGAACCCCGTTCCCTTAGATAATACTTTCTCACTTGTTTTAGCTAATTTATGACTTGCGAGAATGGGTAGTTTGGAAGTTCGAAAAGTTTTGGGCAGGAATAAGTCTAGTTGCTTCTTTAAGCTTCTTTAAAAAGGCCAAGTTTGACTTCGGTTAATATTTTGGGGAAACGGACCCAGAATTATGATTTGATAATTTTTGAGGGTCCGTAGAAAAATATGGGACCTAGGCTATGCCCGGAATCGAAATCCGAGGTCCCTAGCCCGAGTAATGACTTTTTTGTAAATTTATTAAGTTTAAGTTTCAAAGATTCTAATAAATTAAGAAATCATTTTTTTCATAGGTATCGGGTCCGGATTTCGATTCCAAAACTTGGTATAAATCTGAAATATTAGTTAAGACCTACCCGTAAAATTTGGTATCAATCCGAGTAGTTTAAGGGCATTTTAACCCGTTGAAGGATAATTTAGAACTTGAAGTTCAACGAATTGATTCATTTCGTTTGGGGGTTGATTCCTCGATTTAGCGTTGTTTTGAGTTCTTCGAGGGTTCGAGTAGGTCCGCCTCGTGATTTCAGACTTGTCGGTATGTTCGAGCGGGGCTCTGAAGCCCCGATCGTCAAATGGTCGAGGTTCGAGCGAAGTTGAATACTTAGGAATATCCCATCTGTTTCTTCTGCCTTCTGCGATTCTTGGACTGCAGAAGCGAGACTGCAGAAGCGGTCGCCTAATCACGAAAGCGGAAAGGACCAAGTCCTGGGAAAACCGCAGAAGCGGCCCTAGGGACCGCAGGAGTGGTCCCGCTCCTGCGACCCTAGACTGTAAAAGCGGTCTGGACCAGCTCCCTCCATTTCACAAAAGTGCTCCTGAGACCGCATAAACGATTTCTTCCTATGCGGCCCCCAGACAACAAAAGCGGTCGAGGCCCAGTAGCCAAAAGCAGCATAAGCGGTCATTCTTCGCAGAGGCGGAGCCCGACAGAAGCAGGATTTCCTCCGCAAAAGCGAAAATCTCTTGGGACAGAAGCTCATTTAATACGAGCTCAAGTTCATTTCTTCCATATTTCCATCAACACTTGGGCGATTTTGGGGATTTCAAAGAGACGGTTTCCACACATCATTGCAAGGTAAGTAATTCCTACTCATTTTTAGTTAAAATACATAAACATTAGGTATATTTAACATTAAAACTAGGTAAAATTCAAAAGATTAGAGTTAGACCTAGGGTTTAACAGAAACTAAGATTTAACCCTATAATTTACTATGAAATGAACTAGAAATCATATATTTGTGATCCTTAGGTGATAGAGAACAACACCCTTAGAAAAATATTGAAATCCGAGCACGTGGGCCTGGGGTCAAAGTTTAGGAAACTCGTATTTATGGTTAGGAAATTGTTTCAACAATTAGAATCCGACATCGTAAGCTCTTATTGATTGGTTCTTGCTTATTTTAATTAGTTGGTGCTCGTTTGGCTACAAATTGAGGGTTTAGGCTTATTCTTGATATCAGAAATGCGTTTCGGAGCGAGGTGAGTCTCCCTTCTAACATCGTAAGAGAGAATTATCCCCTCAGGATCTATGTTAGACTATTTGATGCTAAATGCGGGTACTACGCAAGTGTTAGGTGACGAGAGCCCGTGCGTAGCCACTACTTTGTGAAATATCCGGGTAAATTAGGACCTACAACATGCCTATTTACTCGTATGTTAAATTGTTGTCATGAACACCTAGTGTGTGCTAGAGACTTAAAAAGGGAATATGAGAATGTATGTTTTTTATAGTTACTTGAGTTTGACTTGGTATCTTTGACTATTTATGCGTCATGTGTGTGAACTTGATATTTCTTTCTTAATTGTGGATCGGACCGATCGCCTCGGTATGAATAGATGCATCTATAGGCGCGCCGTCGACCCTCGGCAAGTGGACAGTTTATTTCTATTGGTTCGGATCGTCGTCTCGATATTATGTGCGCATGTTATTGTGGAAAAGCTTATACATTCTTTGTTTTGCCATTATCTGACATGGTATATTAAAAACTTGATACTGTGAAATTCTTGACATATACCACTTGCCATATACTGTTGATACTTGTAAATTTCATGATTTGAACACCTTATATATGTATATATAATGTTTGACCTTAGTAAATATCGAGTCGACCTCTCGTCTCTACTTCTTCAAGATTAGATGGGATACTTACTGGGTACATGTTGTTTATATACTCATGCTACACTTCTGTACTTAAATGCACAGGGTTTGAGGCAGGTGAATCTGAACATCACTCTGGTGCATATCGGTGAGCGCTTCTGGGACTTCTACAATGAGCTGCACTCCATTCTTGTCGATCCGCAGTCGAACAAGTCTTCCTTGTATTTATTGTTATTTATGTGTATCTTGATTCAGACAGTATGATAGGGTATTATTCATGTTATGTATATTCTACTAGTTGCCTGTAGATTGTGATACCAGGTTCTGACACACACAGTAGTAGACGATGTTTTTGGGTTGTATGATTGTCTTTACATCTTACCGATCTTTACTGATTTATTGCTTAAATTAGAAATGATTTTATTATAACGACTTTGGTAAGGGGGAAAGTGGGAATTTAATAAATCTTCCGCATAGGGTGGCCTGGCAAATGGTGTCGGACGCGATCATGACCTATTTTGGAAAATGGGTCGTGACATTATTGATATAATTATGTGAAAAAATATCTTGAGCGTTGACACAAAAGAAAAAAAGAACTAAGGAGGAACCATAAATTCTTTTCCTTATCCTCTTTCTAATACTTGGATCCTTTATATTTTTATTTATTTATTTGTTGAATGAATTGCTTTATCAATTTATAGGATTGGCGATGGGAGCAATGAAAGAGAAGGAAGCAAATCCTTTGAAAATTTAGCAGAGAGTTAGTAGACGAAATTGAAGATTTGCAAGTACAATGAAGAAGAGAGGAAAGTGTTTAATTTTACTAATTTACATTGATAATGTATAAAGGTTTAATTTACAATATCATATCATATTTATCTATTGTAGCAAATAAGCAAATAATATATTTATTTTTTAAAAATTATAATTCTTTTTTATGTTAAATTACTTGTAGAAATATCTTTTAGGTAACATGATATATAAAGAAAATTAACTACCAATGTATGTTACTTAAACCGTAAATTTTATAATTTATCGAGAATAATAGAGATTTAAGAGGGGGGAAGAGGAAAGAAATCACTAATGAGAGCAGATTCAATAGCCTTTCTAGAATAGGAGAATTGAGAATGGAGTTTTAAAAAATATTAAGAAAAGAAAAGAAAAATAATGAAAGGAAAAACAATAGGAAAACAAATAGATATTGGGAATATAATTCAATACTTTTTCTTTTTTCTTTTTTAGTTGCCTTTCGTTCATTTCAAATTCTATGATTTGCATAGAAGATTATTTAACTTTTAGAGAGAAGAAAAACTAAAGGGGTACTATCTAGTGAAATAATGGGTATGTGTTGGAATGCGTTACACAAACACATATACAAGTGAATTTTTCTTATATAATTTTTTCATTTCTTAAAAAAATCAAATTATGAAAATTATTATGCATCTTACTTCAATTAATATGTAGTATTTATTTTTTATTTATATACGTACGTCAAATTTAATCTCTTTTATTTCAATTAAATTTATAAATTAATTATTTTATGAATCAAATATAATTTTATAATTGCGTGAAGTGCGGATAAATTCACTAGTGCTTATATAAAATAGAAATAGATTTATGGGCGTCGATAATGAATTAAAGTAAAATTCTAGTTGCTATATTCATTACATTATTCAATTTTGAATGTAGAATAATAAATAAAATTTACCTCTTTCTACACAAGTGTTGTTGGAATAATTTTTAATTTAAGGGCAAAATCGCCATTCAACTTTTGATGAATAAATCTGTAAATTAGTTTTGGATTAATGTATTTTTGTATATAATATATGATATAATATGATATATGATATATGATGATATAATTGCGTACAACGAAATCAAGAATAGGAAACGAAAAGAGATACTATCACGAGTTGGAGGAAATGTTGTAGTGTACTTGGTTAGAAGGGATCACATAAATAACCGGACATATTTATTATTTACTTTTTCTAATTATATACATAGATTATACATATTTATACTCATATAATATAATATATATATATATATATATATATATATATATATATTTTTACCGGCTATTTTTAATCTAAATAGCTCAATAAACGGCTAATTGAGTTAATTCTTCTCAGAAAAATGCTCAGTCATTTCGGACCCTATGGCCCATAGGCCCATAAACAGAATAGACTCGAGCTGGAATCAACTTAGGCCCAACAGCATTCCCCCCCCCCCATAATTTAGTTTGATATTTCGACTGTTGACTAAGAAAACAGAATTACGAGGAGAAATTCAAAAATAGCCAGATTTACCACTGGTCGTTGAAAAATAGCCAATTTCAAAAGTCATCGAAATTTAGCCACTTTAAATCTGACCGAAAACACTGTTCAAAATCCTTCACATTTTGGCCTAAAAAAGGACCATATAGTAAGGATGTGTTGCGGAGCTAAATAAGTAATTATAAGTACTTTCTCTCCAATCTCCATAAATTTTAATTCTAAGTAGATAGACATTCCCACTCGAACCCCGAAATAAAAGAAAATTTGGTGATATGTTAATAGTATATGTTAGTATATCAGTTAGCTTAAGTTTGCTATGATTGGTAAATACAAACATAGTAAACGCTGGCTACTTTTCAATGACCAGTGTGAAAACTGGCTATACCGTGATATTTTAACAGAAATTATGTAATTGTATTACCCATCCATTATTACAACATTGAAAAAACAATAATTTCCTTTATTAAAATTTAGGAATTAGTAATAGTTTTGTATTTTGCAGCGAATGCGAGAATAAGGAAAAATGCGGTTGTTAATATTATAAACGAATAAGAAGATGAAATGTGTCTTTTATATACACTAGGATTATTTAATCATTGTTAATAAATATATTTTGTCACCTAATAATTACTTAATTATAATAAATTATGTAATTTAATGAAAATATTTTGTATGGATAAATCGATAACTTAAGAGTCTAGATTTTATATTTTCGCCCTTGACACAAGGGGTTTTCCTCTCGTGCGAAGTTGACACAGTGGGGATAGATATGGAGGTGGGTTTTGATTTAAATTAAAAAATTCAACCACATTTCCCTTTCATTATACTTTATCTTTACCTATTCCACATGGATATTTGGTTTTAGGCTTTTAGCCACTAAATGTAAGATTAAAATAGAAATAATTTTGTTGTGACCTTCCTGTTTGTTTGGATGGTTATTATATATTGTTTTATAATGTAATATATTATATTATACTATATTATTTTTGAATATAATATTTGGATATATTATATTGTTGGTCGTTATTTTATGATGTTATGCACTAATAATATAGAGATTAAGGGTGTGTTTGGTATGAAGGAAAATGTTTTCCATAGAAAATGTTTTCCTAGAAAATGTTTTCATGGAAAATGAGTGATTTTATCACTTATTTTCTCTTGTTTGATTAGTAAGTGAAAAACATTTTCCGGAAAATATTTTCTATGTTTGGTTAGAGAGTAAAAAATAGTTTTTTTAGAAAAATATTTTTTTTGCAACTCTCCTACCCTTCCCCTCCCACCTCCCCCACCCCTCCCCTTCCCAAAGTCTCTAAAAATTGACACAATCTAAAGGAACTAATGTGATGCTTTACTTTTTAACGCAAAAATCGCGTATTTTCGAATCGGTAAATTTATAATTTCTAAACCCGTAAACTTCCGAACTCATAATTTTGGAACTTGTAAAATATAGAGCCTTTAAATGATAAATAATAAAATTAAAAACTGAAAAATATATTTTAAAATTTTTTTTTGGGGGGGAGGTGGGGCGGGGTTGACACAATCTAAAGGAACTAATGTGATGCTTTACTTTTTAACGAAAAAATCGCGTATTTCCGAATCGGTAAATTTATAATTTCTAAACCCGTAAACTTTCGAACTCATAATTTTGGAACTTGTAAAAACTTTAAATGATAAATAATAAAATTAAAAACTGAAAAATATATTTTAAAATTTGTTTTTGAGGGGGAGGGGGGTGGGGCTGGGGGCAGTAAATCGAAAAAAAAATAAAAATTTAAATTACAAAAAAAAGTAATTTTTTTTTGTGCGGGGGGGGGGGGGGGGGGGGGGGGGGGGGTGCAGAAAAATAAGAAAACAGAAATTTAAAATTATAGAAAAAAAATTAAGGTAAAAGAAATTTTTTTTGCGGGGTGGGGTGGAGGGGTAGTAGGGTGGATGGTAACGGAAAAACTGAAATTTTTCTAAAAAAAAACTGTTTTTTGGAGGGGGTGGGGTGGGTTGGTGAGGGGGAGAATGGTTGAGAAGGAGCTTTGGAAAATGTTTTCCCTTCTTTTGATAAGGAAAACATTCTCCTTCAATTGGAGGAAAATGAATTGATAAGGAAAATGTTTTCCAAAACATTTAAGCCAACCAAACATGGGAAAATTTTGAAAATATTTTTCAAAAAATATTTTCCTTCATACCAAACACACCTTAAACTTACATTATTACAAATATATAGTATAATAGAGGTAGAAATATTATATAAAAAATGGGTAAATGATCAAATAAGATTTTTAATAATAAGGAAGGGTAAATGAGAGAACAAAATAAGGTAACAATACAACCATATAATCGATTGTTATATAATGACGAATTAACAATATATTATAATAAAATTTACATAATATTTAAAATAAATATTATATTTAAAATAACAATACGATAACAATGATCCAAATAAACCGTCAGTTACACATTTGATCATGCAGTATGTTAATTGCCTGTATTAAAAAGTGCAATGAGGTCTCTGCCCTATAGGAGTCTAAGCTGTCGGCAATCGGCATTAAATTACAAAATTTATTATAATTAAGATAGTACTATGCAGCCAACTCAATTATGTTTGGTGGAGGTAATACAATTAAAAGGGAAATTTGCACTAATCCACAAAACTCATCGGGCCGCCCAGAAACATCAACAAAATAAATATTAATTGCTACAGGATATATGATTATATACAATAATCATGGAATATTTTGCTCGAAATATCATTTCCGAAAGTGCACAGATAGCCCCCATTTCCCCCTTTAACAAAGTTCTCGTGAAGTTATTTACAAATTAAAGTGTGAATATCCCTTTGAAACGTTGTGCTGTTTGGTTGCCAAACGATAGGAAAGAGCAAGAGGTGGAAAAATAAAAGAGAGATATTAGTAAAAGAGCATAAGAATAGGGGAATAAATATTGTAATTGATACCAATTGAACTTTAAATAAGTGATGAAATTTTGTGTAAAGTATGTTATTATTATTATTACAGACTGATATATAGAGGTTGTTCAGCAACTATAATAATAATAATAATAATAATAATAATAATAATAATAATAATTCTACCATATCATTATCATATTATCGTATGGCCACAGTTGGCGGATGTTGCACTATTACATCAATCTATTTCATGATCATGAAGATAAAGCTAAATACATTGGAATGATTTGAGTATTAGAGAATCATTGCTTCAAAGACAAAAATATAATGGAATATTCGAAATTGGTTATACATGAGAAGACAAAAAGAATGATACAGCTGAAGGAATACTAATTTAGACAAAATACAGTAGTATTGTAAGACAAATCACAACATTGTGAAAGTAGCTATTCAGCTGAGCGCTACTGTGTTGAAATACAAAATCAGAAAATTGTTAAAAGAATAAAAGAAATTGGAAAAACAGTAAAGATTAAGAAATATTTCGAGTCCACAATTTGCATGTGCGTCCTTAAGGAATTTTAACCCCCTCACACATTGCTAAGGTAATGGATTAAATCCTCCCGGGATGAAAGGAAATAAACCTTCCTACAACAGTGGCAACACAAACTGTAGGATACCAACGAACTCAAGAACGGAGCAAAATCACACTTACAAATTTGAGAGAGAGAGACTGCGGATTAGAATACAGTATTTTCAGAAAAAATAAAGTTATGTAACGTTTTTGGTGTGTTAAAAACGAAGTTATGCCTCAGAATTTATAGGCAATTATTGAAAGAGGTGTGATATTTATTCCGGAAAAAATGTTTGTTCAGAAGTTTACGCGTCCTGCCGCGGTTACGCCAGGACTGCGTCCAGACTAGCCTTCTGAATCTGCAGCAGTGTTTTGCCGCGTTCCTGCCGCGGTTACGCTAGGACCGCGGCCAGACTAGCCTTCTGAATTTGCAGCAGTATTCTGGCGCGGTCCTATCCTTCTGATTCAGCAGTGATAAATAAATTTTGTCCAAAAATAATCTTATCAATCATTTGACAAATTCGAAGCCAAAGCCGAACGAGCGACAACAACGGCGCAAGGGTTCATTCTCTTCAATTCCTTTTAAGAGCTTTAAGAAATGATTCTATATTGAAGCAGACAAGTAGTTGTCTCTCACCAATGAGGGACAAAGTACAAGTCAAAAGCTAACTTTATTCAAATTTTCATTTTCCTCCATTTTATATCCCACCATTTTTAATTCACACTTTTAAACTTTAAAGCTCAATGCTTAAAGTCTTTGAAGCCCAATGCCTTTAAAGTTCAACACTGCTTTCAAATACAAGATCCAAAATTCGGTGGAAGCAAAAACATACAAGACGATATTATTCGATAATTGTGCTGGTAGAAAGTAACAAGCACATCCCATCAAATTAGTAGAAGTACGCACAAATAAGCTCGGATATTATATTCTTGTCTAGTTTATATAACATATTTTGATTTTTCTAGGTTTAGGCTGATTTTTTTATATATATCTAATATTAGCATTTTAATTATTACTGCACTATAGACAGACTGAAGAAACTCTTAGAAAGATGCAAGTTGGTTGATATTAATGTGTTGTATTAGTAGTTGTGACTTTCTAAAATTAAAGTCATATAAAAATGAACAGAGTGAATAAAGTTCGTTAATATATTACTTGAATGAAAATAACAATAATTGACAATATTAATGCTGTATGCAAAAATTGACTTTAAGATCAACTTTCATGGAGGCGTGACTTGAATTTATATTATGTACTACCATATTTATTTCCTTTTATTTCTTTAAATAAAAAATATATTGCAGTTATCATTTGACTGGTTCATTATGAGGGCAAACAAAAACAATCGAATTTTGCAACAAAAACAAAATACACCTCTAAATGTATAGTCAATTAGGTAAGGTAGGTTTGAACTTTATACTGATAAACAAGGTCGGAAAATTTGCGATGGAAAAGAAAAAGTTTATAGTACAGCCTGATGCACAAAATTTATAGTACAGTCCAACCTATGCAAGCATTAACTCGAATTTGTGACTTGTAAATTAGACGAAGATAATTTTGCCATTATTCCAAAGCCCTCTCGATGGAAAAAAAGTGTATAACATATGAATTCATCTTGTATTGTACTGAACTAAATGTAATATCATATTTTATGAATATCACTATTAATGGATCCAGAAATTGCTATTAGGGGCATCCAATGCTGTTGATCCAATAATTGACTTTGTTTAACACAATTTTTTTGCTAACCAATGCAACAGACATACCATATGTAATTTTTTGCCAAAATCCATGAAACCTTTGCTCAAACATTTTGCGATGTCTAAGGCAATCATGTGCCTAAATTCGTTGTATATATTAGGTATAGTAATTTATACTCAATGTGGGGCTTCTTTATTTTGTCTCATATTGAATATTTTTTGGTAGGAACAATATTAATGTGGAATATCTTTTACTTCAGAAAACTATTTTTTAGATCACTTTTCTTTTCTGTCATGACGAATCAAAATTAGGTTATGAGCAACGATAAGGAACACAAACTCACTTTTCTTTCATTGATAAAACTTCAATTTTTTTTTTTAGATAAAATGCATGTCCAAGTACTATTTCAAAAACTTTTTTTAATGTATCAGCTTCAACATTCCAACGTATAATACGCGTAAAATGAGGTGTTAGTCATAGTTATTCAATGACGGATAGCATAATCCATATAATTGTTCAATCAAAATTATAATATATTTAGTCCATATAGTTTGGGACAATCTCTTTTAATTTTTCCTCAAAAAGAAATTAGATAGAGAAAAATAAAAGGCAATACCGACATGTAAAAATATTAGGACTTAAGACTATTATATTCTACAAAATGAAATCACACCATTTGCTCTAACTGCTTCAATTTTACTTAGGTTCAATTTGCTCTATTATTAGACTAATTATCTATCTATGCTATATTAAAAGCACGAAGAGTCGAAGACCCTTAGTGAAATATCGTTCGTCTTTTTTATCCTTTATTCACATGTGTTATAAATAGAATTGTATTTATGGTGAATATATATATTTAGAGAGATTCTAGGGTTCATTACTTGATGGATAAGTTGCCCTCTCCTATCAATAAGAATTCTCTCTCTACTGCAATGCTCTTCTTCTTCTTTTATTGTTTCATAACACGTTATCGGCACGAGACTCTAACCAACTGAGTAGAAGCTTTGGGATTGATCATAGTGATTGTCAATTACTTTGTGAATTTCCTTCATGATTAAATTCTGGATTTTCGGTAAGTATTTTACCGTATTTTCTCTTTTATTTTATAATATGATTTTAAATACAAACAAAGACAATAAATTTTGATTACAACTCTAATGGAGTTTGTAAGAAGTTAAAATATTTATGTCTTGCTATGATCAAAATCATGTATGATTGTGAGCACAAGAAGTGAAAACTCGTCCTAATGAATTTGCTCCATTCTTATTCTCTTAAGAGAATGTGATAGCAATATGTGATAAGTCTGAAAGAAGACAAAATTATTACCGTGAAATTATCAATGGATGTGGACGTGGCAATAGACGAAATTATAATCGTCATCATTGTGTTAATGAGAATAATAAGAATTCTCAAAATAATCTTTCACTTTGTGAAAGTAATATTTGTCATCGAATTGACATGAGATTTTATAAAGCACATATAGATTATTATGGTTCATTCATGATGTGAATGTCACGACATCTTATTTATGAATACATATTCATTCTTGGAAGAAAAGTATGAACGTGCTAGTAGTAGTGAATATACCACACTCACCTCTAGAAGAAGGTTTGAGATGATATAAGAAAATAATGTCATTATTATGGCATGAATGGTCATTGGTCACGTACTTATTGTATGCCAAAATATTTTGGCATTGTGATTATTAAAAGACAACACTAATGCAAGAAATAGATTTTGCATATAGTTTTGACCATAACCATAATGGTATAACTTTATCTTTAAAAGAAATATTCACCATATGGGTGTTGATAAATCTGTGGTACTGTAAAATTAATTGAGATCTCCGGAAGAGCCAATTATTACTATTTTGGAAAAACACAATGATTACTTATAAGATATTGTGTTGTAGTAAGTCTCAAAGAAACTTATTCAGTTTCCAAAGTACACGCGAAAGTGATTGATTATATTGAGACAATAAGTAAAATAAAGATTTAATATCTTCTATTACTATAACTTGTCATTGGGTAATATGTACGTGAAAAGCTACCGGATTTCTTTTCTAGTTTGTACTACACAAACAAAAAAAGTTCTATAACGACCCGGCCAATTATTTTTGGAATTTACACCCCGATTCCCCATTAACTGTTTTCCCTAAATCCATTTATGTTATTTTGGTTTGTCGGGATGTTCGGTTCTACAATTCAGAGTGTTTTGGGACACTTTAGTCCCTAAATGTGAGCTTAATAGTTGAAAAATGGCATGTATTTGGAACAGTATTAAGACGACCTCGAAATGAAAATATGATGGTTCCGTTAGCTCCGTTAGGTAATTTTGGGATTGGGAGCGTATTCGGAATGTATTTTGGAGGTCTGTAGCTCATTTAGGCTTGAAATGCCGAAGTTTAAAATTTTGAATTTCCGGTCCAAGTGATTTTTTTTATCCGAGGGTCGATTTGGGATTCTAAAAGTTGTTGTAGCTTCGTCTTGTCATTTTGGATGTGCGTGCAAAATTTTAGGTCATCCGGATAAGTTTTGGATAGTTTTTCGATCGAAAATGTATTTGGTTAGAATTTGAAGTTCATAGGCTTGAATCCTTGACTTATTCGTGTTTTCGGCGTTATTTTGGGTGGTTTAAGGATTTGAACAAGTTTGAATGATATTATGATCCATGTCTGTGGATTTGGTTGAGGTCCCGGGGCCTCTGGGTATTTCGGATGCCCAACGGGACAAATTACAGAAGTTGGAAAATTACAGATTTTTGTTGCAGACAATTACTCTATGCGATCGCATAGGTGTGCCTGCGATTGCATAGTGTCTAGCGAGGGGGTCCTATTTTTCTTCAATGCGATTGCAAAGCCTTGTCCGCAATCGCATAGCTCTGTTTCTCTCTTCACTGCGATCGCACTCCTTGTCCGCGATCGCATAGTGGAATTTGAGTCTGTGCTTCAGGGGTCAATTTCTTCTACGCGATCGCATTGTGTTAACTCATCACCTTATGCGATCACAAGCCTTAGGTTGCGATCGCATAGTATAATTTTTTTGGGGCTTCAATTTTCCTTCTACGCAATCGCACAGCTACTCATGCGATCGCATTGAACAAAATACCTGGGTAGAATATAACATTTCAAAAACGAGGGTTCTTCCATTTTTGCTCAAACTCAAGCTAGGGAGCTCGATTTTGGGAGATTTTTCGAGGGTTTTCCAGAATTGGGTAACGATTCCTTACTCCCTTATGATTAATATCCACTAATCTAAACTCGAATTCCTCCATTAATTTTGGATTTTGGATGAAACTTGGGGTAAATTTCTTAAAATTAATTTTGATGATTTGAGGGGGCATTTGACATTCGATTTGGAAGATTTTTATATGGTTAGACTCGTGAGAGTACGAGGGTTCTGAAAACGTAAAAATATTTTGATTACGAGCTGATGGTTGGAGGGGTATTTTTGGTCATTTTATCCATTTTCGCGCCTTAGCTTTAATTTTAACAGTGTAATCAGTTACTTGCGATGTTATTGTCACTATGTAATTGGTTTGAATAGATTTGGGCCACTCGGAGTCGGATACTCGTGGCAAGGGCATTGTTTCTTAGCGGTTTTGTACCGTGCTAAGGTAAGTGGCTTATCTAACCTTGTGTAAGGGACCTCTCCCCTTAGAGTATATTATGTATTGATTTAAATGCCTTGTACGCGAGGTGACGGGCGTGTACTTGAGAAAATTGTTGAAAATACACTTTTCTTGAATGGTTCAAACGGTGTTATCTCTCTTAGTTAACTGGGTTAAATGCAAGACTTATTCTGTGTTAGTTAGATGAGTATGATTAGATAGGATTAACTGTCTAAATGCTTATTTTTCTTAACTAAAATTTCGTGGAACATGTTGGGATTGAATTTAATTGTTAATCGTAGTAGTGTATTCTATTTGTCTGAGTATTTTTCTGGTTTGATTGGGTTTTGTTCTGTGGACTGCGGGTTCGATTCTCGGGGATCCTGGTTACTGATATAAATGGATTGCGGGTTCGATTCCAAGAGATCCAGATTACTGATATAAATGGACTGCTAATTCGATTCTCGGAGATCCTGATTACTGATATAAATGGACTGCAAGTTCAGTTCCCAGAGATCTTGGCTACTGATATAAATGGACTGTGGGTTCAATTCCCGAAGATCCTGATTATTGATATGAATGGACTGCGAGTTCAATTCCCAAAAATCCTATACCACTGAGTTAAATGGACTGCAGGTTCAATTCCCTGAGATCATGTGCTTGTTATGTTATTTTTCCTTGTTTAGCTTAACTGTCAATGACTTGTTGTTTCAATCTTATTTTGCTGTAATTTCAGATTTTCTCATGCTTTACACTATTCGATATTGTTATTATTATTATTCTCGGTAGGGCTCTGACCTTCCTCGTCACTACTTTATCGAGGTTAGGCTTGGCACTTATTGAGTATCACTGTGGTGTACTCATGCTACTCTTCTGCACACTTTTGTTGTGCAGATCCAGGTACATCTAATTAGGCACACTACCGGTGATCGCGAAGCTTTTTTCAGGAGACTTGAGGTATGCATCTGCTGCGTCAGATCCGGAGAGTCTTCTTCAGTTCTTCCTTAGCAACATTAGTTCATTTCCCTTTTTGTTTCGGATGTATAAATACTATTGGAGGATAGAGCCACAATTTTACACTCTTTAGCCTGTGTTTTCCCGTGAGTTTCTGGGTCTTGGAGGTTATATTTTCAGTAATTGTGATAAAGTGTATATGCCAAGCGGCACCTATTATATTTTTCTATGTTATTCCGCTTTTATTTTTAGTTGTTCGTAACGGCTATAAATTCCATAATTGTGTTAGGCTTACCTAGTCGCGAAGACTGGGTGCCGTCATGACAGGTTCACAATTGGTGAACTAAGGTCGTGACAAGTTGGTATCAGAGCTCTAGGTTCATAAGAGTCGCGGGATATAGGCTGGTTTATTAGAGTCTCGCTGATCGATACGGAGACGTCCGTATTTATCTATGAGGGGCTATGTAACTATTTAGGAAAATCTTCATTTCTTTTGAATTCCTTGTCGTGCGATGTTTTGACACCAATTCTTAACTTTTTTCTTCTATTCTCTGAGAGATGGTGAGGACACATGCTATACGCGAGGATCAGGCACCCGTGCCCCCTGCTGTCGCCGCTAGAGGTTGGGGCCGGGGTAGAGGTTGAGGACGCGCCCGAGGTGCAGCCACAGCACCCGCGCGCGCTGCTGCTGAGGCACCACCGGTGGATCAAGTTGGAGCACAAGCACCTGGTACACCTGCTACAGCTACTACGACTCCAGCACTCCAGGAGGCTTTGGCTTAGTTTATGAGCATGCACACTCTCGTTGCAGCCACATCTCAGGCTGGGGGAGGGGCCCGACTCCGCAGCCCGCACTCCTGAGCAGCGAGTGACGATGGAGCAGGTTCCAAAGGTTATTCCTATACCGCCTGCCATATTAGTACAGCCCGAAGGTGGGTTAACTGCCTCCGAGGACGAGCAGCGCAGGTCGGAGAGGTTCAAGAAGTATGATCCCCAGTGTTCAGTGGCCTAACTTCAGATGACGTCTTGGGATTTCTGGAGCAGTGTCAGCGCATCCTCCGTATTATAGGCATAGTGGAGTCCAGTGGAGTTTCTTTTACTGCTTTTCAGCTTCGAGGGGCCGCTTATGCTTTTCAACCTTCTCAGGTGTTATTTTATTTGCAAAATTTTTTCAATTATTAAATAAATAAATTTCAAAAATACCATGTCTGTGCAAAGAAACAGCCACCTACCTCAAAAATAGGAGAACGCTTTAAAACGTTTCAGTTAGAAACCGTTCAAATTCCTATTCTATTATCTCAAAATATAAGTTCCATTTAGTTTACTCTACATGGAGAACATTTGACCATTTGAGTGAAGTTATTAACGATGATTCCTATGTTTTGGATTGACCAAACAGAGAATTGCTAAATAAAATATAGTACATGCATAAGGACAACGAAGACTATGGGTCAGAACAGGCGCATGACACGAGCTTTTCTTTACACGTTTCATAACTTAAAGTTCAACCCGACGATTCATTCAACTGCTTCACGCACGATTTGCTATCAACTGCTCAAGCCATAAGCAGCTTATATTTCTTTCTCAATTACATCTTCTTAAATTGTAAAGTTTCTTCTGCTATCAAGTTTTTAAGAAAACTTAGGGCTTATGTAAAAGATGGCCAATCACATTGATTTCATCAACGATATAACAATTTCGAAGATGCAATGGAAATTGAAAGTTCATGTTGTTTGTTTGTGGGAAGTACCAGATCGTTTTATTCCAGACAATATATTATCGATTTAATTGGTTCTACAAGATGAAAATGTATTTTACATATGTTATATGATTATTTAGTTTTGATGCATCTACTCCGTTATTGAGTGATTAGCTATGCACGTTTGTTCTCATCCTAAAATTTAACCTCACGAGTTTGTTCACCTTTGCCTCTCAATTACTAAGTTTTTTTTTCATCGATGTTTATATCCTGTAAACAGACAGTAGTATATGAGGAATTGAAGTATTTATCAGTTACCCACCTATATTACTCTCAACAAAATTCATCTACTTAATTTTAATTTAACTCCTTTTGTATTCGCTCGCTAATTCTAATTTGCAATATATATATATATTTATTATATATACACTCTTTTTTTGTAATTATTACTACCGCGCATCGCGCGGGTACCATACTAGTTTATCTAAATGAACAATACAAGAAATGTTAATAGATTTTTATACATTTTGAGAATTATATTATATAACGATACCTTCATGTTGGTTAAAATAATAATAATAAGAATAATAATAATAATAATAATAATAATAATAATAATAATAATTTTCTACCATAATTTTATGATAATTTTCTTCTCTAGAAACACGTGTAGTTAGGTTTAGATAACACCGTCCGATATTTGAGTGAGGTTTAATCAAATATTTGTTGATAGTTAAATCTAATAATACGGAGTCTTTTTCTATTTTTGTGTTTTTCAGTTTGATTTTCAGTAGGAATAAGATGAAATTCATATATATAATGTATTTGAGCAAATAAAATTTATTTTTTAAGTCCATGAAGAATGCAATATTGTTAGAAAATATATTTAGCATATTATTCTGTCATCAACTAAAGCAAATGCTCAATTTCAATACCAAAATCATGATAAGATATTAGAATAATTTATGTGATGTAAGTAAATTTTTTCTTTATTAAGTTGGCCATATATTATCAATATTTATCATTTTCAAAAGCGTGTGCTTTTTAAATTTTACTTTACAACTCAATCACATAGGTTAATAATATTTGTGTATCTTTAAAAATTACATATATTCACTGGTAGGAAGTACGCGCATACTCTAATTCTAGTATATAATAATAGTAGCAAACCGATAGATAAAAATAGACAATTCCAAATGTCACACTCCATAAAATAAGAGCCATTTGCGGAGCAACATTGAATCAAAGGTGTGTTAAGTGATACCCTTTCGCCGGAAAATTATACTATATTGCTAGATAAGTTTTATTTTATTTTATATATATTTACTATACGTTGACTCCTCTTGACTTTTTGTTGTATCTAATTATTTATTTATTGACACTTCTTGATAAAATTTTTGGTTCCGCCACTGGAGGCAATATAACAATAATAATAACATAATTAGTGTGTTCTGTGTATCTCAGGAGAGTGAAGTCTATATAAACCTTAATTTTACTTTGTGTGCGATAAAGAAGTTATTTTCTATAGACAGTCGGTTAAAGAGACTAACTCAGAGCCTGTTTTGATGGGCTTGTTTTAAGTGACTTTAAGTCAAAATAACTTTTAAGCCATAAGTTAGGAATTCTAGCCTTTTTGTTTTTCAGGGGCGGCTCAACACTATCGGAAGCCTAAAGCTAGCCAAACTAGCATAAGAGGCCTTTAACATTTTTTTCAAAAAAAAAAAAAACTTACTATATACTACTATAATTTATTTAAAATCTATTTTTCTAGCTTTTTGAGATGCAAAATTATGAATAATTATTTTAATATAAATTACTTCTAATAATTCTTTTTCAATCGGTACTATAGATAATCCATTTGATCTTTCTGGTTAATTTTAGAGAATTTTTCATAAAGAGCATTCATAAAGACATAATTAGCAATAAATAGAAACCATTTCTAATATTACATGATATAGGAATGTTTTATGGTAATCTATAATGTATTTAGTGTATTAAACAAGTTGTATTTAATAATACAACATTAAGATCCGCCGCATAATTTGGGATTGCTATAAATGCCAAACTGTATTTAAGTGTATTAATATGTATTTAGCGTGAAAATAGTAACGGGAGTTATACTGGATTGAGAAAAATAAGGCTTAAATATAGGAAATCATTAAATTTTGATTTTTTGCTACAAAAATAGAAAAGGTTATTATATTATGTAAAATTTTAAAAAGGTATTTATATGTTATAATTAGATCTTAACATATTCTATAGATGGTAAAATTTCCTTAATTTTAAGTAAGATTTTAACCTGATTCATTAACTTGGCGTGAAAATAAATATTTATTGCTTTCACAATATATTTCTCGCATGCTTTAGCTTGATAGACGAAAAGTACAAAACAATAGGATCTCTGGGAGGCACAAATAAAAAATATAATAGTAGTAACGTTTGATTGAGAACATAGAAACTTTAATTTTTTTTAATGAAAATCAAGAAAGAAAGTGGAAAGATTTACGTAAGTAATATTTAATGAGGAAAAGACATAATCACTCAATTCCTTTCATAAATTTTGTATTTACATTTTAGAGGCTTAATTTTAAGGAATATAGATATTTTTCTTTTAAGTTTCTACCGAGATATGTAATAAGATTAAAAATACTTAATTAAGAAATAAATTATAGGGTAAAAAATAGGGTCCCCTAAAGTTGGGAGCCTAAAGCCTGGGCTTCGGTGGCTTTTCCCAAAAGCCGGCACTGTTGCTTTTGACTTAGTTTTGTCATTTTAACTTAAAAATAAGTGCTTAAAAGTATTTTTTTTACTTAATTCAAACACTACTAAATGATTTAAAAGCTATTTTGGCTTAAAAATACTTAAAACAAACCAATTCAAACAGACTCTTTCCTTTCTTATTTTCCATGCTTTCTTTTATTTCTATTGTTCTAAGTCGAGTATCTATCGGAAACAGCCTCTCTTCTCTTTCGAATCAGGGATAAGGTTTACATACACATTACCCTGACTGTTATTGTTATAGCAAGTTGAATAGTCTAAAAAAACAAAAAATAATTAGGTGCATGTATAATGATATATACAACTGTGCGCGCTTTGACTATCACCACCAAAAAAGAAGGTCTCACTTTCCTAGGCGCAAATTAGCACCACTCACTGTGTTTTCACACTCCAAGAACAAGTACTGAACAAACACACACTCTCAGTTGAGGGGTACTTTTGTCACTTTATAAAAAGTTCGCTGATCACACTTTCTCCATTTTGTCCTCTTGTCTTTAAGTGTTCTACTTTTTCTCTATGAATTACCTAAAATACCCTTGACATTTCTCCTTCTTACCTCGGGCGATTATCAACGGGCGAATCTTGTTCTTATTAGATTTTTTCATTGGATCCTTCTCTTTCAAATAATACACATAGATTTATGTGTGCGTGTGTTTTGGAGGTATATTTGGTAATGGGTCACTGAGCATTTTGTATAAAGGTGGAATCTTGATTTGTTGAATGACATTTCATTTGGGTTGTGTTAAAATGTATGAAACAACCCACTAAAGCAAAGTTGTTTCTTGAGCTTTTGCTTTATTATTTTTGTTCTGGAACCCTTTTGTTCTATTTCTCTAAAAAAGTGATCTTTTGTGTTTTTCTTGACTAAAAGAGGTTTCTTGATGATGAAAATAGTGAGGTTTTACTGATTAGTCAGTTGGGTTGTGTTATTCAGCTTGTTGGATTTGTCTGTTTCAAGATTTGGGAGCTCATTTTAAAGATCTAAGAATTTGGTTGCTGAAGCAATTGGAGTTGCAAGAATGAAGTCTAGTGCAAGACTTGACTCAGTTGTTTTTCAGCTCACTCCTACTAGAACTAGGTATATTTTTACATGGTTATAGCTAGTTTACTCAAAATATGTTATCCTTATTTGGTTTATATTTCACGTGATGGTGTTTTCAGATTGGTTTTTTGTTGTGTGTATACATTGATGTGCATTGATCTTTGTGGATTTTTGGAGTATGTACTTATCAGGTTTAGCATTGATTGTGTAAAATCCAATTCAATGTTTGTTAAGATAACATTCGTGTTGCTATATTCTTGATAAATGTCTTTTCATTCTACAATATTTTTTTTCTTTCTGGAATTGACATTTCCCCCTTAGTTACTTTTTAGTTGTAATGCATAATATGCGTATGAGACGAGTTTAAATGGAATACCATGGTTAGTGACGATTCATATAGCTGACCCCAACTTGATTTGGACTGAGATGTAGTTGTTGTTGATGTCTTCTTCTTAGTTACCAGTGGAAGGGAATTGACATTTCTTTCTAATTGTTAAAGCCTAAAGGAGTTGAAATCTGGATTTTATGTGAATCCTGCACCAAAATTAATTTCCTCTCTGGCTAGTTTTACTTTTATGCAAACCGAAAATAGCTGTTGTCGTGACATCTACGCTTGCAATTTATCTCTCTACTTTTCTCTTTGTTAGAGTTTTGGGAGTATTCTTTGGAGTGTGCATAGCTTTACTTAAACACATAACGAGAGTGGAGCTGTGGAAATTCTTACTACTGATATAGATTTAAATGTCTTATTGTTTTCAGGTGTGATTTATTCATTATAGCCAATGGCAAGAAGGAGAAACTAGCTTCTGGTTTGCTGAATCCTTTTCTTGCTCACTTGAGAACTGCTCAGGATCAAATTGCAAAGGGTGGCTATTCAGTGTTGTTGGAACCAGATGCTCATGTCGATGCTTCATGGTTTACAAAGGGCACAGTGGAAAGGTTTGTAGTAAAACCTAGTGGTGTCCTTATGTATTTTTACATGTTAATTAGCATATCGATGGGAATGTTTCCTGGGATAGTCCAAGTCCATTCCTTTGAGGCGATCTTTGTGCAAAGGCATAAACTTTTTGTTTATGTATAATTTCTTACTGAAATTGTTGGAACCTTCTCTAGGGACAGTTCATATTTTTGCAAAGCAAGAAAAGAAAACTTTTGCAATTTAATAGGCTTTTTTATGCATAACCAGCAAGCAAAACCAGAAATTACATATGTAAATATGTAGCATACTTCACACCCCATAAAATGAAGCTGCTCTGGCATGTCTACTGATTCTGAGAAAGATTAAAAAAGAGAATAAGGGCGTGATAATAATGTGCCAACAAAATAGGCCAATGTTTCCTTTTTTTTTTGTTAATACCTAATTGGTGTAATGTTTCTTTCTCTTAACAGGTTTGTCCGTTTTGTGAGCACTCCGGAGATCCTGGAAAGGGTGTACACCATAGAATCTGAGATCTTACAGATCGACGAAGCAATTGCCCTTCAGGGACACAATGATATTGGTCTAGGGCCAGTAAGTATTTCCTGATCTTCAGTCATTTCATGTGTCATGGAGTGTCAAGACGTTAGTCCAACAATTTTTATTTCTTCAACAGATTGAACACAAAGAAGCAAAACCAGCTGGAAATTTTGCAGGTACTTCAGAGTGAAAAACTTGTATCATTGTTGATCGAACAAAAGGCCAGTTTGTTTTCTTTTTTCTTCTCATCATCACTTAGGCGAATGATGCTCCTCGCGATCAAGTTGTCCTAAACTTTTTGGTCCTGGTTTCTTGTTAACTTAACTATTTTCTCTTTAGCTTTTGTTTCTTCCATTGCCGCATTGATTGGATCATCCATTTACAAGGAAATGCTACTCCGATATAGATCCCTAGATTCTACAATTATCTTACCTTACTTTTGTCAATTATCTAATAGTGGGCTTTATCCTCTAATGTTATGTGGAATTGCTAGTTTACGATACAAGATACTGAAAAATAGTGAAATTTGGATAGGTACTAAATCTACAGCAGATGTCAGCGAGGAGAAAGCTATTGTCCTTTACAAGGTGACTGGGCATCTTCTATTCTTTCAATTGTTGCGCATATTATGACTTTTTCCTGATCTGGTTTATTTTTCATGCAGCCGGGGGAAAATCAACCTCAGACAAATGGGTCAGGTTGTCAGGAAGAAAATTCAAGGTATAGTAGTCTGACAGATCAACAACAACAACTACTACCTAGTATAATCCCACAAGGTGGGGTCTGGGGAGGGTAATACGTACGCAGGCCTTACCCCTACCCGAAAGGCAGAGAGGCTGTTTCCAAATCGACCCTCGGCCCAGGAAAAGGGGAATAAAAACAAAGCAAAAACAGGAGAGTATTAGTAACTCTATGAAAAATCACATAGACAATTATCAAAACATAAACCATAAATCATAAACCATAAATAAAATGGCATGCAGTAATCTCAAAACATAAACCAAAGCACAAATCAACTATTGAGAGCCCTACCAAACCCCCAGACCGGGAAAGAAGCGCGAACTAATATACAAGTGGCCCCTATCCGATAATCTTGATACTAGATTTCCAGACTTTCCTATCAAGGGCCATGTCCTCAGAAATCCGCATTCTAGCCATATCCTGCCTGATCACCTCCTCCCAATACCTCTTGGGCCTCCCTCTACCTCGACTTGCGCCACCCACCGCCAACTGCTCACAACTACTCGCTGGGGCATCTGGGTTCCTCCTCCGCACATGCCCGAACCACCTAAGCCTCGCTTCTCGCATCTTCTTATCCACCGGGGCCACTCCCACCTTTTCTCGGATAACTTCATTCCTAATCCTATCCAACCTGGTGAGCCCGCACATCCACCTGAGCATCCTCATCTCTGCAACCTTCATTCTCTGAACATGAGAACTTTTCACCGGCCAGCATTTCGCTCCATACAGCATAGCAGGTCTAACCACAACTCTATAAAACTTCCCCTTAAGTTTGTGTGGCACTTTTTTATCACACAAGACCCCTGATGCGAGTCTCTATTTCGTCCACCCCGCCCCTATGCGGTGGGTGACATCCCCGTCGATCTCTCCGTCCCCCTGAATCACCGACCCATGATATCGGAAACTGTCCCTCTTGGCGATGGCCTGAGAACCAAGCTTCACGTCCCTACCCACCTCGCTCAGCTTGGCGCTAAACTTGCACTCCTGGTATTCTGTCTTAGATCTGCTTAGTTTGAAACCCTTAGACTCGAGAGTCTGTCTCCAGACCTCCAACCTCTCGTTAACACCTACCCTCGTCTCGTCTATCAAGACAATGTCATCTGCAAATAGCATACACCATGGCACATCCCCTTGAATATGACGTGTCAGAGCATCCATCATCAAGGCAAATAAGAGCGGGCTAAGCCCAGATCCTTGATGAAGCCCCGTAACTACCTGAAAATGGTCTGATCATTTAAGCATATTTTTCTGTTCCTGGAAGTTATACTTGTGTCTGTGGTTTCACTTCAGAATTCCATGGACAGGGGTTTGTTGATGACGATTAATCAACTAGAACTACGCAATCAGATTTCTTGTTGCACCTTTGTGGTTTGTTGTTGTCGTAATGTAAAGATAAATCAGTGATATCTCTATGGACAATTGGAAAGAACTAGGATTTCTCTTTTTGATAAAGTTGAAAGCAGGATTTCTAACTTAGCACGGCAAGTTACATCTCTTGGTTGTTTGGAAATATTTTTATGCATCTCTTTATTAAAAAGTATATTAGTTTCTCAAATCCGTTTCATTGTAAGCTGGTGTACCAGCTGCTTAAAAGCAAATATAAATTCCTACATTGCCTTCCTTTTGACTGCTACATGTAATTTCACAAAAGAAGGCCGCCCTCATAAGATCGAGAAAAACAAAGAGAAAAGAGGAAAAGGAAAAACAGAACATTGTAAGAGTAGGCGTTTTTAATATTTTGCTTATCCATTGATAAAAGTGCAGACGTTCATCTTATTGATTTGTAACATTTCAGTCAACCCAGTTTCTTTATGTTCTGTTGGCTAGTTAAAATTCAGTAACATTTCTTGATAATTGTACTTCTATCCTTGTTAACTATCTTATGCCATGAACAGCAGCGCCTTAGTTTGTATATTTGTGTGCATGTTATGTGGGTGAGTTCAATTTTCATAGTCATAATGTAATTGGAAGACAGCTGATAGCCTCTAACCTATATAGGAGTCAAAGTAAAGACATAAGTGTCAAAAAAGAAATTTTTGACGTAAGTTACTTGCCGAAAGAAAAAACATTGAAATAAGCTGTTTGGCACCATCATTTGATCATGTTACTGAAGTTATCTTCTGTTCGTATCATTTTCATATGCCTAATTAAAGAATCTCGGGATTAGTGAACTTGCTCAGAGCTTGTAACATGTATGAAGAGCCTAAATTTTCAAGTTTAGTAATAGATCCAATTGCATTTTGATTGATTTGTCTTCATATTCAGAATACAGCTTTTGAAGGTCCTGGAGACTCGCAAGTGTGTGCTTCAAAAAGAACAAGGAATGGCATTTGCACGTGCTGTAGCTGCTGGTTTTGATATTGATCGCATGGCACAGATGGTATCATTTGCTGAGTCTTTTGGTGCCTCACGCTTAAAGTAAGCAACTAGCAGCAACTTCTAGTTCCCTTTGTTGGAATAAACATCGTTTATTTTTTGTTTGCATTCAAATCAAAGTATTAGCAGAATCACAAATCACAAATAAACGGTTACTTGCAATCACCATTTCTAAAACAGTTATATATGTGGCAGAGATGCATGTGTACGATTTATTGAACTGTGGAAGAAAAAACATGAAAATGGACAATGGGTTGAAATTGAAGCTGCTGAAGCAATGGCGAATCAATTAAACATTGCTGCAATGAATGCATCTGGAATTCTGCTATCTAATATTGCTAATAAGCAGTTTGATTCCAACGCTGAGATGGCTTCTGAGAATTTTGTGAAATCAAGTGCAGATAGTAATTCAGGTAACAAAGCAAATCCTATGAAGGGTACTCTGTTATAACTTGCCTTTCATATATGCCGCATCCGGGCAAGGTCATTATTTGCAAATATTAACATACATTCTTCAAGTCATCAAGGTTATAGTTTCTCTCTTTTTTGACATGAAAAATATTCATTCAGTTGGGGATGCTTTCTGTTCTGACCTTGGATATACTCTTATTGTTTATGAGTATTGAATAGGATGATTTAGGTATGTATATTCTTGTACAACATGTGCTTTCTAGAGAGAGTTGTGATATTTTTGTCATATTCTTTGGCAATATAGGGGAAAGGCCTCCATTCGATCAACAAAATCCAAATGGTCAACAACAATATCAGTTTCTTCATCCAATGTTTCCACCTTGGACAATGCATTCTCCAGGCTCTGCCGTACCTGCTTTTCAAGGATACCCTATGCAAGGAGTACCATATTATCCAGCTTATCCAGGAAATGGGCCTCTCTATCAATCTCCTTATTCAGGAATGGAAGACTCTCGAATGAGTGTCACTCCGAAAACTAGACAGAAAAGACAGTCTTTAGATAGGGGAGAAAGCAACAGTGAATCGGAGGAGGACGAAGAAATGGATGGTGAAGGTTCTCATAGTCAAAGAAAGAAGGCTGGTGGACGGTCTAGGAAAAAACAATCAGGAAAGGTTGTTATACGTAACATTAATTATATCACGTCTAAAACAAAGAACTCTAGTGACAGCGAATCAGAAGCAGCTTCTGGTTCGGAAAAAGATGCCGATAGCGAAGATCTAGAAGGCAATGGTCACAATCCTGTGAACAGGGAAACTTCACAGTCATCAAAAACAAGACGAAGCCGCACAAAGTTTCAGGATGAGTCAATTTTATATGATGATGACACTTTACGTGAGAAGGAAGCTGATGGTGGGCACTGGCTGGCATTTCAAAATTGTTTATTGAAAGGCAATGAAGAAGAAAGTCAGGTTGACAAAAATGGCATGTTCTCCATGGAGAAAGATGCAAGGAGGAGGCAAAAAAATGCCACGGGCGATGATCCTTTGGCTATTGGTGCGCAAGATGGCATTGAAATGAAGGATAGGTTGAGTGATGACATCCACACAGTTGGTGCGAAGATGTCGCGCATGTCCAGGGGATCTAATGGTGAACTTCTACTTTCAAACAGAGGATATGACAGTGCTCAAGGACTTGGTGACAAAATGGACATGCAGTTTACAGAAATAAATGGGAGAAAAGTCATGCTTAGAACTTCAAATGATGATTTTATGTTAAATGGTCGAGACAATCAATCAGGGATGAGAAATTCATTAGATCCTCTAGCTGTAAATGCATTTGAGCATGCGAATAAGATAGACAGAGCATCCTCACATGATATGGCTGATGAGTCTTTTATTGTACCTTTTAGGTCAATGTCATTGGATGACGTTGGACCAGATGGAAGAACTGCCATTAACATGGACTCTGAGCTACCGCATCAAAAATCAGAAAACAACTCTGCTGGGGTTATGAGCTACTATGAGCCTAATGATTTGAGCTTGATGCCTGAGCGGGGAACAGAAAAGAGGTCAGGTGTCTATGACCCTGCGCTGGACTACGAAATGCAATTTTGCATTGAAGAGTCTACTTCAAAGGATAAAAGAAAGAATGGAGTCTCGAATGACATGAATGTAGGTTCTAAAAAATCAGAGAAAGATCGCAGGTCAAAAGCTACTGCTGATACTTCAGATAAGAAGAGGAGTGGAGGACCAATAAGAAAAGGAAAAATGTCAAAGTCAAGTCCTTTGGATGATGCACGAGCACGTGCTGATAGGATAAGATCCTTCAAGTCTGATATCCAGAAGATGAAAAAAGAAAAGGTGCACTGACCTAATTTTTTCTCACTCTCCCCCCCCCCTTCTTTTTGCGGTACAAAGTGTTATTGATTTACATAGTGTTTCTGGAATATTTAACCAGTTTAAGTTGGTCTTTCATGATAATTTCCCAATAGAGTTTGAATAGGTGGAATTTTAAAATTTTACAGGAAGAGGCAGACCAAAAGCGCATTGAAGCATTAAAACTGGAAAGGCAAAAGAGAATTGCATCCAGAGGGGGCCCTGGCTCTGCTCGCTCTCCAGCACCAACAGCCCAAACAAGAAAATTGCCAGCAAAACTCTCTCCTGGCACCATCAGGGGATCTAAGTTCAGTGACTCAGAGCCTGGATCCTCGTCGCCATTGCAAAGAACCAAAATAAGAACTTCACTGGTTTCAAGTGATCTGCAAAAGGGCTCTAAAGCCAGCAAATCAACTGATGGCAGCAAATTGGCCGGTAACAAATTGAGTAGATCGGCATCATCCTTGTCTGAACCAAAAAAAGAAAACAATGGTGTTACACCTGATTCAAAGGCATCCATGGCACGAATAAGAAGATTATCAGAGCCCAAAGCAATCAGCGGCAAGCCTGGTACTTTTGGGAAGGCACAAAGTGCTGAATTTGTATCAAAGCCCAAGGCTCGAAGTGCTGAACCAGTGTCTAAGACGAAACGCTCTGATGTGCCCGAGAGCAAAAAAATATCTGCTATCATAGACCTTGACAAAAAGAAGGCTGCCACTCTTCCTGAGCTGAAAATCAGAACCACCAAAGAATCGACTGATTTGCCACAAGATAAACCAGCTGCAGAGAATATAGCAAAAGAGAAGAATGACAGGCCTTCTGTAGTATCCAAAGGCGTTGAATCTTACAAGAGTGATCTAGATGAAAACATTATTGAGAAAACTGTTGTTATGCTTGAGAAGGAGAAGCCCTCTTTTGCAGTTTCCAAATCATCATCAGAGAATGACAGTGTAGAGAAAACTGACTATGCATCTACACGTGACCCGCCGTCACCCTTTGAGGGATTTATCCGCGCTCCTGCTCCTAGCCGACTGCAAGAACTGTCAAATACCCATGAGGTAGGACTAGTAGAGTTTGGTAAAATTAAAAGCTGGTACTCTTTGATGTTGCCCATTACACAACACAATTACTAAAAATTCTTACAGTTAAATGACTACTATATCAGTTGAACTTGAACATATGGTAATATATACTTAAGTAGATCATGGAGATAAAATGTTCCTGATTTCTTCCCTAAAAATGTCCCCCAATTTTAGCAAAACTTTTTCAGAAGCAACAGACAACTTAATTGATCTTAGATGTTTTAGTTTTATCTGGAATATGAATTTCCTTTATATACTTTGTTCATTTCTCTTAAGTGGCATGAGGATAATGAGGGGTATTTTTGGGGTTGGGGTTGGGGTTGGGGGGGGGGGGTAACTGTAGTGGTCTTGGGGGCCTGATTTGCTTGGGTGGTGTGAGCAAGCTATCCTTTCAATTTATTTACATGCCATCTTTCAATTTAATTGTTACCTGCGTATGCTTATTTAATGAAAAAAAGAAAATTATATTTTCACCCAAACAGCCCTTGTCACAAAAACTTATAATATACACCTAAACAACACTTACTCATTACAAAGGAAAAAAACTCACCTACTTAAAGTCTAGTGTTTCAATATGCTCATATGGATATTTGTAATAAATTTTCTGCCAATGGATTTCTCGTATGCTGTTTACATGGTGCCGAAGATTCTCATTAGCATATGATATTTAGCAATAGGTAATAATTTATGCTCTGGTTGTTTGAGTTCTGTATTGAATTAACATTAGTTGCATATGCAATTGCGAAAACTGAATATTCCACCTTAATATTAGCAGGTGGGGACGAGTTATGCTGATGACACACCCAAATTTGCAAATATCGGTAGTACTGTTTATCGTGCTCCCTATGCTCGTGTCTCCTCTGTAGAGGACCCTTCTACAAGAAACTTGGAGTATGTTAAAGCACCCCCGTCGAGCTCAGACATAGCATCAACAGTTACAGAAATTGCCAAAGCTCATACACCTGGTATTCACACCATCAGAGTAGATAACAATCCAGAAGCTGCAGAGAAGACTCAATTGAAGGAATCGCCAAAAGGTTTTAAACGCCTCTTGAGGTTTGGAAAGAAGAACCATTCCTCTGCAGGAGCGGAATCAGATGGTGCAACCATGAATAGTGTCAAGCAGGATGATAGTGCCGCAAATGCTTCCTTGCCTAGTGAAGGTAACGAGCTTTCAAATCAACTAACTTGATAGCCGTAGCTGAAAACATCGATAACATGTTCTCTTTTGAAATTATGGGAACAAGATCTGGGAATAGTTTTCTTGTTAAGATCCTTACCTATCCAAAAAACAAAAATTACTCACTCTGTCCCTATTTATTTTGCACACTTTCCTTTTAGTCTGTCCCAAAATAACATCACCTTTCTATAGTTAGAAATGATTTGACTTTAAAATTTTTATTTTATCCTTAAAGAGATAATTTAGAGCCCCAAAAATGTCCATGGCTTGTTTGAGACCACAAATTTCAAAAGTCTTTATTTCATTCTTAAACAATGTGTCCAATCAAAGCATGTCACATAAAATGGGACAGGGGGAGCAATGATTTTCTTATAATTCCAAAATGAAGTTTAGGACCAGCTACCATTTGAATCCTTATAGTCTGTTACTTCGTCTTCCCAAACCAAATAGGGAGCACCAAAAGCAGAACAAGAGGACAAGTGAAATAAGAATATAAAAGGATAAGAAAACATGTTAAACAGATAACTGTTTGTGATTGGAGAGAGGGAGTGGTGGAAGGGTAGTGGATGAGTACTGTTGCGTTGAGAAGAATGGGGGAAACAATTCTTGGCTGACGTTTCTTTTCAGTAGCTTCGCACAGTTTTGGAAAGATTTCTTTGACTTGTATGTACTCTAAATGACTCAATGGAATATGTCTTGATCCTGAATGTTAAACCCTTAATTCTAATTCCATCTGCACAATTGTAATGCATATGGAATCGACAATAATTTGTTCACCCTTGTCCTTTAATATCCATAAGCTGACCTTATACCTTGTCTCCTCCAGTTTACACTTTGAAGAATTTGATCTCCCAAGATGAAACCCCAACTGGTGGCAATGCTCCTCAGAAGTGTAAGATTAATAATATCCTTAAGATTTAAATGTGTTTTATATTTATTTGTATGAATGAGGAACTGAGGCATTTACACTTGGAATACAGCTCGCCTCTCTTTGTTATCTCCCTTTCGAAGCAAGACTAGTGAAAAAAGGTGACAGTATGCAGTATCAAGATTATTCAAGTGAGTCTCTTATGGTTGCCAGCTCGAGGTGTGACACATTAATTCATCATTTTTTTTAAATTTTGCTCACAGCTCTTTATGAGTTTCCAAAAGCAGTTCATTTCCTAAAATGTAGTATTTTGTAAAAAGGTATGGTGTTAAGATGAAAAATGTATATATGTTCGACTGCCTGGTAGCTTTCAATATACTTTTCAGTTCGGATTTGATAGTTGGTGTTTGCAGTAACGATGCTCCAGAAATTTTTACAGTTCCTATCGTTTGTTTACTGCTTCAAAGTAATTACACATTTGCAATTTTCCTTAACCTATGACTGGCTTATTAAGGTCAAGAACATGGGAAATGAATATAAGAGAAAAAAGAATGTGGCAATGAAAACAGAAAAAGGGAAGCCCGGTGCACGAAGTATCCTGCAGTCACGCATGGTCTCGGGAAGGGCCCACCTCAAGAGGTGTGTTGTACGCAGCATACCCTGATGCTTGCAATAATGGTTGATTCTATGGCTCGAACCCGTGAAATGTGTAGATGCATCACTTTAGTAAAATATGGTAACAGAATAATTGCAGAAGATAAAATGAAATAAATATGTTGAGGGAAAAAAGAGAGAAGCAGCTTGAAAATCTTTTTCTTGATATAGCCAAACCTAGTTATGAGATCCTAGCTTGACCTTACACAAGAGTTGCTTGACCCTTGACAGCAATCTCAATTTGCTAAAATATTAGCTAACTTGCATTGGATTGTCACTTCCCAGTTCTGTAAACGGGAATCACTCGTAACAAGTATATAAGTTGAAGGTGTAGTTTCTATTCTATACAAACAAGAATGCCTTTTGTGGTTTTTATCATTTCTGCATTATTCAAATCTAATGATGAGGCAAGAAACATTGCTTTTGCTCCTTCTAGTCAAAGCTTCTTTGGCTAAGCATTCAGCAGCTTCTTGAGGATCTTCCAAATGCCTAATCAAGTTCACTGCCTCTTGCTGCTTCATTACCTGGTTAAAATTTCACAAGCAGAAATCAACAGTTAGCAGAAGCTAAGGTTTGTTTCTTCTTTTGGTTGTGTTGGTTTGGGGCGGGAAACAACCTCTCTAATCTTTATAAGATAGGGGTAAGCTCTGAATACACACTACTCTCTCCAGATCCCACTCGTGGGATTACACTGGGTTTGTTGTTGGTTTTTTTTTCTTTTTTTTTTTTGGGGGGAGGGGGTATTGGACTTTACCTCCCATATGCCAGGACTAGCTAAGATAACAAATTCAATATCGCGATCAATTCTTTCAGAGCCAACAGCAAGTTCCGTGCTTTTAGAAGGCTTATTATCAGCTCCCTTTCCAGAATCCGAGACTGTTCTTCCTTTAGGTAAGCATTTGACGACAACTGATATGAACCAAAAACAATCAACTCAGTTATAGACTTTACATCAAAATGACAATTTACAACGACGGGTAAAAGGATGATATATTATCATGCCTGGAAATAATTTACGTGACCAATGTGACTTTGTTGTATGCTGTTGCCTTTTGTTGATTTCGAAAGCTTCGCCGTCTTTGCATACCACTACTTTGTATTCACCCATATTTGCAAGTATTAGTTTCTCTCCATTGATGACTATTGCTGAAGCTGAACCCATGTTCCAGGTCTTCTCTAGTTGTTCTGTTTCCCTGACTTTAGCTTTAGCATGCATATGTGCCTTTTTCAACGTTTCCTTGCTTCTCTTCTTCATCTGTGACTGAAATAAATAGACACACAAGATGAGCTTAACCTCTTAAATACATTTTCCATATTATGTACCTCTTGGCTATAATAATCAGCATACATAATCCCCTTGTTCTACTAGATACATAAGAGGAACAAAATTACTTACCCAAACTCTTTTTTTTTTTAATGGTCTTAGCCTAGTTATACAAAAATGTTTTGCAACTCTACCAGCATAGGTTGCAGAGACTTTTAGGGGTTGTTCGGTTTGATGACAAGTTATGCCGGGATTGTATATTTTTTATTGACTGTTTAGTATGTTGTATTAATCTTGGGATTGTCAATTTTACTGCTTTATCCTGAAATAACTTATTCTAGGATTACATTCTACCCTCTAGCATACTGTTATTTTTAATCATGCGATAACCTATCCCAGGATTAGTAAACATATAAGGGATAAAAGGCGATACCAAATTTTTATTTAGGATTATTTTTGCCTATCCCAAACAACTCCTTTAGGTTGTAAGCTTTTGCTCCGGATTTATGTATAAACCTTAACTCAAGCTTAAACAGATTAAACAATTTGAGATAATAACAGATAAAGCTTTTATTTTCATGGTTTGTTAATTACCTCGTTAAGATTGTTGTCAAACAAATGAGTCTGCAGGTACTTGGTAACGCCGCCACCAATTCTGGTATCAAAAACTCCATAAAACCACCACTCTTGTTCTTCTACTTGTTCCCTTTGCACCACCACTTTATCACATTCTAGCTGGTTATTTTGAGGTGTTTGTGGTGGTGCTCCTCCACCAAACTGCTTTTCCTCCGCCACATAATATCCATGAGTTATAGGCATCATCCATGATAGCCTCTTCCCATTATTCCTTCCTCTCTTCTTGTATCCTTCTTCTTTCGCCAGAAAGTTTCTCAGCCCAAGCCTCTATTCAATTCAACAAATAAATGACTTATAAGATATTGAAAAATTAGCATGCATGTGATTTTTGCCTAGTACGCCCTCAAAGGCGGAGTCGGGATTTTAAGATTTTCCGTTCAGGATTCTATTCGCTAATAATTCTTTTAAGACAAATATATGGACTCGAATTAGGGTATATAATCGTGCATTTTGGGGTGGCATGATTAAAAGAATATGAAGATTTCGATGTAAAAGTGAATCTATAATCATTCAATCGTCATTTCTTTTGTTTTTGCTTTGTAAACGTATTGATAAATTATAATTCAAGTATAAAAGATTAAACAAAATGTATATACATTTAGAGAAATTAAAGAAGCAATGTACCTTGGCTATCTTGAGTTGAAAATCCTTGAACCCCATGTTTTCAGCTCTCAAAATCCAAAAATGGCAATTGACTCTTGTTAACAATCTTCTGAGATTTAATAAAAGGGAAAGATTTTGAAAACAAAAAAAAATGTATAAAAAGAGAGAGAGAGAGAGAGAGAGAGAGAGAGAGAGAGAGAGAGAGAGAGAGAGAGAGGGGATTTGCTTAGGCAATAGGAATTTATTCTGTTTTTCTTGTTCAAATAAAATTTCGTTAAGTTTGATGATGTTGAGAAAGAATTAATGTTTTAAGACTTATCTATGAAGTTTTCAAAAATATTAAAAGGAAGAAAATAACTTTTACCACAGTTAAATAGTAAATTTTTTTTGGGGGAAGAAATTATTATCTTATCTCATTAACTTAAGTTTTATCCGCTGACTATACCTATACTAAGCACGAGATGTTAACCTGAAAAAGAGGATTAATAACTTATTAGAGCCAGTCAATTTACTCTTAACCATTATGATTTCCCCCCCAAAGTAGCAATAAATAAAAATTAAATTCTTGCAGATTATCTAAATAAACTACTACATCATATAAGGAAATTACAGATATGGCCATATGAGACCAATAACTTTCTTTAGAAGAGAAGTGGAAAAAAGAGCAAGCTTTGAGATGGTTACTTTTGTAAATTTAAAGCAATGTTATAAAAATTGAAGGTACAGGACGGTGATATTTACTTATCATTGACACCACCTTTTAATTTTTTAATAAAATAAGATGTAAAGCGTAGAGAAAAGAAGAACGTTAGATTTGACTATAAACTTTACTTTTGTGTTATATGATAATTTCACCATATTAAGTGAATATAGGTAATCCAATTTGAGATTTTGACTACAGGATTTGGGATTTTGGCTATTTTCAACGGTCAAATCTTATGTTTTTTTTTTCATCTCAAATTTTATGCCTTGGACCAAAAGATTTCACAACTTTATTAAAACAATTTTAAAATTTGAAATGCTACATTTTGTTAATTTCTATGGAGTATCAAGTCTATAAATTTAATTTTTTGAAAAGGATGAAATTCCAGAATGATTTATAGTCATCTATGATATGCACACATTGTGGAGTCACCTTGCATAATGAAACAAGAAATATAATATAGGGAAAATCATAAATTTTAAAAAAGACTATTTACCTTATGAAACTTTTATGATTTAAACACCAATATTTGCGATAAATATTTGATTTGAACTTTTTAGTCGATTGAGTTGGTTATCTTATCTTTATTTATTTATTTATTTATTTATTTATTTATTTATTTATTTATTTGTTGGTTTTCACGTATAAACATCACTTTTTAACCATTACCTACATATTCTTCCTGTAAAAGTTATTAATAAAAATTTATTTTTTTGATAATTATCTTTTAAGTAATCCAAATTTATTGTCACATTAAGAACTTGTTTGGAGAAGCTTTTGGGAGGCGAAAAGTATTTTTTTTCCTTCAAAAAAAATACTTTTAAAATAATTTAAGCTATTTGGCCAATATAGGGAAGTAATTTTGGCTCGCAGCATAAGCAATTTTTTTGCTTTTGGGAAGAAGCAAAAAATTCTAGCTTCTTCCAATAAGCAGAAGCAGAAGGGTGGAAAATTAATTTATTCAAGACAAAAATTCTAGCTTCTTCCATAGCCCACATTGTTTTGGAGTATACACATTCAAATAGCAAGTGATCAAATGTTTCCTGCACAGTTTTTTTGCACAGTACATAGTCTTTACTTACCACTATTCCCTATTTTTGTAGTCTCTAGACTGTGGCCAATCTCCTATGTAGTGCCAACTACAGGAGAAACTTGTGCCTAGGAATAAATTTTGAATCCATAGTTAGTCTCTTCCAGTTGCACTCCTAATATTGTGATCTTGTTGCATTGTATAGCTTCTTAATACTAAACTTTCCCTTCTTATAAAAGTTATTTAGAGTTTCAATGGGATTATTCTGCCTAAACCACTCCCTTACATCAAAGATCTTCTTCACTATCCAGCTTGCCTGCTTTGGAGTATTAATATATTCAATATTTCTATTTTTGATGTAGAAACTATGCACCCATTGAATCCACAAAGCCTCATTTCTTTCAGTTATAGCCCATAGTAACTTGCATAGAGCAGCCTTATTCTAACAATGAAGATCCAGCACATTAAGTCCACCTGCAGACTTTGGCTTATATATAGTTTCCAGAGCTACCAATGCTTTCCTAGAGGGTTCATTGCTTCCAGTCCATAGAAAAGTTATACATACTGTAGTTATCAACTTGATGATCTTCTTTGGCAGTAGAAAAACCTGTGCCCAGTACATTTGCATATCAGATATCACACTCTTAAGCTGCTGTAGTCTCCTACCGTATGACAAGAATTTTGCTTTCCAACAGTTAATTCTTGCAGTGATCTTCTCAACCACATGCAACCATTGTTGAATAGACATCTTCTTTGAAGATAGTGGTACACCTAAGTCCTTGAATGGAAGGTCTCCTAGAGTGAATTGCAATTCTTCTAGAATATGTGCCTTGAACTCATTAGATACCCCTACAATATACAGTGCACTTTTCTCCATATTAGCTTGGAGCCCTGAAACGTCAGAGAAATTGTTGAGTCTCCCTAATAATAGTTGTATTGAAATCCTATCTGCTCTACTACATAGTAACAGATCATCTGCAAAGCAGATGTGTGTTATGTAATTACTGGAGCATTTTGGTTGATAATTAACACAGGGTACGCCATCCCCTATTATGTAAAAAAATGCATGTGTTTTTAAATTTTTTATTCTGCAATAGCAAAGATAGTTGCATGTGTATTTAATAACTCATAAAAATTTCCTAGTGCAAACTGAAAACAGAAACAAAAAAAACCGTGAAATTGAGAGAAAAATTAGAGTGAAAAGGGCTTGTTGGTTTGTATTTTTTTCAGAAAAGATTAACCAAGCGGATTGAACATCATTTAACATTTTTTCGAGTTTGAGTTCCGTCGGAGTCGTGGGTGTAGTTCCGCGATGGAGTTAGCAAGGTCGTGTAGTAAAGCTCTAGCCAACGCGGTACTCGCTTTCATGCTGGTAAGCATTTTTCATTGTAATCCGACATTGAAGATTCACTATTAACATCCTCCTACTCTCGTTTTAAGTTTGATTTCTATACATATGAATATATTGTGTGAAGCTTGAAATGAGTAAAAATTAGTCATATGATGTAGATTTTTGTCACTTGATTATCTCGTTAGTTGGGTTTATTGATTATCTTGACTTTGTTTTACTGGTGTAGTTCTCGAATATCTGATCATGGTTACATAAACAGTCATTACAAATAGTCTCATGAGTATTTAAAAAAAATATCGTGAGAAAGTGAAAATTTGTTTATCAAGTACATTCTATTCTATTATTTGCATACATTTGTGTTGTAGTATGCAAAGAGCAAATACAGAATAATGGCTTAATACCCATATACGACATGTATCAATTGCCTTAGCAATTTGTTCTACACTTTATGGACACTAGCTTTTGAATTGCTCTAGCAAATTAAGGAACGCTGCTACTAATTGCTATGCATATGAGGATACTGTAGACTTGAATAAGTCCTTAAATTTGTCTTTAACTTTACGTAAGCTTTGGGTTGTATTATGTTTGGATTATTTCTATGCAATTTTAAGTACAAGTTTAGCCGAACTCAAATAATTCTTTTTTGTTGTTCAAAAATATATCTTTGGATATCATTTAACTGCAACCTGTACATTCTCTCCATGTGTCTTTGGAAATACAGAGCAAGAATTGACATAACCACACTATATGCTTAAGTTGTAGGAATACGATTTTGGCTTTTTTCATCGCCTTTCAGCTTGATTCATTTTTATTTATTAGACCATGTACCTTGGATTGATCATTTAAATAATAAAATGATCATGTGCGCATTCCAGCGTCTCGATACTTTTAAATTTAAAATAATTATATTTTAACCATGTGTACATTCCCGTACCTTGATTTAATATCCAACTTAAAAAAAAAAGTACCTTGTGTGCATTCCGCATCTTGGTGAATACAAATAATAAAATATAATAATTAGTTAAGTGATAATAAATAAGTCATAATCAATAAAATACGAGAATATCTAAAAATTGATTTAAGCCTTAGAATAGTCAATAATGCAACCATGCTAGAACCACGAGATTCGAGGTGTGCTTTACACATTTCCCTCGGTCAACAGAATTTCTTACTCAGTCTTCTATTTTCGTAGACTTTAAATTAGGAGTCAAACGTTACTTTTAAAAGAGATTCAAATAAAAGGTGACTTGGAACACCAAAACTCAATTCTAAGTGGCGACTCTAAATAATAAAAAATCTCTTTCCAAAACGTCACTTTAATTGAAAAAACTCTTCTAACTCGACCCTATAATAGAGTTGTGAAAAAAAAGAGGTGTGACATTTAGACTAAACATTGCCTACCTAGAAACAAAAGTATTCACTATGTCTCCACAAAATCCATATATGATCTCTAGTTGAATATGATGCATCTTACACTCTTTCATGCTCAAGTTTTGATTAGAAATGTATACAAAATAGTCCCAAAGGCTCACAAGTTGTGCTTGATTGTGGGTTTGATCAACAATGTGACAAGGTGTCAAAAATCAGCTCGAAAAGGAGTAAAAATTACACAAGTACCAAGATAAGACAAAGCTCAAACAAAACAAGGCCAGTGCGGCCACACTCCATTCTGTGTGGTCCGCACAAGTGAGATTCAGAGAGGCTGCTATTCAGAAAAAAAAAAAAAAGCCAATGGGGCCACACGAGGTTTTGTGGGGTTTGCACTAGAATCAACGCGGTCGCACTCGATTTAGTGCAGTCCACATAGAGAAGGTTGAGAGAGTTATCAAGTCCAAGTTTGAATCCCAGTACGGTCCACACTCCATTTCAAGCGGACCGCACTAGAAGCCACCGCAGCCGCACTTGATTCTATGCGGTCCGTATTGCCCAAGTTCACAGAGCCTTTTATTCATGTTCAGAGCCCTAGTGCGGCCGGACGTAATTTTGTGCGGTCCGCACTAACCCGCAGGGGTATTTTTGTCCAGATTTTTCAGCTTAGTATAAATAGCTTCTTTTCAATTTTTTGGTGAGGCAGATAGTTAGTAGTGAAGGTTGTGCTCATGACTTTGAATATTTTAGCTATTTTGAGTAATTTGAGCTTCATTTCAACATTGAATCGTCAAGTTTAATTTAGCAATTAATTAATATGAGTTTTTCTTCATCTATTTCTTTATTTTCATCTCTAATTATGAGTAGCTAGACCCATAAACTAGGGTTGTAGCTCAACCCTAGTGTAGGTAATTGATAGGTCTTGTATTTTAGGGCTTGATTAACCATAGGTGTTTGATATTGGATTAATTTCATGTTTAATTGTTGAATTAGTGGTTGCAAACACTAGTTTGTATTTAGTTGATTTTGGCTCTTCTTGAGAAAGAGAGCCTAAGTCTCTGAAACTGGTCTAACAAGGAATTGGGGCGTACTCAAGAGAATGGTAGCCCCAATCAAAGAGTTAAATCTAGAGATAGTAATACCCGACTTGAACCCCGATTGCTTGTGCAAATTTGTATACCCAATTGGTCTTGAGAAAGTCAACTCGGGCAAAATCACTCGAACTATCTAGAGATGTAGAATGAGTAGAATCGAGCAACGGTTATATCATACTCCCCAAGTGTGACAATCTAGCTTTAGACTCAAGGATCCGTCAATTTACCACCTAGGCGGAAGTCACTACCCTAATACTTTTAATCATTTGAACAACTTGTAATTGTTTAACCTTAGCTTACTTTAGCTTAATTCAACATTGTAGTTTTATAAATTAGAATCATAACCAAAATCAAAGACGTGTAGAAGTGTAATTAAGAGCAAATACACAATTTTGCTTTACATAGACAACGGACTCCAATATCTATCTCCCTATGGAAATCGATCCCGACTTTATTCGAGTAAAAGCTGCTTCAACTCTCCCGCTCTTCATTAGTAGAGTACAGAGTTGGCTTTGATCAGTTCATAAAACGATGTCGTTACACTACCTTAGCAAACCAAATCAGACTAATTTTTTCACGGTAAAGAATCGTTAGTGGAAGGGGCATATTTGAAACGAAAAATAACAGCGGGGTCTTTCGTGGACCGATAGGCAAATGAAGGAAACGTTAAGGGTATATTCGAACATTTTTCCGAAGTTTTAAAAATACATAATAACTTCTTTGCTGACCAACAAAATCTTGATTTGGTCCAGTGTTATCATTGCATGGTATATAAAAATCTAGAATGAATTCTATCATTTTATATATAACACTATCCTTCAGTTCATTGAAGAATCACCATATAAGTTTTCTATAACATAAAAGATTATATATATCTATGACTCAAAGACATGCTAAATTAGAATCCAAAAGGGAATTACAACTCTTTAAAGAAAGGAAAAAACATAAAAATATAATCCAAACAATCGGATTTGGAAAATAAAATGAAAAAGGAAAAAAGACTCAAATAAGCTAATCTATAATCTTAAATTCAAAGCCTTAAGCTTAGATCCAACCCGTTAGCTTCGTTATCATCAGCACAAACAACCGGAGGTTTGAATTTCAATTGAGACGGATCAGATCTATCTAGAATAGGAAAATCTATCTCATTCGTGTATGATTTTGTCGACTCAGAAGAGGCTTCGTTTAGGTTAATAGCTATTGAATTTGGACCTCGAACATAGGTTGTCCTCCTTTTGGACTGAAGCATTTGTCGCGGCATGTTTGCGTGCACACCTCTACCATCATTGTTACCTCTTTTCGAGCGGGGACATGACGACGGTGGCGGTGGTGGTGGCAGCGGGGGCGGAGGTAGCAGATGATTTGCATGCACACCTCGATCATCATTGTTACTTCTAACTGAGCCGGAAGAATACGAACGTGGTGGTGGCGGCGGCAGATAATTTTCATGCAAACCTCTATCATTATTGTTACCTTTGACTGAGCCTGAACGATGTGATGGTGGTTGTAGTGGCAATGGCGGTGGTGGTGGCGGTAGCAGTAGTTCGTTTACACGCGCGCCTCTATCACTAGCGTCACCTCTAATAGAGGGAGGACGAGGACGAGGACGAACTGATGATGGTGGTGGTGGTAGTGGTGGAGATCGGGACATAGCTCTTTTCTTCTTCTTAGATCTACGTGAACCTTCGGTTGCGTGTATCTCCGGTTGATGTACTGGATGATGACTTTGAACATGAATCATGAATTCTTGAGAGCCGCGAACTATTTGACGACAAATATGACAACGAAGCAGTGTCGGACGAGTTGACATGCTGAAGAACAGAAAAGAAAGAAAATTAAACAATGTTAGAAATGCTAATATTTGAAGTCAAACAAATCATAAAAAATTATCTAAAAAGAGGTAGAGCTGACCTATCTGATTTGTTTAGAACAAAAGAGATATACTGAATTATGCAAGTCAATTCTAGAGAATGTATAAAGAATTTATAGGCTAATGCACTACTCACTTTCCAACTTATTGTTGGATTCCAAATGTTCTATAATGGCAAGCTTATCAATGTACAATAATACCGTTTTGGTAAAATGATAGAATTGCAAACAAAACTCGAAATTTAATTGATGTTTTTCCTTTTTAGAGATTTTATTTTCCTTTTACGTTTATAGTCACCGATTATATTATGCAAAATCTATTAATTTTCTCTAAATATTGGGAGAAAAATATTTTTCCTCTTCTGTATTTTTATTTTTTTTGTATTTTTTTGTCGTAAAAGAGATATATTGCTGAAGAAGGGGTACTCATAATGTTTTAGGATGGCTATAAAGTGGAACTTGTTTAAAGGCCTTAACAATTTGACTAACTTTAAACTTAATTTAATAGTGGGCAAAAATCGTTTTAAATGCGCGTTTGAAACTATTTACATTAAATAGCAGTAAAAGTTTATTAAAGTTGTATATTTTTTTATATATAATATACAGAAATATATACATACAAAATATACAAACAAAAAGATATTTTGACTATTATTTTAATAGCGGCGATAAAGTAGTATTTTTCCTTAAATAATACCCTAAAGTTATTTTCATCCCAGATAAGAATATTTGATATTGCGACGTAATTAATTTAAAGAATATCATCTCATATGATTAATTAATTGTATAATATATACCCTGCAACATTATCATTATTTTGCATTAGAATTTTGATCATGTACATTTGTATTTTAGTAAGTATTTCACTTTGTACGTTGGACAATATAGCCAATAGTAGTCAACGATTGCAAGGACGACTAAAAATTGCATGACGTTATATAGGAAAAAGAGGAGAACAGAATCAGATATATAGCATTTGCAAACTAAAATCATTTTTGCAATTGTGTGATAGTTTATATAATATTTATCAAATTTCTTCTATTTCTTTGTGGTGCTAATGACCAATCCTCATTCTATTAAAATTAAACTATAATGATAATAATATTTCGTTGGAATCATTAATAAGTTATAGTTTTACAGATATGTACCTTCCTCTGGAGCCGGGAAGACCTTTGATCTTATATCTGACAGTGCTTGATAATTCTTTTGGTTGTGTACTGGGACAGCACGATGAGACTTGCAAGAAAAAGCAAGATATATATATATTACCTTAGCAAGAAATTCACATCTTACGAGGTCAGCCGCTGTGCATTAACCTGGGTGGCTCAGAAATTAAATATATTTTTTTTTTTTTAGGGATTTTTCAATTGTGTGAGAAATGGACTATATAACATTTATCAAATTTTTTCTATTTCTTTTTGGTGTTAATAACCAACCCTCGATATATTAAAATTACACTATAATGAAAATAATTTTTCAATGGATTCATTAATTAGTTGTAGTTTTATAGATATATATGCACCTTGGAATCAAAATCAATTTAGAATTAAATCATCATAATATATTCAAAATAAATGCTTATGGTCAGTCTTTTATTAGTTCTCCATTAGAGAAAATTTGTAGATTAAAGCAAAATTACATGCTTTTTTTTCTTTGTTATTTAATAGAATTCTATTAACAAACTAGATTATAAGTTATTTGAGCAGACTGGCAAATTAAAAGGAAAGAAATGAAGGTATACTAATTAGACGAATATCTTACCCCACATTTTTCCAATTTCTTTCTTTTTCTTATAAAGTAGAAAAACTCACGGTTTAGAAAACTAAACAATTTTCTTTAATAAGTCAAGTAATTTTTATATCTGTAGATATGTAACGACCTGGCCCGTCGACACGTGAGTTACTATCACGTTTCCCCAAAATCATATTACTCTATGCTTCATTATCGGTATTTGAGGTGATCAAGTTGAATTGGATTGATTTTAGATGGAAATGAGACACTTAGTCTCCTTAAGGAAAGCTTGTTTTGGAAAAGTCAATCGGAAGTTTACTATTTAGTTAGAGGGCTCGGATGTGAATTTCGGTGATTCAGCTAGCTTCGGGGGATGATTTGTGACTTTGAAGTGTGATCTGAAGTTATTTTAGAGGTTCGGTGTAGAATTAGGCTTGAATCGGCGGAGTTAATATTTAGGTGAATCCTGGTTGCTAGGTGAGATTTTGATCCGGACGTCGGAATGGAATTTCAAGAGTTGCAGTAGTTCCGTTAGGTGATTTTAGATATGTGTGGAATTTTTCAGGTCATTCGGACGTCGTTCGGTTGGATTTTTGATCGAAAGTGCATTTCAGAAGTTTTGAAGAAACTTAGGCTTGAATCCGATGTGATTTAATAGTTTCAATGTTGTTTGATATGTTTTGATGATTGGAACAAGTTTTAATGATGTTATGGGATATGTTGGCGTTTTAGGTTGAAGTCCCGGGGGCCTCGGGTGAGTTTCGGATGATCTATCGGGAAGTGTGAGACTTGAAAGAGCTGCAGAAAATGCAGCAGCTGTAGCAGAGAAAGTTGTTCACTGCGATCGCGAAGGTATGGCCGCGATCGCATAGAAAGATTTTTGGATGCCTGAGTTTTGTTCTTCGCGTTCGCAGCCTAGGGCTTGCGTTCGCATAGGTCTGAGAAATTATGCTCTGCGTTCGCATTAAGGAGTCTGTGTTCGCGAAGTGGGAAGTGAAAGGGCCAGCTAGGTTGTTCTTCGCATTCGCATCACAAGGGACATGATCGCGTAGCTTTGGATGGGAAGTCATTGTGTTCGCATTTCCTGTGTCGAGTTCGCATATAGTAGTTTTGAGGTATGGAAAATTTGTGCTTCGCGATCGCGGGCCTGGGGCCGCGATCGCATAGAGGAAAAATGGGCGGACAGAAGGTTTTTATATTATTTTCATCCGCAAGGTTTAGACCATTTCCACCATTTTTGAACCACTTTAAGAGCTCCTTGGTAGAAATTGAAGAGGATTTTGACAGGAATTGATTGGAGGTAAGTCTCGGGACCTAGAAATGCTATTTTATCGAAGAATCAACCTTTAATTCGTGAAAATTTGGGGTAAAAATTGGAAGAACTAGGGCTTGATTTTTGAAATAAAAATTTGGGATTTGAAAGGGCATTTGAACTCCGATTTTTGTAAATTTAATATGTATGGACTCGTGGCGAGACGAGAAATACGGTGAATTTTGTAATTTTTCGAGAAGTGGGCGAGGGGCTCGATTTTTGACAACTTTGTGATTTTTGACATTTTTCGAGTATTTTCAATTGGGTTATGCTCCTTTAGCCTATTGTAACACATTCCTTTTGGTTTTGATTAGATTCGACGCGCGAGGAGGTCGATTCGAGGGGAAAAGGCTTAGCGAGCTAGACTTTTGGCCGGCTAGAGGTGAGTAACGATTTTAAATGATGTACTGAGGGTTTGAACCCCGTATTTGCACAACTTGGTGATGTGTTGAGATGAGACACGCGTTCAATGGCGAGCGCGGGGTCATTTTCTACTGGGGATTGTGGCATGGTCCAATCCGGATGATATTTTACAGTGTATTTAGCTATGACTTGTTGTTTTACACTATGACTTGGGCGTATTGCCATATTTGGGGCTTATTGCCGACTGTTTGCACTCTTTATAAACTATTATAACTATTTTTCTCACTATTTGAAATATTATTTAAACTCAGTCCATTGTTATTACACTGTTTCGTAAACTCAGCTACATCTTACTCAAATTTGGAGTTTTAACTAATATTTGAACTGTTGTTTGAGCTAAGTATTATTATTATCTTACTGATGCTCGAGGGGCTTTTGAGTTTTGACTATTTTTGGACTGATTGAGGCCAAGGGCCTTATGTGAGGGCATGATGAGCGATGTGAGGAGGCTTCCAAGCCTCGAGTGTATTGTGAGCAGGCTTTCAGGACTTGTTTTGATATTTTTCAAGCTTTCAGGCCTTGTTGATAGCGCTTGGGTTGTAAGAGCCCCTCCAGAGTCTGCACACCCACAGTGAGCGCGAGTACTCATCTTTAGCGGTTAAATTGTGGACAGTGGTAACAATGACACTGTTATATGCATTTTGGTCAAGTAACAATGGCTGACCAGTTAGGTAACAATGACTGACCTGTGGTAACAATGGCACTGAAATACGCGTTTTGGTCAGGTAACAATAGCTCACCGCTCAGGTAACAATGACTGACTAGGAACAAAAATCATGCCCGAGGGACAGTGTTCTGAGCATTTCTTCTGGTTGAGCATAAATGATTTAATTATTTTCAGAGAGATTTTCTTGTTATGTTTCACTGGTTTCACTGCTTTATCTGGTTTTACTGTTTGAGATAGCATTACTTGTGCCTTTATGGGATTTTATATTCTCAGCCATCATTTATTTTTATTACTCACTGGGTCGGAGTACTCACATTACTACATGCACCATGTGTACAGATACAGACATAGTAGAGTTCGTTCCTGAGCGCTGATTCCTTCCAGACCAGGCGGACCCAGAGAGACGAGGTAGTTGTCGACGTCCACAACCTCGTTTCTTCCTCATCTTTTGTATTTCATTTATCTTCCTAGATACAGACTTGTAGTATTTCACTTGAACTTTGTAGTAGCTCGTAACTTTTGATACCTTGATCATCAGGTTGAATTTGGGATGGTTTTTCCCCGATGTGTTACATTTTATTTACGCACTTATGATTATTCAGTATTTATGATTTAGACCTGTTTAAGATAAGAAATTATTAAAAGAGGTGTAAAAGTTCTATTGGCAGGCCTTATCTTCACGAGAGGTGCCATCACGATCAAGTTGGGAATTGGGTCGTGACAAGTTGGTATTAGAGCCTAGGTTACCAGGTCTCACGAGTCATGAGCATGTTTAGTAGAGCTCGCGGATCGGTATAGAGACGTCTGTATTTATCCTTGAGAGGTTGCAGAACCCTTAGGAAAACTTCACATTCTTGAAATTCTTGTCGTGCGACCTTGTTGATCCGAGAACTAAACTTTTGTGTTCTATTCATTCGCAGATGGCGAGGACCTGCACTACAGGACGAGGCAAACGACTACCGGTAGCACCTACTGAGGGCACTAAAGGCCGTGGACACGGTCATGGTCGTGTTTGGGGGAAGAGCTGTGAGGGCAATACCTGTTGCTCCACCAGTTGCCCCGGCTCAGGATCAGGCCCCAGCTGCAGACATTCTAGCAGCACCTGTTCAAGCACCAGCAGTGCCCATTGTGATTTCGGATCTCCAGGAGACCTTGGCACAAATACTATCTGTTTGCACTGGCTTAGCCCAGGTAGTTTCAGCCACTACTATTGCAGCTACTTCTCAGGCAGGGAGAGGCAGTCAAACCCCCGTTGCTCGCACATCGGAGCAAGTGGTGCAAGGTTTACAGACACCGGAAGCAGCTCCAGCTCAACTGGTTGTACCAGTTCAGGATTTTATAGTTCCAGCTATGCCAGACGATGATCAGCATCGTCTTGAGAGGTTCAGTAGGCTCCAGCCTCCAGTTTTCAGTGGTACTCAGGGCGAGGATACCCTGGGATTTCTTGACAAGTGTCAGCGTATGCTTCATATGATAGGGATTTTGGAGTCCAGTGGAGTAGCATTCACCATATTTCAGTTCACTGGGGTTGCCTTCACATAGTGCGAGGCATATGAGTGGTGTAGTCCTATAGGTGAAGCGACTTTGTCATGGCAGGAGTTCTCCACTATCTTTTTGGAAAAGTGGATACCACAGTCTCAGAGGGAGGAGCTGCGTAGGCAGTTCGAGTGGCTTCGATAGGGGGACATGACTGTGACCCAGTATGAGGCGAGATTTTTAAGTTAGCCCGTCATGCCTCATGGATTGTTCCAACCGACAGAGAGAGGATCAAGAGGTTTGTAGATGGACTTAACTATCACATTCGTATTCTAATGACTAGAGAGAGAGTTCTGGGTATTTCTTTTGAGGATGCAGTTGATATTTCTCGCGATATTGAGTTGGCTCGCCATCAGGACAGAGAGGATAGAGAGGCCAAGAGGCCTCGAGCTTCTGGTAGCTATAGTGGTGCTCCGTCTAGGGGTCAGTTCCCGCAGAGCAGAGGTCATTCATTCATGCCTCCTCAGTCTGCTCGCTTTGAGTATCGTGGGCCATGTTCCGGTCGTGGTCATTAGGGTTATCAACAGAGCCAGCCATCTCTCAACGCTCTTCCAGCTCAAGGTTCATCACGAGCTCCATCTGTTCATGGTTCCTCTAGACCGAGTGTGTCAGCCAGTCACTCTAATGTGTGGAGTTCCCTTCAGTCCCATTCTCCAGTACCCGAAAGCTGTTATGAGTGCGGGGAGGTTGGGCACATGTGAGGCATTATCCTCGATGTCGTGGCAGTCAGTCTCAATAGAGGGGTCAGCCCTCGTCTTCTGGACCATCTTCTTCAGCACCCGCCCTGCCAGCTAGGGGTGAGGATCTGACAGTTAGGGGTCGCCCTAGAGGGGGAGGCCGATCAGGTGGTGGTCAAGCTCGATTCTATGCTCTTCAAGGCCGGTCAGATGATATTACTTCGGATGCTGTTATCACAGGTATTATTCCAGTATGCCATAGGGATGCCTCAGTCTTATTTGATCCCGGTTCTACCTATTCCTATGTGTATTCTTATTTTTCTCACCATTTAGGTACGACCCGGGGGTGCCTTGCTTTACCTATTCCTGTATATACCATGTTTATTGATCGTGTTTAGTGACTATTGGGGGTCTGGAGAAGCGATTTGACTTGTTGTTGTTGAGCATGGTAGATTTTGATGTCATTATGTGCATGGACTAGCTATCTCCGTGCCATGATATTCTAGATTGTCATGCCAAGACAGTCACATTGGCTATACCGGGTGTTCCGAGGATTGAGTGGCGTGGTATGACTGACTATGTTCCCATCAGAGTGATTTCCTTCCTAAAGGCCCAGCGGATGGTTGGGAAAGATTTTCTATCGTATTTGGCTGTTGTGAAAGATGTTGGAGATGAGACTCCTAGTCTTGATTCTGTCCCTATTCCAGATGTATTTCCAGCAAACCTACCAGGCATGCCATTGGACAGGGATATTGATTTCGTTATTGATATGCTATCGGCCACTTAGCCTATCTCTATTTTCCCCTATCGTATGGCACCAGCAGAGTTAAAGGAGTTGAAAGAGCATCTTTAGGAACTCCTAAATAAGGGGTTTATTCATCCTAGTGAGTCACTGGGTGCACCAGTCCTATTTGTGAAGAAGAATGATGGCAAAATGAGAATGTGCATTGATTACATGCAACTGAACAAAGTGACAGTGAAGAACAAGTATCCACTACCGCGCATCGATGATATGTTTGACCAACTCCAGGTATTCTCTAAGATTGATCTCCGTTCAGGCTAGCACCATCTGAAGATCAGGGATTCAAATATTATGAAGACTGCCTTCAGGACTAGATATGGATATTATGGGTTACTGGTTATGTCTTTCGGGCTGACTAATGCCCTAGCCGCGTTGATGCACTTGATGAACAGTGTATTTTGGCTGTATCTGGATTTATTTGTGATTGTCTTTATTGATAATATATTGGTGTACTCGGTCAGGAGAAGCACGCTCAGCACTTGAGAGTGGTATTAGAGAGATTGAGGGAGGAGGAACTTTATGCAAAGTTCTCCAAGTGTGAGTTTTGGATTGGGTTAGTGGCTTTCTTGGGGCACGTGGTGTCCAGCGAGGGTATTCAGGTCGACCCAAAGAAGATAGAGGCAGTGAAGAGTTGGCCTAGACCGACCACAACCACGGAGATTCATAGTTTCCTTGGTTTGACAGGGTATTATCGCCAGTTTGTTCAGGGATTTTCTTCTATTCCATCGCCCTTGACCAAGTTGACTTAGAAGGGTGCTCCATTTCTGTGGTCTGATGAGTGCGAGGAGAGCTTTCAGAAACTCAAGACAGCTTTGACCACGACTCTAGTGTTGGTACCGCCTTAAGCTTCAGGTTCTTACATTGTGTATTGTGATGCTTCGAGAGTTAGGATCGGATGTGTGTTGATGCAGGAGGGTAGACTTATTGCATATGCTTCTCGTTAGTTGAAGTCACATGAGAAAAACTACCCTGTACATGATTTTGAGTTGGCTGCTATAGTTCATGCTTTAAAGATTTGGAGGCACTACTTATATGGCATATCTTGTGAGGTGTACACTGATCATTGCAACCTTCAGTATCTGTTCAAATAGCAGGATCTTAATTTGAGGTAGCAGAGGTGGCTTGAGTTACTCAAGGATTATGATATTACCATTTTGTATCACCCGGGGAAGGCCAATGTAGTGGCCGATGCTTTGAGCTAGAAGGCGGTTTGTATGGGTAGCCTGGCATATATTTTAGTTGGGGAGAGGCCATTTGCAGTTGATTTCCAGGATTTGGCCTATTAGATGATGAGGTTAGATATTTCGGAGCCTAGTCGAGTGTTGGTTTGCGTTGTTTCCTGGTCTTCCTTGTATGACCGCATCAAAGAGCGTCGGTATGATGATCTGCATTTGCTTGTCCTTAGTGATAGAGTTCAGCATGATGATGTTAGAGATGTGACTATTGATAGTGATGGCGTGTTGATGATGCAGGGCCAAATTTGTGTGCCCAATATTGATGGCCTTCGGGAGTTGATATTAGAGGAGGCCCACAACTTGCGGTATTCCATTCATTAGGGTACCGCGAAGATGTATCAAGATTTGAGATAGCATTACTGGTGGAGGAGAATTAAGAAGGATATTGTGAGTTATGTAGCTCGGTGTCTCAATTATTAGCAGGTCAAAAATAAGCATCACAGGCCCGGTTCAGTGGATGGATATTCTAGAGTGGAAGTGGGAGAGGATTACTATGGATTTTGTGAGTGGTCTTCCTCATACCTCTAGGAAGTTTGATTCGATTTGGGTGATTGTGGATCGACTGAACAAGTCCGCGCTCTTCATTCGAGTGTGTACCATCTATTCTTCAGAACGGATGGCAGAGATTTTCATCTAAGAGATTGTTCGGTTGCATGGGGTCCCAGTTTCTATTATCTCATATATAGGTACTCAGTTTACTTCCAAGTTTTGGAGGACTTTTCAGCGGGAGTTGGGTATACAGGTAGAGTTGAGCACAACGTTTCATCCTCAGACGGACGGGCAGTCCGAGCATACCATTCAGATATTGGAGGACATGTTGCGTGCTTGTGTTATTGATTTTGGAGGTTCTTGGGTTGAGTTGTTTCCACTTGCAGGGTTTGCTTACAACAACATATATTAGTCCAGCATTCAGATGGCACCGTTTGAGGCCTTATATGGGAGGCGGTGTAGATCTACGGTTGGTTGGTTTGAGCTTGGTGAGGCTAGGCTATTGGGGAAAGAGTTGGTCCATGATTCCTTAGATATGGTGAAAGTGATTCAGGAGAGACTTCGTATAGCTCAGTCACGTCAGAAGAGTTATGCAGACCGGAAGGTTCGTGATGTATCTTACATGGTGGGCAAGAAGGTTTTGCTGAATGTTTCCCTTATGAAGGGTGTTATGTAGTTCGAAAAGAAAGGTAAGCTAAGTCTAAGGTTCATTGGGCCTTTTGAGATACTAAGGAGGATTGGAGAGGTGGCTTACGAGCTTGCCTTGCCACCCAACTTGTCAAGGGTTCATCTAGTATTTCATGTTTCTATGCTCGAGAAGTATGTTGGGGACCAGTCTCATGTTTTAGACTTTAGCACAGTTCAGTTGGATGATAATTTGACCTACGATGTGGGGCCAGTGGCTATTTTGGACCAAGTTCGAAAGTTGAGATCAAAGGATATAGCTTCGGTAAAGGTACAATAGAGAGACCGGCCCGTGGAGGATGCTACTTGGGAGATCGAGCGGGGAATGTAGAGCAGATATCCTCACTTGTTTGAGGCTCCACGTATGTTTCTTGACCCGCTTGAGGACAAGCGTTTATTTTAGTTGGGGAGGATGTGATGATCCGGGCCGTTGTCACGTGAGTTACCATCTCGTTTCCCCTATATCATGTTACTCTATGCTACATTATCGATATTTGAGGTGATATAGTTGAATTGGATTGGTTTTAGATGGAAATGATACACTTAGTCTCCTTAAGGAAAGATTACTTTGGAAAAGTTAACCAAAAGTTGCTTATTTAGTTAGGGGACTCGGATGTGAATTTCGGTGATTCAGCTAGATTCGGGAGATGATTTGTGACTTAGGAGTGCGATCGAAAGTTCGGTGTAGAATTAGGCTTGAATTGGCGAAGTTAGTATTTTGGCAAATTACGGTTGATAGGTGAGATTTTGATCCGGGGGTTGGAATGGAACTCCGTGAGTTGTAGTAGTTTCGTTAGGTGATTTTGGATATGTGCGCAAATTTTAGGTCATTTGGACGTCGTTCGGTTGGGTTTTTGATCGAAAGTGCATTTCGGAAGCTTTGAAGAAACTTAGGCTTGAATCCTATGTGATTTAATGGTTTTAGCACTGTGTGATGTGTTTTGATAATTGGAACAAGTTTGAATGATGTTATGGGATATGTCGGTGCTTTTGGTTGAGGTACCGGGAGCCTCGGGTGAGTTTCGGATGGTCTATCTGGAAGTTTGAGACTTGAAAGAGCTGCAGAAATGATATTTGCAGAACTTCCAGGATCAATCAAGACTCGTTTTACCTCGGTGTCATGTACAAATAATGATATAACCAGTGCATCATTGTGAGGAGTAATTACTCCTTCCGCATCTGCATCATCAAAATTTATTCTTTTACGATCTAAGGTTTGGCGCACTTGCTTTCCGTGCGTGATCATCATTTTAGAAATCTTATTTGAAGCCGTGTACGTTACTCCATAGATATCCTCCCCTCCATTGATGATATTCAATGCTCTTTAAGGTGATGGTAATTTTAATGGTTTTTGCTTAACAGCATGTGATACAGTACTAAATTGGCGTGGAGAGATTTGAGGGAAAGGAACTATGGCAACATTATGGAAGTCCCCTTGAGCATGAGGGACTTGGTTTTCAACAACATTGATGTTGTTGTTGGTGTTTGACATGATGTTAACAATAAGTAAGGTGTGTAAGCTTGGAAAGAATAGATTATCAGATTCCCTGTAACGGAACTAATTTATTTAACCAAAATATGGAATTTCGATTAAAACTAGAAAATAAGAGAAAAAATTGGGTTACTGATAATTAAGAGATCGAAAAATAGAATAGGCTTTCTCTGAATAAGAATAAGCAGTAAAGAAATTTGTATTCTAATGTGATATCAATAATTTTTTGTGTCTACAAATGATGAGACTTCTTCCTTTTATAGCTCATCCTAGGTAGAGGAATGAAACCTAAGCTTTAATAATACAATTATGAGTAATAAATGACATTGAATAAGCTGTTACACAATCATTCCTAGTAAATACCAAATTTTCAACGTATCAGATATTTAATTTAGACTCCTTTTCGTCTTAAGATTCATATGTTTAATGCCTTTTGTTCTGTTGGCTTTAAATGACTTAAATTGGTATGAGACTCGTGTCTAAAACCGCTTTTCATGCCTGTTTACCTTCATTTTCCCGTATCTTTTTGTTTAACCATCCCCTGACCTAAATGTTTCATTTAGGTACGAGATACGTATCTGAATTGCATCTCGTGTCTATTCTGAGTTCTTCTTCTCAATTAACAATTATATGTTGACCTTTTGACCAATCCACATGTCATACCACGTCACCTCCAATATAAATTCAGTTTTTCCAATACACACATATTCAACAATAAGGTCGTGAAAAATAAGTTGAAGCTTCTGAACTTGGGTTCCCACAGTTTTGATGTCTATCATTTTATAGTCCAGAAACTTGGCAACCACGAACTTCTTCAAACATGCATCTTCTGTCTTGTACTTCTTCTCAAGTTTATCTCATTATTCTTTCGAAGTATTCATTGTATTGTACACATTGTACAAGTAATCTTCTAAAGCACTTAAGATATAACCTTTGCAAACAAAATCTGTCTGGCTCCACGCCTCAACAACCATGAACTTTTTATTATCTGGCATGTCCACAGCAGGTACTGGAGAGAATTTCTGCATACCAAGTGTGGTAAGCCAGAAGAACACCCTTTGCTGCCATCTTTTGTAGTTGGTTCCAGAAAATTTCCATGATTTCTCGGCCGGAGGAACAATAGTGTGGCTTGACGAGGCTATCGTCGTTGCACCAACAGTCGCAGAAGGATTTCCATTTCCATTTGCCATTTCTTACTTTCAACAAAAAAAGAATCAATTAATGGCAAAACCAAAATAGTAAATAATATTGTAATCAATAAATAATACATAAAAAAACCACTAATATTTTTATATACTATTTTACAAAAAACGATAAAGTTTTTATGTTCTTCAAATCCTTTTCTGAATTTCAACAACCTGATGAAGTTTTTATATCTTCAAACCAGAATAGTAAAATTCAGACAGAATACAAAATATAATAAATATAAGTTCCTTAGGATTGTTATTTATCTGTATTGCTGTAAGTAAATAAAACAGTAATCTTTCTGAAAAATAAAATAGAAAGTTAGTAGAAACAATTCTGAAAAATAATATTCGAGCTTCAAAATAATTTTTGAAATATTGAAGGAACAAATCGAGCCCACTGAATACACAATGTGTACTTAAGTAAATTATTCCCCTTAAGTACCCGAGGTTATGGAAAATATTCTCCCAGGATAGAACGATTTAACTCACCGGAGTGTTGGTACCAAAAATACCGATGATCAGCGAACCACTCGATGGCAGCAAAACACACTAAAATTTAGTGCAGAAAAAGAAGAAGATAATCAAAAAATTTCGTAAGTAAATATTCTGGGATTTGAAGGTCTATTTATAGCCAACTTGGTGATGTTTCTGAAGAGGTTTGCAACCTTTCAGAATAGTTATGACTGTTGGAACATATGTGACCCTCTGAAGAGATTTGCAACCTTTCAAAACAACCACGGTTGTTGGAACAGGTGTGACCTTATGAAGAGGTTTCTAACATTTCAGAATAGGCATGGCTGTTGGGACATGTGTGACCCTCTGAAGAGGTTTGCAACCTTTCAGAATAGTCATGGCTATTAGAATAGGTGATACACCATTTCAGAACAGTCATGACTGTTGGCAATTTTTGCGGAAAATTTAAAACTAATTTAAATTAATTTGAGAAAGAAAAACGGGCTAGACCGGACCGAATCATGGGTCATCCCTCCATTTATTTTCCCACCATTTTCCATTCACATCTTTTTTGTTATTTATTTATTAAATAACAAACCCAACAGAAGATCCTAGTGCTATTTCTACTCATTCTACTATTAAAGATCATCTTGTTGGTGTTACTAGTCCAAATGTTATTTGATCCAACTATTCTTCCTCCTTCTAAGCTATCCCTTCTGCAATAAGTTAATGGCAATTTCTTTGTTCTTTTATTTCTCCTTTTTTAGGGCGATGATGTTTTTTCTTCTATTACTTTTGTTAATGAAATAAAGTTCATCTTTTACAGTTATTTTTGTGTTGATTAATTTCTTTTTTTCCCCATGGTAAGACAACAATGATGGATGTTTTTATTTTAATTTGTAACTTCAGACTATATATTTATGTTATATTGTTTTTATATAAGCTCTTGTTTTATGTTTATGTTTCAATCTACGACTTCAGAAAGTACAAGACACTTGAAATATTTCAACAAAATTAATAAGAAATGACCAAACACATTAGAATCAATCATTTAGTATAATAAAAAAAGGAGTAATAATAATAATAATAATAATAATAATTGTCACACCTCCCTTTTTTACTACCCCAACACACTTAAAGCGTATAAATACACTTGTAGGGTATACCCCGACGCTCAATTACCCAAGACGGATAAAATAACGTAAGGGAAGGAGTTTTTACAATCAAAGGACAATCGGTTCGGGATTTTATTAGAGATTAATCGAGTCGCCACTTGGGAATGACAATGGTGTCCCAAGTCACCGGTTAATCCCGAATCCGAGGAATTTTGACTCTTATAAATGTCCGCGAAGCAGAGATCCGGATAAGGAACTCTGTTAACCCGGGAGAAGGTGTTAGGCACTCCCGGATTCCGTGGTTTTAGCACGGTCGCTCCACTGTCGTTCTTGACTTTTGTTTGACTCAATTATAGGTTTTAACAACATAACGTGCTTTTTACATAAATATTATTTTTAAGAATTTGCGACATCGCGGAAACACGCCTCGAGTCATACCGCAACCAGTACGCCTATGACTTTTGGTGTATTTCGGCTTTGCCGAGATTTGGATTTGAGTCGCACCAAGTGCACACTCGTTCATAGGAAAGTATATTAAAACCGTGCCCCTAAGATAGTCTATATCGGCTTTTAACTTTGGGAGAGGCTATGGAATTCGCTATTAGCCCCTCCGGTTTTACTATATCATCTTATTACTAAATGGGGGCCCCGCTTGTTATTCGGGTGAGGCTCGTCCCAATTTAATTTTAAAGTCCGATCCTATTTTGGTTCAACTACATTTGCTACATATTGTTTTTGCCTTAGCCGACTCTTAGACATTCCAGGCCCGTCGAAATCTGTTATTTATTGGGCCTGGGTCTTGGGACAGCCTTCACTTAATGCCATATATGCCTAGGCAGTCTTCAAATTTATACTTTCGGCAGCCCAGTCGAATAACGTCAAAGTTCAGGCCCACGTTACATATTGGACCCAAACCAAATGAATTAATAATAACAAAACAAAAACGTAAATTCACGGTACAATAAATACACATAATTAAGAGATAAAATCAAATGCTTTTATTAATCAGAAGTAAGATTTGGTACACTTAATACTAACTTTAAGTCCAATATTTATGTACAGGGAGTTGGATTAACAGGCTAACTCTAACTTGCAATTGGGGTTCATACTAGTTCTGGGTAAATGTTTTGACTATAAGTGAAGTCTGAAGATCAATGTTATTTCTAGATTAACAACTAATCAATGAGAGAATTAAACTAACCGGCTACTTTTGCCCTTGTTTTTGAGAATTAACAAATATTAACGATGAAGTTTCAAACTAGGAAATGAACGGTTTAGCTATGTGATGTATGATCTATAGTCTAATTGCTTACTATGATTACCAGATTACTACACTAAATGACTAAGAGGTTTGCTTTAGATCTTAACACTGGATTTTATCAATCACTTCCATTTTTAGTACTGTATTACCCAGTTGCTGATGAGCTATTATATTCTCTAATTATTAGTCTCTTTTTGGACTTAAGTGTGATCAATTACTATTACTGGTATGAACCAGATTTATTTGATGTTCCTAAAACCAATTTTACCTTAACGTTACTTCATTACCAGATTATTAGTCTTGCAAGTGTTATTAGTCAACTTATATTTTAGAGCTTTTACCTAATTAAACTAAGTGGTGAGCTATCTATATTATACTACTACTATACTACTACTACTATACTAATTATTACAGTATTTATGTTTCGTTTTCATGCTACTATCTAATGCTACAGCAAATAAAATTACAGATTCAGCTACTAAATTAAACTACATACTACATAACAACATAAAGTTAAAATTGGATCTTCATTTTTATCAGAATCATCACTACAACTTCAATTGAAAGAGAATTGTACCTGGATCAATAAGAAAAAACCAATGAGTCTAGGGGATTTAAGTAGATAAGCAACAGCAATGACTCAATCAGCAATGCAACAGTGATGATTTGAAAATCAACCAAATAGAAGACCACAGCAACAACAATAGGAAATCCCAAGCAAATAACGCAGCAATCCGAGAGAGAAACCCAGAAATTCTACTATTCTATTGCTATTTCTACCTCTGAAACTTTGTATAAAACCAGCCTAGATATATATATATATTTCAGATTGCTAAAAATTGGAAAACCCCTTTTTAGCCCTTTCTTAGAGGTATATATAGTTGGGGTAAGGGCTGATGACTTGGGGAGAAAGTATGGGATTAATCCCACTTCTCCCCCTCCTAAAATTATGAAATGTACACTTAAGTCCCCCAAATCAGTTATCAAAACCCTTCCAGCATGTGTTGGAAGGTTCTAAAGATTCCTTTTAGTGGGTTTTTACCAATGTATCCCTAAGGGTTTGAGATTTTTACAGATTTCCTATTTTAAGGAGATCATTATACCCTTAAATCTCTGCAAAATTGCAGAAATCAGGGGCATGAATGACTCCAATACCCTCTTAAGTTCTAAATTATTACTGTTTCACCTTTTTAATTCCCAATTGTGTCCCTAAGGGCACTGTTTATTTACTAGCTTACCTAGGTTAAATTTCAGCAACCTTTGAACCTATTTAACTAATAGCCAACCCTGGCATTAGTATTTAAGGGCTGGCCAGATTTATTTTAAGGGACTATTTCAATTTTAGCCACTTCTGGATCTATTTCAGTTAATTAAGACTAAGTTATTTCAAATTTAAGCTAATTGCAGGCATAGCCTGCTTTATTATTAAAAGTAACTCTTTAAAATCTAGCCGGTCTCAAGTTGAGACTTAGCTTTGGCTATTAAAGCCAATTGCTGAACAGCTGGGCCCAAAACCATTTGCAGGTTTGGCCATTTTATGCTCGGGGCTCTAAAGAGAGCCTGGGCTAGTCTGCATTTGCAGACATAGCCCCTTTTGCACAACCAACCACTTTTAAAGTGGGCTGTGTGTTAGGGCTTTATAGAATAGGTCAACCCTTTGCAAGGTTGACCATTCTTAAGCCAATTATTTAATTTATAGCCTAATTTTGTTCATTTTAAGTTCTATCCTATTTAAAAACTAACCACTTTCATGGATCCTAACACTAGCAGCTATAACCAATTCATCTAAGCATAATAATCATTAACAGTGTCACTACTTAACATAAAACTATTGCAAACTTAGCCATTTCAACATACAATTGCACATATAACCACATGAAATCAAATATGGTTCATTAACCAATTAAAATTCAGAAAAGAAGATTGATAATGTTGAGTCTTAACTAATCAAATCACCTAATTTAAATTCATGTAGCAACATGTCAATTAACATCAACCAGGCATAGTCACAATCATTTCATGCTAGATGGCCTACTGAAAAACTCTAAAAAAAACACTTAGCATTCAAGAATAGTCAACAGGAGATGAAACATGGCTTATTTTAATAAGGAGAACAATGGACCTTGGCAAGATAATATGAGAATGGTATTCAACCAGACATACTAATCTAAAACCCTTCCAAATACCAATCTAAATCTGATATAAATGCATGACAGATAACATGAAAATGAAGAACAAAAGGATCATGGAGAAACAATGGAAAAGAAACAGGAAAGATTAACAACTTAGTGTAAAGATGAAAAGAGAACAAAGTTAAGCTAGTGTTAGAACTAAACATGTATGCCATTAAGAAAAGACTAGATTATAAAAGCTAAACAGATCAAGGACTGTATCATTTACAAGATGGGGGAAAGAAAAGGGAATCAAGGTGGTTCTTTGACTTAACAGAAGCAGATCATGATTTGAAACAAGCAAAACAAAGGAACTCCATGAAGATAAACAAGGTAAGCCTAATTCCATCATGAACCATTAAAGCCAAACATCAAGAGTAGTCAGACATATCCAAAAAATGAAGAAAAGGAAATGAATCAAAGTAACTTAAACTTATTATCTATGACTTTAAACATAAAAGGTCTAAAAGACAAAGGTCAACGGCCATGCTTTTGTAATGATTCAAAACCAATAGTGAAACAGTCAGGGGAAAAGATGAGACCTCTGAACTTAAGGCCAAGAACCATGAAATCAAAACCAGACAAACAAACATCTCATCACTGTCATGCTCGGAAGAATAGATTAAGGAATCCCATGACTAACTATCAAAGATAACTAATGATAAAAAACCCTAAAACTAACATGTTGAGGAAAGCTACTCAGTATATATAAGGAACACAGATTAACATGCGAGGATATTCAAGACCAAATCGTAGCAGCAGAAGCTAAGCAAAAGGAAAGAAACATAAAATTAGGCCAAACAAACCTAAAACTATCATGTGAAGACAAAAATCTAAGAAAACAGAACGGAACATGCAAGAAAACACAAACAGTAAAGAGCTTAGAAGAACAAAAAGAAGGGTGGGGACTTAGCTTAGCGGGGCCTGTCCCCCGAGCTTCCTACTCTCTTCTTCTCTCTTTTTTTTTTTGTTCTTTTCTCTATTTCTTTCGGATGCTCAAGCCTTCTTCTTGTTTCTTTGTCTTCTTTATTCTTTTCAGAACTCTCCCTTTTTTATTACTGATTCTTCTTCTAAGGCTTAAAAGACGAAGCCTTTGGGGTTCTGGGTTTGTAGGGGGTATTTGTGGTGGTAAAAGACTGGATCTTGGAAGTGGTTTGAGTTTTGGAGTCGCCGGAGTTAGGTTTCCGGCGACACTTTCTGGGATATTCGAGACGTTCCGGTAATATTCGAGGGTAGTGGCTAGCAAGGTTGGATAGATCATGTTGAGACGATTCGAACGGCATTGGTTTGACGGGGATCCTCGTTGTTTGGTGGTCACCGGCGTAGATTCCGGTGACCGGGATTTATGAAGAAAGGGAGTTCTTGGGATTTCTTGACGGAGACGAAGAAGAAGAAGAAGAGAGAGATGACAGGGGAAGTTGGGAGAAGCCGGCGACCACCATAAGGGTGGTGGCCGCTATGGCCATTCGAAGTTTGAAGATGAAGTTGAAGAGAGGGAAGGAAGGGCGGCCGTCTCTAGGGTTTGGATTTGGCTAAAATGAGACGGCCGTTCAGACCAAAGCCTTATATAGGCGAGGTTAAGGTGATCCTGGCCGTTGATCTGATGAAGATCAACGGCTGTTACTAGCGTTACTAAAACGACGCCGTTCCATTATTAAAGAGACCAATGGTCTCTTCCGTTAGATCATTTCCATTGGACGGCTAGGATCAATCCACTTATCTAATTAACTAAATTAATTTGGCCAAAATATCTCCACCGTTGGATTCATCCTGTTGAACGGTGGAGATTTAATCTCGTGGGAATTCAGACGGGCCAATTCGCTGGGCCAGAGCAGACTGGGCCGCTAATTTCAATTAAAATGGCCCAGTTTCATTATTCTCATGTATTTTTTTTTATTTTTTTGATTTTAATGATTTTTATGTATTTTCTTTTATTCTTTTTTTTTTCTTTTCTTTTATGAAAAATTATAAATCCTAATTTTCCTACTTACTCTAATTTTCTAGTATTTTTTGCAATTTTTCTGTTATTTTTCCTTATTTTCCCCTATTTAAACTATTTTTGCATTTTCCTTAAAATCTAACCAATTATACTAACAAATTAATTTCCTAGCCTATTTTTTTTAATTTCTAATTATTCAAACACATAAAAATGCATTCAATTTCAAACAAGGCATGTAATTGCACTCAAAAATATATTTATTTTAATTTTGGAATTGTTTGCTCGGTGCGAAAATCACGTGCTCACAGCTGCCCCTCTTTGCTCGAGAACACGAAGAGTTTCAGTGCAAAGACAAGTGAGCAGTAATGAGAGATTTTTGCACATCGGCACATTCCGTGAAAGCATTTTCGAAAACCTTTTGACCGCACCCTGCTTTAGAGGTTGCCTACATATCCTGGGCTAAACAGGAATCAGGTCAGTGTAGTTCGGGAAGGTCTGGCAGCTTAAAACTACCAGACTCACTGTTGCATTGACACTGTTGAGACTTGCCGACTTACTCCTTATTACACCGGGGGGGGAATGTAAAATGAAGAAGCTATTCTAAGCTATGATCCTACAATTACAATTGTTCCTAATCTAGCTTTTGCTCTTCTTCCCTTTCCGGTGATGCAGAATCTTCCTTTTTTGTTGATTTTCTTTGATACTGATTCTCTTTTTTTTGTTGATTTTCTTTTCTTGTTGACTCTCTTTTTGTTGATTTTCTTGTTTTTCTTGATCTCGAGCTGGACCTGCTCAAAACAAAACAACAAACTACTTTTTTTCTTTTTCTGCCCCAGTGTGGGCTTTTAACTGTATAAACCATGATGTGCAAAATGTATTCCCGTATTAGAAGGTGGGCGCCTAACAGAAATTAAACGTGCAGTGCGAATGCAGAAAAGTATTCCCGTATTAGAAGGTGGGCACCTAACAGAATTTAAACGTGCAGTGCGAATGCAGAAAAGTATTCCCGTATTAGAAGGTGGGCACCTAACAGAATTTAAACGTGCAATGCGAATGCAGAAAAGTATTCCCGTATTAGAAGGTGGGCACCTAACTGAAAATTAAACGTGCAATGCGATGCAGAAAGTATTCCCGTATTAGAAGGTGGGCACCTAACGGAATTTAAACGTGCAATGCAAATGCAGAAAAGTATTCCCGTATTAGAAGGTGGGCACCTAACTGAAAATTAAACGTGCAATGCGATGCAGAAAGTATTCCCGTATTAGAAGGTGGGCACCTAACGGAATTTAAACGTGCAATGCAAATGCAGAAAAATATTCCCGTATTAGAAGGTGGGCACCTAACTGAAAATTAAACGTGCAATGCGAATGCAGAAAAATATTCCCGTATTAGAAGGTGGGCACCTAACAGAATTTAAACGTGCAATGTGAATGCAGAAAATATTCCCGTATTTGAAGGTGGGTGCCTAACAGAATTTAAACGTGCAATGCGAATGCAGAAAATATTCCCGTATTAGAAGGTGGGCACCTAACAGAATTTAAACGTGCAATGCGATGCAGAAAATATTTTCGTATTTAAAGGTGGGCACCTAACAGAATTTAAACGTGTAATGCGATGCAGAAAAATATTCCCGTATTAGAAGGTGGGCACCTAACGGAATTTAAACGTGCAATGCGATGCAGAAAAATATTCCCGTATTAGAAGGTGGGCGCCTAACAGAATTTAAACGTGCAATGCGACGCAGAAAATATTCCCGTATTAGAAGGTGGGCACCTAACAAAATTTAAACGTGCAATGCGATGCAGAAAATATTCCCGTATTAGAAGGTGGGCACCTAACAGAATTTAAACGTGCAATGCGATGCAGAAAAATATTCCCGTATTAGAAGGTGGGCACCTAACAGAATTTAAACGTGCAATGCGATGCAGAAAAGTATTCCCGTATTAGAAGGTGGGCGCCTTACAGAAATTAAACGTGCAATGCGAATGCAGAAAAATATTCCCTCAGCCTGAGGACTGGGGAGTGGGTTTTAAAAGATGTTACCTTCCTCGTTTTTGGTATTTTCTTTTTACCAACTTATCTCTTGCCCGTGAATTTCTCCACTTATTCGGCAGACTTTCTCTTTTTGGTATTTTAAATTTTCCACATTGGTCACATTCACTTTAAAGTGATTAGTGACAATTTGTTCCTGCATGAAACAAAATTTATTAGATATAAACTGCTGGCAACTGGCATCTGCCGTCCCCACTTCTTATTGCTTCCTTTGTTTTTGCCTTCTCATGTTGCATGACTTTCGACTTCTTGTCCCTTGCAGACTCTTTTTGTATTTTTCTCATTTCTCCATTTTTGTTTTGTTTTCTTTTTCTTTGGCCATGTTTGCCAAGCTTCTTTATTCCCTTCCCCAATCTTCTATCCTTTCTGATCCAGTGTTGTTTCAACTTCCGTTATCAGGAGCCGGTAGTTAGCTCTCAAAAAGGTAAACAATGAAATGCAGAAAAAGAAAGAAAAGTAAGGGTGTTTTGGAGAGATGACAGAACTTATCTGGGTATTTGCTGGCTGATTCCGCTGACCATGCCATGTATTTAAACTCTGACCCAGTTCGTTCCAATCATTATTCTGACTTTGAATTGCCTTTGACCCAAACCGATACTCTTTTTTGTTGGCTTTTCTTTTTTCTGATAGTCCTCACGATCGCCTTACGGTGCCTCGAAAGGTTTTCACCAATAAGACTCTCTCATTTATTCTCTCAACCTCACAATCATCTCACGGTGCCAATTAAGGTTTTCACTGATGAGACTCTCTCATTTTATTTCTCTCAACCTCACAATCGCCTCACAGTGCCGGCTAAGGTTTTCACTGATGAGACTCTCTCATTTTTTTATTTTTTCCATTTTTCCTTTTTGTATTTTGTTTTCTGTACCACGGGTATTATCCGATGCTTCGCTCCTCCTTCGTTGTATTTGTTATCATTTCAAAATTGATCAGAAGGTCTTTCTTTGGACTGTAACGTGGCTTTTGGGTGGGTTAAGAAAGAAAAAGATATAAAGGCTCAAAATTTCAACGAGGGTTAAAAATATTTACAACTCTCGGAATTATTAAACATAACTTCTGCCCCAGTTTCAATATGTGGGGAATTTTTGGATTTTTTCCTTTGTTGTGACTGAACCTCAGAGAGGCTGCCTACGTACCCTTTCGGGATCAAGTCAGACGTAGTTCATCCAACTTCATTAGTTAGATGGATTTCATTTTGACTTTTTCCCGATTTTTGTCTTTTTCTCCTTTTTTTTTTCATTTTTTTTATTTATCATTTTTTTTTTCATTTTCATTTTTTTTCATCATCTTTTTTTCATTTTGGCAATTTCGATCTTATTGCGCTAAAGCGATTTCCGAGAGAGGGATATGAAAGAATATATTCATTGAGGCTCAAAGGGGTTATCAATGGATAAAGTGTTTGGATAGAGAATAAAACGCCTTCGTCATTTCAATTCCAAAATCACAACAAAATACAAAACACATAATTGAAAAGGAATCATACATAGTATCGTTTGACTGCATCTGAATTGGTAGCAGTCTCCACGCACTTTCCTTCAACATCTGTTAAATACAATGCCCCATTGGACAACACCCGTGGTACTACAAATGGTCCCTGCCAATTTGGCGCAAATTTGCCTTTTGCCTCAGCCCAATACAGTAAGATACGCATCGCAACCAAAATAAGCCTATGCCCGTTGGAAGCTATTGGCTCTATCGGATCAATAACATCTATGCCCCTGTTTCAAAGCAAAGAAAAATATGTTAGTTTAAGTGCGGTGGTTGGTTGTGGCCTTGAACTTTGATGGCGACTGCTTTCCACCCGAGCGCCTTGCCTGTTCACCGACTATCCATTTTCACTTCTTCTTTGTTCAAAATCCAACTCTCTTTAGGTATGTATATTGTCCCTTTCTTGACGGATACCACAAACTTCGATCTCAATTCCTTTGATGACTCCACTTGACAACCTTTGGTCTTTCTCTTGTTAGAAGACATACCCCCTCTCTGTTCGAACCCCGTACTTCCATTTGCTATATTTTCCCTGAGTTGGCACCTTGCCGACCCTTGTGTCTTGCATGATCCTCATTGCACATGTTGCTCTTGTGGGCTAAAATCACAGGCCTTGTCATTCCCTGACCTACGACGATTGTCGTGTTGGCTAAATCCCATCTTGTGCAATTGGAAAACTTGGTGGCAGATTTTGAAATCATTTCTATACTTGTTATGACCTGACTGACTCGGTAAGAAGGAGAACAAAGTGTGAAGAATAAAGAGAAAGGAAAATACAATTCCTAACAAGAAACCTACAGACGAATGACCTAACGGATTTTGAATACCGACTCTAGCGACCTTGACACGCACTTTTGGCCTTCTCCGTATAGCAAAGTTGATGTTCAACTCTTGTTGCAAAGTTCTGCTGTGAAACCGGTCTTCAATACTTCATTTCTTTGATATGATCCTTAGTCGACTTGCAGCGCCCATAGGGTTTTCGCCAACAAGCCTCTCTCATTTGATCTTTCTTTCTTTCAACTCACTGTCGCCTTACGGTGCCCGTGCGGGTTTTCACCGATAAGACTCTCTCATTTTGACTTCTCTCATTTGGGAGTCTCGTGGTGATTTGAGTTCTTCACTCTCCTTTGTTCGGACTGGAGTGTTGCCCCTGATGTGATTGACCTTTGTTCGCTTGACTCGGCATTTCTTGAAGATTGATCGGAAGGTCTTCCTTTGGACCGTAATGCAGGCTTTTGGATGGGGTTTAGAAAAAAAGATATAAAGGCTCAAAATTATTTCAATGTGGGTTAATGATTACAACTTTCGGAATCTTATTTCTTTAACAAACATAAATTTTGCCCCAGTTTCCTTCTTGGGGGATTTTTTTAGATTTTCAGATTTTTCATTTATTGTGACTGAACCTCAGTGAGGCTGCCTACGTACCCTTTCGGGATCAAGTCAGACGTAGTTCAGACTACGTCCGTATTCATTGTTGCATCTTGACTTCTCCCGATTTTTTCTTTTTCTTTTCTTTTTCTTTTTCTTTTCTCTTTTTTTTTTCTTTTTTTTTTTCTTTTTTCTCTTTTTCTCTTTTTTTTTCTTTTGTTTCTCCATTTGACTTCCCCGCTCAATCCTCAATTTTTGTTGTTGATTCCGAAAGAGGGATATGAAAGAAAATATAATATGGCTCAAAGAGGTGGCAATGGATAAAGTGTTTGGATAGCCGAATAAAACGCCTTCGTCATTCCAATCTTCAAAACCTACCAAGTACAAACTACACAGTTAAACACCTTTGATTGATTCACATATTTGCCTTGATGACTCTCAGTGCCATTGGGCAACAATCCCGATACCACGAATGGTTCCTTTAACCTTGGGGTACTCTTGCCTTTGGCTTTAAACCGATGAAGCATGATGCATTTCCACGACATTTCTTTATGTTACGCTTTCCCTAATGTTCACTTGATTCCGGCTTCACAGTATTCCAATATGTTTTTATTTCTTCCAAGTATCATTACATTTTCAACATTGTTTCATTGACTTTTAAAATCAGGCTTAGAATTATGTGCATGTCATGTTGCTAAAGTCAGTATGAGAAGAAATGCAAAGTGATCAGAAATGGAATGACTAGGAATGATGGGAAACAAAGAGTTGTACTAAACTGATGGGTTGAAACAAAACGAATAGACTAGACTAGAATTACAAACCTAGACAACACTAAACAATTTTTATTACTAAACAAAGCAAAGATAGAAGGGTTTTGACTCTTAAGACAACGTCCGGATTACAACCCTAAAATAACCTGGGTAACAGAAATGACACCAAAATAATACTACCAAAACTCCAAGAGTTGGAGCACCTTCCCAATTGACAAACATGGCATCTTAGCCACTGTATTCTGCATTAAGATCGCTTTCTATTTCAATATCCTCGGCTTCCAAAGAAAAATCTCTTCACCCTCGTCATCGGGCATCGTCCCCACAAAATGCACAACGTCACATGTAGGTAGAGGATTCTGTGTAATGTTCAGGGTGCCGGTGTCTTGGACCGCAATCATTCCTGCCTGGATCATTCTTTCTATTTCCTCTTTCAAATTCCAACATCTTTCAACATCATGCCCCTGAGCATTGGAGTGGTATACACATCGTGCAATAGGATCGAAGCTTCTTGCAAGAGGATTTGGAATACATCTGGCGAGCGGCTTAATCAAGCCAACATGATTCAACTTTTCGAACAGACTCGCATAAGATTCTCCGATACGGATGAAAGCCTTTTTTCGCTTCAGCAACCTCTCCTCCCTAAACGCCTTTTTTGGCCTGAAACCTGACCCAGGGGGTTTCCGGTATGTTTGTGGGGGTTGGTAGGCTTTCTGTGGAACTGAGTACTTGGAAGGTGAAGTGCGATTTTGGGTGCCCCGGGGAGAGTAGTGGGGTTGGGGATGGAAGTAGTGTTGGGAAAGCATAGCTGGAGGACGATTAATTGAGCTACTCGAGCAGCTAGAAAGGCTGTGGTAGGCAGGTATATTTGGCATCGGGTTCAGTGTAAGGACCGGGTCCATGAAACTAGGTGGTGGCGGGGGTGGTGTTTTTCCATCCATCCATGCCCGATACATTTCGGCCACGTGTTGTCTTAATATTTTGACTTCTTCTACTAACATGTGGTTCCGTTCAACCAGCTGTTGTCGGGTACCGGTACCAACCCACTCAGTCTTGAGATTCTCTGCCATTGTCCTCTGACCTTGTATTATAGGGAAGAGTTATTTTGGAACCACAACCAACCACCTTTCTGAAAATGGACACAACAAAACGAAGCCAGCATGTCAGCATTAAAGTATCCCGCTTATTGATAATTCTTTTTTTTTTCTTCTATTTTCTTTTCTTTTTCCCTTTTTGTGGTTTTTTTTTTCATTTTTTTCATTTTTTTTTTGTAGTTTTTCATTTTTTTTTTGGTTATGGAAATGGTCGAATCCTATGTGGATTGCCTACGTATCATGACCCCGCATGAATCAGACCGAGCGTAGTTCTTGCAAATTAATGCAAGAAATAAAGAGATGATTATTTGATTTTTTTTATTGATTTTTTTTTCTTTGAAGGAAAATTTTAGAAGCCGACTCCAACTACAAACTTGTGTAGGAGATTTCTACAAGAATAAGAATATTTTTGGTGTCAATTATGACTATTTCTACAAAATTGGCCACATAATGGCTTATTTGACAAAATGACTATTTTTGCAAAATGTATTTAAGAAAGAAATTTTTTTTTTATCCTGTGGCTCATGGGGCATTTCGGCATCACCATAAACCAACACAAGACTATTTTTCATAAATTGGCCATGTAATGGCTTATTTAGACAAAGTGGCTCTTTTTGCAAAATTTTATTTAAGAAGATGCAAATTCAAAATTTTTATATCCTGGGGCCTATGGGGCATCGTTCAGCACCAACACAGGCCAACACAAGACTGAGGAAGTTAAAAATGCAAAAATGTGGCTATTTCAGCAAAAACCGGCCATGTAATGGCTTATTTGATAAAGTGGTTATTTTTGAAAAGTTGAGCGATGACTCAAACTTAATTTTGCGGATACGGCCTTTCGACATTTCCGCGAGGGAATATTTCAAGGCTGTGCCCAAAAATTATTTATAAATTACTCAAAGTGGCTATTCTTGCAAAAACGGCCTTCCGGCGTCCTTTTGTGGGACATTCGGCTTGCTTTTAAACAAGAATAGCATCACCCGACTTATTTATAACAAAATCAAAAATTTGACATTTTTTGGTTATTTTTGCAAAGGGGTGTAAACCCGGACTTGATTTTGCGGCTATGGCCTTGCAACATTTCCACAAGGAATATTTCAAGGTTGTGCCCGCAAATTATTAAAAATGATTCAAAGTGGCTATTTTTGCAAAAACAGCCTTCCGGCGTCCTTTCAGAGCATTCGGCTATTTGCAAAAACGGCATCACTTTGATTTTATTGACAAAATTAAACACACATTTTTTTTTTGATTTTTTAAAGGGGTGGTTGGACCCGATGAGGGTTGCCTACGTATCCCACCTAATGGCGAGAATCAAACCTGCGTAGTTCGGTCAGATTATTTGACCAATTATTTCAAAAAAAATGTTCCACCTATTTTTCAAATTTTCAAATTTTCAGATACCTATTTTCCTATGAATCTTATTTTCCTTTCTCTCTTTTTTTTTTCTTCTTTTTCAACAATTTTCTATCTTCGGGATTTCCACCGGTCAGCATAATGATCAAGGACAAAAAAAATGCAACACATAGCATGCTCGGTCTTTTCAATACCAGGTCACCTGTCCTAGACGGACCCAACCCCTGTGTTGAGTCCCCTAAGTCAAATATGATGCAAATAATCGTCCTAGACCTATGTCCAAAATCTTACGGTTTCATAGATTGCTAGACCGTGTACCCGAGCGGACAACTCGAATCGAGGAGGGGGCTACGTACCGGTGACCCGCGGAGTCAATCGGCTTTGTAACTTATCCGGCCTCTGTTTTCTTAATTTAAGGTGACTTTAACGGAAAGGGGAGTCTCAACCAGTAAGCACATCCCCGGGGGTGAAGAGAGAAAGGTTTTCGGCACAGTTTTATATACAGTTCACATAATATCAAAGCGATAAAGCACATAGCATGTTGTTCAAATCATATAATGAATTCAAACAAAAACGCAAACGGCAGTTCTAAGGAGCTCGAGTTCTTAAACCCTGAAATCGAAATTCAGGGTTGGATCCCCAGCAGAGTCGCCAGAGCTGTCACACCTCCCTTTTTTACTACCCCAACACACTTAAAGCGTATAAATACACTTGTAGGGTATACCCCGACGCTCAATTACCCAAGACGGATAAAATAACGTAAGGGAAGGAGTTTTTCCAATCAAAGGACAATCGGTTCGGGATTTTATTAGAGATTAATCGAGTCGCCACTTGGGAATGACAATGGTGTCCCAAGTCACCGGTTAATCCCGAATCCGAGGAATTTTGACTCTTATAAATGTCCGCGAAGCAGAGGTCCGGATAAGGAACTCTGTTAACCCGGGAGAAGGTGTTAGGCACTCCCGGATTCCGTGGTTTTAGCACGGTCGCTCCACTGTCGTTCTTGACTTTTGTTTGACTAAATTATAGGTTTTAACAACATAACGTGCTTTTTACATAAATATTATTTTTAAGAATTTGCGACATCGCGGAAACACGCCTCGAGTCATACCGCAACCAGTACGCCTATGACTTTTGGTGTATTTCGGCTTTGCCGAGATTTGGATTTGAGTCGCACCAAGTGCACACTCATTCATAGGAAAGTATATTAAAACCGTGCCCCTAAGATAGTCTATATTGGCTTTTAACTTTGGGAGAGGCTATGGAATTCGCTATTAGCCCCTCCGATTTTACTATATCATCTTATTACTAAATGGGGGCCCCGCTTGTTATTCGGGTGAGGCTCGTCCCAATTTAATTTTAAAGTCCGATCCTATTTTGGTTCAACTACATTTGCTACATATTGTTTTTGCCTTAGCCGGCTCTTAGACATTCCAGGCCCGTCGAAATCTGTTATTTATTGGGCCTGGGTCTTGGGACAGCCTTCACTTAATGCCATATATGCCTAGGCAGTCTTCAAATTTATACTTTCGGCAGCCCGGTCGAATAACGTCAAAGTTCAGGCCCACGTTACATATTGGACCCAAACCAAATGAATTAATAATAACAAAACAAAAACGTAAATTCACGGTACAATAAATACACATAATTAAGAGATAAAATCAAATGCTTTTATTAATCAGAAGTAAGATTTGGTACACTGAATACTAACTTTAAGTCCAATATTTATGTACAGGGAGTTGGATTAACAGGCTAACTCTAACTTGCAATTGGGGTTCATACTAGTTCTGGGTAAATGTTTTGACTATAAGTGAAGTCTGAAGATCAATGTTATTTCTAGATTAACAACTAATCAATGAGAGAATTAAACTAACCGGCTACTTTTGCCCTTGTTTTTGAGAATTAACAAATATTAACGATGAAGTTTTAAACTAGGAAATGAACGGTTTAGCTATGTGATGTATGATCTATAGTCTAATTGCTTACTATGATTACCAGATTACTACACTAAATGACTAAGAGGTTTGCTTTAGATCTTAACACTGGATTTTATCAATCACTTCCATTTTTAGTACTGTATTACCCAGTTGCCGATGAGCTATTATATTCTCTAATTATTAGTCTCTTTTTGGACTTAAGTGAGATCAATTACTAATACTAATATGAGCCAGATTTATTTGATGTTCCTAAAACCAATTTTACCTTAACGTTACTTCATTACCAGATTATTAGTCTTGCAAGTGTTATTAGTCAACTTATATTTTAGAACTTTTACCTAATTAAACTAAGTGGTGAGCTATCTATATTATACTACTACTATACTACTACTACTATACTAATTATTACAGTATTTATGTTTCGTTTTCATGCTACTATCTAATGCTACAGCAAATAAAATTACAGATTCAGCTACTAAATTAAACTACATACTACATAACAACATAAAGTTAAAATTGGATCTTCATTTTTATCAGAATCATCACTACAACTTCAATTGAAAGAGAATTGTACCTGGATCAATAAGAAAAAACCAATGAGTCTAGGGGATTTAAGTAGATAAGCAACAGCAATGACTCAATCAGCAATGCAACAGTGATGATTTGAAAATCAACCAAATAGAAGACCACAGCAACAGCAATAGGAAATCCCAAGCAAATAACGCAACAATCCGAGAGAGAAACCCAGAAATTCTACTATTCTATTTCTATTTCTACCTCTGAAACTTTGTATAAAACCAGCCTAGATATATATATATTTCAGATTGCTAAAGATTGGAAAACCCCTTTTTAGCCCTTTCTTAGAGGTATATATAGTTGAGGTAAGGGCTGATGACTTGGGGAGAAAGTATGGGATTAATCCCACTTCTCCCCCTCCTAAAATTATGAAATGTACACTTAAGTCCCCCAAATCAGTTATCAAAACCCTTCCAGCATGTGTTGGAAGGTTCTAAAGATTCCTTTTAGTGGGTTTTTACCAATGTATCCCTAAGGGTTTGAGATTTTTACAGATTTCCCTTTTTGAGGAGATCATTATACCCTTAAATCTCTGCAAAATTGCAGAAATCAGGGGCATGAATGACTCCAATACCCTCTTAAGTTCTAAATTATTACTGTTTCACCTTTTTAATTCCCAATTGTGTCCCTAAGGGCACTGTTTATTTACTAGCTTACCTAGGTTAAATTTCAGCATCCTTTGAACCTATTTAACTAATAGCCAGCCCTGACATTAGTATTTAAGGGCTGGCCAGATTTATTTTAAGGGACTATTTCAATTTTAGCCAATTTTATTTCATTTTCAGTTTATTAAGACTAAGCTATTTCAAATTTAAGCTAATTGCAGGCATAGCCTGCTTTATTATTAAAACAACTCTTTAAAATCTAGCCAGTCTCAAGTTGAGACTTAGCTTTGGCTATTAAAGCCAATCACCGAACATTTGGGCCCAAAACCATTTGCAGGTTTGGCCATTTTATGCTCAGGGCTCTAAAGAGAGCCTGGGCTAGTCTGCATTTGCAGACATAGCCCCCTTTGCACAACCAGCCACTTTTAAAAGTGGGCTGTGTGTTAGGGCTTTATAGAATAGGAAATGAATCAAAGTAACTTAAACTTATTATCTATGACTTTAAACATAAAAGGTCTAAAAGACAAAGGTCAACGGCCATGCTTTTGTAATGATTCAAAACCAATAGTGAAACAGTCAGGGGAAAAGATGAGACCTCTGAACTTAAGGCCAAGAACCATGAAATCAAAACCAGACAAACAAACATCTCATCACTGTCATGCTCGGAAGAATAGATTAAGGAATCCCATGACTAACTATCAAAGATAACTAATGATAAAAAACCCTAAAACTAACATGTTGAGGAAAGCTACTCAGTATATATAAGGAACACAGATTAACATGCGAGGATATTCAAGACCAAATCGTAGCAGCAGAAGCTAAGCAAAAGGAAAGAAACATAAAATTAGGCCAAACAAACCTAAAACTATCATGTGAAGACAAAAATCTAAGAAAACAGAACGGAACATGCAAGAAAACACAAACAGTAAAGAGCTTAGAAGAACAAAAAGAAGGGTGGGGACTTAGCTTAGCGGGGCCTGTCCCCCGAGCTTCCTACTCTCTTCTTCTCTCTTTTTTTTTTTGTTCTTTTCTCTATTTCTTTCGGATGCTCAAGCCTTCTTCTTGTTTCTTTTTCTTCTTTATTCTTTTCAGAACTCTCCCTTTTTTATTACTGATTCTTCTTCTAAGGCTTAAAAGACGAAGCCTTTGGGGTTCTGGGTTTGTAGGGGGTATTTGTGGTGGTAAAAGACTGGATCTTGGAAGTGGTTTGAGTTTTGGAGTCGCCGGAGTTAGGTTTCCGGCGACACTTTCTGGGATATTCGAGACGTTCCGGTAATATTCGAGGGTAGTGGCTAGCAAGGTTGGATAGATCATGTTGAGACGATTCGAACGGCATTGGTTTGACGGGGATCCTCGTTGTTTGGTGGTCACCGGCGTAGATTCCGGTGACCGGGATTTATGAAGAAAGGGAGTTCTTGGGATTTCTTGACGGAGACGAAGAAGAAGAAGAAGAGAGAGATGACAGGGGAAGTTGGGAGAAGCCGGCGACCACCATAAGGGTGGTGGCCGCCATGGCCATTCGAAGTTTGAAGATGAAGTTGAAGAGAGGGAAGGAAGGGCGGCCGTCTCTAGGGTTTGGATTTGGCTAAAATGAGACGGCCGTTCAGACCAAAGCCTTATATAGGCGACAAGGTTAAGGTGATCCTGGCCGTTGATCTGATGAAGATCAACGGCTGTTACTAGCGTTACTAAAACGACGCCGTTCCATTATTAAAGAGACCAATGGTCTCTTCCGTTAGATCATTTCCATTGGACGGCTAGGATCAATCCACTTATCTAATTAACTAAATTAATTTGGCCAAAATATCTCCACCGTTGGATTCATCCTGTTGAACGGTGGAGATTTAATCTCGTGGGAATTCAGACGGGCCAATTCGCTGGGCCAGAGCAGACTGGGCCGCTAATTTCAATTAAAATGGCCCAGTTTCATTATTCTCATGTATTTTTTTTTATTTTTTTTGATTTTAATGATTTTTATGTATTTTCTTTTATTCTTTTTTTTTTCTTTTCTTTTATGAAAAATTATAAATCCTAATTTTCCTACTTACTCTAATTTTCTAGTATTTTTTGCAATTTTTCTGTTATTTTTCCTTATTTTCCCCTATTTAAACTATTTTTGCATTTTCCTTAAAATCTAACCAATTATACTAACAAATTAATTTCCTAGCCTATTTTTTTTAATTTCTAATTATTCAAACACATAAAAATGCATTCAATTTCAAACAAGGCATGTAATTGCACTCAAAAATATATTTATTTTAATTTTGAAATTGTTTGCTCGGTGCAAAAATCACGTGCTCACAATAATAATAATAATAATAATAATAATAATAATAATAATTTTAGACGTTACTTCCCAAGTTAAGATGAATGAATATTATATGGCATAACATCTGTGATATTTTTGATAATTATAAGGGTGCTCGGTTAACGGTTGGGGGGATGAGGGGGAGGAGATTTCAACGATGTTATTTTAGGTAACGAAAAAATGGGTGGAAACCTCATTAATCGTAGAAGAGCTGCTACACTTTGGAATAAAATAACTACTAGAAGCTTGTAGATTTGGGGTATAAAGGTTGAAAATATACGTGGTCTAACCACAACAAGATTATTAATAACCGTATTATGAAAAGACTAGACAAATTGTTAGCAAATGAATCTTGGATAGATCTTTTTCCTAGAGCTTCAGTAATTCACTTTCCAAAAATTCATTTTGATCATAACCCTATTCTGTTAAAGCTAATCCCTAAAATTAATAATTCCCTTGCCAAACCCTTTAGAATTGAGACCTTTTGGTGTAGCTATCCATAGTTTGGTAATATAGTTAAGGAGTGTTGGCGCAATTGATTTTTTGTGGCAGCATCAAGGTGTTTTCAAAGTCGTACAATTGACTGAAAGCACAAAAATTTTGGAGACTTATTTAAAAAAAACACACATCCTTGCTAGACTCAAAGGCATCCAAAAATCTCTCTTTTATGGTTTTAGTTCCTATCTAAATGATTTGGAGATTTCCCTAAAAAAAATACTATAACAATCTTCTTAGAATAGAGGAAGACTATTAGAAGCTTCGATCTCGAATTAATTGGTTAAATAATGGTGATACTAACTAAAATATTTTTCACACTTGTGCCAATAATAAAAAGAAAGTTTAATTTAAGGACTTCGACGGGAATTGGGTAGATGACCTCTCTAAAATAATGGACCATGCCCACTCCTATTTTGAGCAAGTATTTACTACTAGTCATAACACTTCAAACTGGACTAGTATTAAGTTAGACACTCCTTCATTCAAAGACTATAACTTAGTGTCCTTAGATAAATCTTTTTCTTACTCTGAAATTAAAAATGGAATTTTTTCCTTCAAACCTTTTAAATCTCCGGTATCTGATGGTCTTCATCCTTTCTTTTTTCAAAAGTACTGGAATTCCCTAAGAAACTTAGTGACTTCATTGTCAGATAACTTTTGAAACTAGTAATCTCCCAATTGGCATTAATGATACCTACCTCTGTCTAATTCCTAAAATTCATAATGCCACCATCTAAGAAATTTTAGGCCAATTGTCTTATGTAACACTATTTATAAAATAATTACAAAAATAATTGCTAATAGACTAAAACCTTTCCTGGATAATATCATTAGTCCCTATCAAACTAGTTTTTTAAAAGGCAGATGTACTAGTGATGACACTATCCTTATCCAAGAATTAATGCTCAAAATGCACAAACAGATTAGTTCAAATGCTATTATGGTCCTAAAAATAAATCTTGAAAAAGCTTTTGACGTCTAGAATGGTCCTTCATCTACAGAACCCTCCGTCCTTTCAAATTCCCTCCTAGAATTACTTCTATGTTATGAATTGTGTCACCAAAGCAGAATATCTATCGTAGTGAATGGTAGCAAAAGTTCTTTTTTCTCTTCTAGCAGGGGAATCAGACAAGGTGATCCACTATCCCCATGCATTTTTATCCTCTATATGAAAATACTATCAACTCAAATAAACCACAGAGTGAATATTGGAACTTGGTCTCCCATTAAAATGGGTAACAAACATTGCCATCTCTCTCACCCCTTCTATGCTGACGATCTTACCCTAATGTATAAAATTGATAAGAATTCTCCTAACTCTATTTTTCAGTGCCTAAATTCCTTTTGCACTTTATCCGGACAAAAAATAAATTGTTCCAAATCGAAAATTGTTGTCTCCAAAAACTATCCTAAAGTCACTTCCAAGGCCTTATCAAGGCTCTTTAACATTACTATTAGTAACAATTCTGGAAAATATTTAGGATTCCCATTACTAATATCAAGCCAAAGTCCTCCGATAATCAATTTATCATAGACAATATATGACTTTGAAACTAGCATTTTGGAAATTAAATTTCCTAAATATTGCAGAGAGAACCACCCTTGCACAATCAACCCTAAACAATATTTCAAATCATGCCATGCAATATAATCTCCTCCCAATAAAAGTTATCAAATACATTGATAAAATTCAAAGAAATTTCCTTTGGGGTATTACTAACTCATCCAAAAAAGATGTATCTAATCTCTTGGGACACCTAACCAAGAACATGCACAATGAAGGTCTTGACATCTTCTCCGCTAAAGATAAAATTCTTGTTAGCTTACCTAACCTTTCTTGGAGACTGGTTCAAAATCCCAATAAACCCTCGTAAAAAATCCTCTCCTCCGTTTATAATTCCTCCATAAATCTAAAACATATTTCTTTCATATGGAAAAATATTATTAAAGGATGGAAAGTTTATTCTAGGGGCATTACATGGATCCCCATACCCGCTCCTCCATGAACATATGTGATTCAAACTGGATCCCAAATCAAATAACCTTAGATAACTAGTTGAATGTGCTCTCCCCTTATTCATTGGAAATCTCACCATTAGTGACTTGTCATAATAATAACTGGGATCTTAGCAAAATTCCCTTTGACCTCCTCTTAGATATCAAAAATAGTATCCTATCTATCCACCTTACCAACCACTCTCATGATCTATTGTTCTGGGACCTAGCGGGGGGGGGGGGGGGGGGCGAGAAATTCTCCTCAAAAAGCTGTTACAACCTTACTAGGACCAATGTGGTCGTACTTTTAACCATATTGGTCTTAACATTGATTCTTTATGTTCCGTTTGTAAAAACGAAAATGAATCCATTGAGAACATATACTTAAATTGCAAGGCTATCCTGAATTTTTAGAATTTGATTGGTTTAAATAGGTCCTCGTTTATTAATTCCCCCACTAGCTAGACAAGATAACAGATTTTGGCAACCCTAATCACTATACTCACTATAAGTGGGAGGAACTCCTCGCTTTTATTGTATGGCGGATTTGGCAAAATAGGAATAAAAACAACCAGGCCCTAAACCTAGCATCAGAATACATGCTTCTCACTCATAAGGAAAAAGCTACTGTTCATTCCCATGCAATTAGTGTTACATCGAATAAACCCCTTCAATCTTTCTTTAAGCTAAACATTGATGGTGTTTTCAAGGACAATTTCAAACTAGGGGGAATATGAGAAGTTTTTAGGAACCAAGCAGGGGATTGGATTTTGGGTTACCAAAGCACTGTTCCAACTACCTCACCATTACAAGTGGAACTAGAGGCTCTCAAAAAAGTCCTCGATTTAGCTTTAACCCATGGTCTAACTCCTTTGGTCGTAGAAACTGACGCAATTAAGCCAATAATTTCAGAGAAAGGAACAAAGTAGCACACAATCTGGCACGACATGCACTCAATCAAGCAGCTGCTTATCAACTACTAGATTCACCGCCCCTTTTGTTATAAATAATCTTGGAACATATAGGGTTACCCATATTTATCTTGTTAAGAACATTAGTTTTGATGTATGTTTTATGCTAGCCGATCCGGGCAATATCAATGTCTTAAGGTTGTTTCTATTTGGAATGAGGTAAATGACAATATTGGGTAAGTTTTAATATATATTATCCCTAGTTATAAAAAAAAGGAATGAATATGTCTAACCAAGGGTATTTAGGTACTTCAATAAATTTATTTAGAAGCATTGTCCGTGTGTTAAAACCTCACTAAAACCCTCTGCTGTTTCTTCCTTCTTCTCCCTGGCTAAAAGGGGGAGAGCGAAATGACCCTCTCTCGTCTTCTTTTACCTAGGTTACGATCAAGAATCAACATTTTAGGTAATCTATCAAATATCATTTCGAAAAAGATGTCTTTTTTCTTTCATTTTTTTCTTCAAAATGTTGATTTTTGTGTTGTGTTCTGTTGGGTGGGGGGGGGGGGGGGCGAAAGAAGTGATTTTTCAGTTGTATTTATCTAAAAATTGGACTTATTTGCTTTTTATTGAATTAGGCAGATGAATAGGTCGTTTAGAAGAAACCCATTGTGAAAAAAAATTCTTTTTTTCTCTCATTTCCCCTCATAATGTTGTTACTGGTTCTTGTAAATGCATAGTGTTGGGTTGGGGGTTGAAATAAGTGAATTTGTTACATGTATTTACAAAATTGGACTTATTTGCTATTTATAGAATTAGGCAGATGAAAAGTAGTTTATCAAATTCCATTAGGAAAGATATGTATTTTTTTTCTTCTCATTTAGCCTCAAAATGTTGTTTCCTGTTTTCTATTTTAGGATTTTGGTGGTATGGATACCTCTTTGCTACTTACAGTTTGTGGCAAAATGTCTTTTTTCTTTTATGTTTTGGCCTAAACAATGTTGTTTCTTGATTCTTTGTATCTAGGGGGAGGGGGGGGGGGGTACTGATTTTTTTCACTTATATGTATTAATGGACCTAGTTGCTTTGTACAGAATGTAGAAGATGGTGTTCTTCAGTGAATAATAATGGCGAAATTTCGCAGTCATTAAAGAAATCAGAAGTGGAGCAGCAGAATGCCATGGCTGTGGAGATATTTGAAAAGAAGTAAGATTTCTTAATTAGAATGACTAGAAGTCTTTACCTTTATTTTGAGCTCAAGTACTTGGTTGAAATTTGATGATCATATTGGTGAAGTCCTAAAAGTTTAGTTGCTTATTCTGTATGAATTTGCAAGATTATGAGCTTAGTAGTTTTGGTACTATGATGTGAAGTTGATTTATGAATTATGGAACCTGTTAAAAATATTTATGTATAATAGTATGAGATCACTACCCTGCGCTCAAAACTTATAGAGGTCAAAATACAAAGAACATCATAGATTAGAGTAAACGAAAGAAGGTGTTGCACATTAAAGGTCATCGCACACATCCTTGCAGTTTGTTTGTGAATCATATTATGGAAAATGTTGAAGAAAAGAGTAACCAAATTTAAAATAAATGATAAAATAAAATTGCGGAAGATTAGGCTTTGTTCCATGAGGGGAAAAAACCCATGCAAATCTGACTACTTTAAAATTTCATATGTCATAATAGAATGAATAAATAAGTATAAACCTTGATTGATTTGAAGCCATTGTGAGTTATATCTGAAATGATATAATATAGAGAAATGACCAATAGAAGTTCCCATTTAGATAATTAAAGCATGACAAAGATTTGGACCTAGCCAAATTTGAAGTGCAGGATCTTTAGAGTATCCTGGTGGCCGTCGCAAATAATCGAGTCAGAAATCATAAACCATGTTTAGGAAAACGGGGAATAAAAAGAAAACGAAAAACAAGATTTGGCTGATTACTAACACACAATTGAAGACACACTGAAGAAATTGAGAAATGAAAAATAGTGCTGCTGATCACATTGCATTACACTTTAAAATATTCTTCTCTCTAATGCTAAGATTTTCCAACAGAAGCTGTCCGTCACGTTCAAATGAGACAAATTCACCGAATTAAGGATTTTAGATTCTTGTAATGATGCCTTGGCGTAGCTGGAAGTTGATGTCATGTGACCAAGAGGTCACGGATACGAGCCGTGGAAACATCCTCTTGCAAAAGTGTAGGTAAGGCGACGTGCAATAGACCCTTGTGGTCCGGCCCTTCCTCGGGCCCCACACATAGCGGGAGCTTAGTGCAGCGGGTTGCCCTTAGACGCTTGCAATGATGCCTCATGTCGGTAATATAGTGAGAATTTCAACCGAGTACATAAGGATATGTTAAGATACTAGGAATAGCGAAGAAGACATTATGTTAGAATTTGGATTATTATTATTATTTGATAAATAATTTTGCCTTAGCTTATGATTTAGATTTAGTTAATACTTACTCTAAAAAGATGTTATCACACTTTTGTGTTTGAGAGAAAGAAATGATGGTACCGCACTTGATAACATTTAAGAATAGAGGTATGCACAACCAAATTGACTTTTTCTTACTAGAGACGTGATAGGGATATATGTATGTACAATAAGGTTGCATAACCACCCAACATGGACGGGTAGTCCTGGAAGTAAAGAGAAGGTTGGAGCATAAAGAAAGAAGAATTACATGCAACGAAGAGTTCATAGGTGGACATGAAAAGATATAGATCAATTAGCACCTTCAGGACAAGCAGTTGAAAAGGGGAGCATAAGACTTGAGACAAGCAGTTGAAAAGGGGAGCATAAGACTTGGGACAAGCAGTTGAAAAGGGGAGCATAAGACTTGGGACAAGCAGTTGAAAGAGGGAGCATAAGACTTGGGACAAGCAGTAAGGAGGTAGAAAGAACTATTAAAGCAAAAAGAGCTTAGTATAGAAAATTATCAAAACACAAGAGGCTGAAGCCGGTTGAAGACTATAGGAAAGCTAATAGAGAAGTTGAGAAACTTATTAGCAAATTCGGATGTAAAAACTCTAAATTTGTATCAAAAGCTAGAGATGCAAAGGAGTGGGAAGCTGCTAAATGAGGGGAGAAAAAGTACCCTAGTTTTGGTATATATAATAATAAAGGAGATATCAAATTATGCGAGCTATAATAGTATTAAGATTATGAGTCATACAATGCAATCTTGGAAAATAGTGATAGAGCATAGACTAGATGTAAAGACACTACAAGCTTTATGGAATCAATTTGGAGAAATGCAATAGATAATGGAGAAGAAGTTCTTCATATAATATTCATGGACCTAAAAAACATATTATAGAGTACCAAGAAAATCTTTTGGTAGGTATTAGAGGGGGGAGGAATTGATACTTGTCTATAACTTTAAATAAATGATATCTATGAAGGAGCCATCACAAGCGTCTGTACAGTGAAGGACATACATTTAAGTTATCCCTAACAATGGGTTACACTAGGGATATTCAGGTTGAGGTTCAGGGTGCATCCTTTTTGTGGATAATATTGTGTTAAATTGATGAAACTCGCGAGGGAGTCAACCAAAGGTTGAATTATGGATAAGTGACCTAGTTAAGGTTTAAGATATTAGATACTTAGAAGTAACAGTGAATATATGCAATGCGTGTTTAGTTTTCATAGAAGAATGAAGTCGAAATGAGATTAGACTGGACTGTAGTTATAAAAAAAGATTAGAGGGGATTGTGATACCTCAATATAGACCGTTCAGATATTTAGGCTCAATGTTGTAGGATAATATACGAGAGATTTAACAAATAACACGTATAATTGAAATATGATAGTTCGAATAGACGTGTGTTATGGGATTAAAATAAACGTGTGTTATGGGAGTGATACGTGATAAAAGGCACCTACTAGAGCACCCAAGGGTGTGGTCTGATAGTCAATGAAGTGGGTTGAGAACCTTAGGTCTCAGATTCGGATCCCAGCAGAGACAAAAAATACTAGGTGATTTCTTCCCATCTGTTAAAGCCTTTGTGGATAGAGTTATGTGGTACCTGTTGCTACCTGTTGCTGGTGGGAGATAGCAGGTATCCTGTGGAATTAGTCGAGGTGCACGTTAGCTGAGTGCACCGACTAGAGTAAGAGGCAAGTTATATGGAATGGTTGTGAGATTAATAATGTTATGTGGGAGGGAGTGTTGGGCTTTTATGGCCCAATGTATTCGTAGGATGAGTGTCATACAAATAGGATGTTAAGATGGACATGTAGTCATAATCACATTTGAGGTAGACGGTACAAGTAGTCCAAAGATGATAGATGAGAATGAGATGGTTTGACCACGTCTGGCTTATACCTTCAGATGGATTGGTACGTCAGTATAACATTACGACGTCTGAAGGTGATAGATTAAGAACAAGGTAGACCTAAAATCACATGGAGGATAGCTGTCTCAAGGATTTGTAATCTCTTCGCGCCTGTGTGGAATTAGCTAAGGATAGAACTCAATATAAGCAAAAATTATCATACAGGCACTACTAACTTATTGTGATGAGGTTTACTAGTGTTAGTACGCCTATAAAAGGTATGTCGTCCGAAAAAATGTATGGTGTCAATCTGTTTAGATATTTGTAGCTCAGGATGATCTTCCGTCGGTTATACATGCTACTGATCCATTTGTAGCTCAGGACGATCTTCCTTCAGGTATACATGCTACAAAGAGATGTGTTGTCGTAAGTGCATGGTGGAGTTCATTACGATGATGTGTTGCAGTATAACTGTGAACATGAGTGTTAGGTATCAAAAGTATTGACTGTGCCATTTTCTTATGGAAAACTAAGTTATAAATACTGATAAAAGAAAAAGTTAGTAGGTGAATTGGGGTTGTGAGTCGAGATGCACGCTATCTGAGGGCACCGACTAGAGTAAGAGGCAAGTTATATGGAATGGTTGTGAGATTAATAATGTTATATGGGAGGGAGTGTTGGGCTTTTAGGGCCCAATGTATTCGTAGGATGAGTGTCATACAAATAGGATGTTAAGATGGACATGTAGTCATAATCACATTTGAGGTAGACGGTACAAGTAGTCCAAAGATGATATATGAGAATGAGATGGTTGGACCACGTCTGGCTTATACCTTCAGATGGATTGGTACGTCAGTATAACATTACGACGTCTGAAGGTGATAGATTAAGAACAAGGTAGACCTAAAATCACATGGAGGATAGCTGTCTCAAGGATTTGTAATCTCTTCGCGCCTGTGTGGAATTAGCTAAGGATAGAACTCAATATAAGCAAAAATTATCATACAGGCACTACTAACTTATTGTGATGAGGTTTACTAGTGTTAGTACGCCTATAAAAGGTATGTCGTCCGAAAAAATGTATGGTGTCAATCTGTTTAGATATTTGTAGCTCAGGATGATCTTCCGTCGGTTATACATGCTACTGATCCATTTGTAGCTCAGGACGATCTTCCTTCAGGTATACATGCTACAAAGAGATGTGTTGTCGTAAGTGCATGGTGGAGTTCATTACGATGATGTGTTGCAGTATAACTGTGAACATGAGTGTTAGGTATCAAAAGTATTGACTGTTCCATTTTCTTATGGAAAACTAAGTTATAAATACTGATAAAAGAAAAAGTTAGTAGGTGAATTTGGGGTTGATAGCAGTGTTCCAAGATGTGAAATGCATATCATGCTTAGTAGTGGACTAATTTCATGCAGATTAATTGCTTCTTCACTTATTTGGCTTACCCATTGTCTGTAGTAATGTCATGTCTCAATTATAGGGTGCGTCTTTCCTTATTTCTTTTTCCTCTCCGTTTTTGATAATATAGTTGCTTCATCTTGCAAAAGTCTACGATATTTTGTGTGTTTGAGCCAGTTTGTATCTGATTTTTTAGTTTCGTAACAATTAGAAAGTTTTATTTCCGAGACAAGTTTATCCTCTAATATCTCATCGGTCCAGAAACATATCTGAGATTATTGTTGTTATAGGCATATTACTGAAGATGGAGTCTTTCCTAGAGAAACACATGTCCAGAAGGAAGTAGGTGCATGGAATAATTTGGTAGGCATTCTTCAAAGAACTAAAAATAAGTATCTTGGAAATCATATGGAACAGAAGAGCAGTAGCACTCATGCATTAGCATCCACTTCTGATCTTAAGGATTCTGATAATGGTGTATCTGCTGATAGTCATGATAGCGGAAGTAAGAATAACCTTAAGGTTACAGTTCATTCAGAAAAGACATCTGTAGCTGATAAGGAAGAAAATGTTGACAGTGCAACATCTCAGTCTTCTTATGCAGACACGAGTGAACCTTTGGAGGTTGTTAATATGAAAAACACTTCAAATTCTGCTGCGCCTGGAGAATTATTAAATGTTTCCTCAAAAGAATGTGAAGACATCGCTGGCCAAAGAGTAAATGGCATGTCTTCTGGTGCCTCATCTATCTGCGGAAAAGCCAATTGCAATGACGGTGTTCAACTTAGTAACATTTGCCACCGTTCAGAGTTAGTTGAGAAAGAGAGAGAACCATTGTTAGCTGAGGAAGCATCATCAAGTGTACAAATCAGTTCTAGTGGAGAGATCCTGTCAAAATATGAGGAAGACATTATGGAGTCGTGTAAATTTTTGTCAAATTTAAAACTAGAAAGGAGTGATACCTCCGATTTATCTTGTGGCTCAGAGAGCGTCACCAACTTACTAGATGTTTCTCAGGAAAAGAGAAATAATGAATCAGAGATGAAGGGTAAGAATGACCAAATGCAAAAAGAGGAAGTAATATTAGACATTGTTTCAATTTTTGAGAAGAAAGGAACATCCAATCTCGAGCAGGTTGCATATTCTAATAGTTTCTTGCCGAGCGAAGCAACCAACAAATGGCGGGATGTTCTTGTTAAAAAATCAGTTTCCTCTGCTAATGAACACCGCCCATCCGAAGACATCTCTAGTCCTATCTTAATTTCTATGTCCAAAATGGAGGAAATTTCATCAGTATCCGGTAATTCTTTTCAGATGATGAGTTTAGGGGATCACGACATGGAGGCTGATCATGGAGCAGGAGATCAGGTTGTCTACCCAAAGAGTAAGCAATCTGTATCTAGAGAGTTTCAGCATCTTAGTGAAACTTCTCAGAATGCATTCGGAAAGAGTGGTATCATAAAGAGCTTAATAGAATGTATCAGCGATCTGCCACCTTGGGAGCCATCTGTTGTTAGGACCGAGGAAAATGTTGTCAACAGAACTGTTGACAGTTCTAGGGAAAGGAGTGCAAATAGCAGTATTGAAGCAGAAACTGATAAGCAGACATTTAACAGGAAAAAAAGTAAGACTTCATCTCAGGGCGTGGTTGGAAAGAAGGAAAAGAGTAGACAATCTAACACAGTCCTCGAATATCTGAACGGTGGGGTTGATTTCTGCAAGTCAATAGAAACCAAGGGTGAGAATGCCTCTTTTTCTGAAAATTTATCTGATGAAAATAAAGTGACGGTAAAGTTTGTGAACTTAAAAGCTACAGAACGTGATGTCTCTAACACTTTCAAGAAATTTGGGGCTATTAAGAAGGTTGTGTTTCCAAGTGTCAAATCAACTAAGTTTAAAGTTGCACACGTTTATTTTGAGGTATGTTTTCAGTACTCTAATTCATTGACCATTTTGCTGCACAGCTGTGTTCTCGACTTTCTTAAGTTGTGTCTATTCAAATTATACCACAACAAGAAACAAAAAGAAGAAAAAAAGCGCAAGCACAAAAAGAAAAACAAAAACAGAAACAAAATAGAAAAAATAATTAAAAAATAAAAAATAAAAAATAAAAAATAAATTCATGTATTTTTCAGACCAATATGAAATGAGCTGCACTTCAGCATGAAAACAGACTGTGTAAGCACTACTGCCCTGTCGCTTAATGATTGATCTAATAGTATACCAATATTTACAGTAAAATTCTTAATAATTTATGTAACTGGTAGATAAACGGGTTAATTATTTATGAATACACCCTGTATGTTCAGCTTGAGAGGTTAAAACTAATGATCTGTCGGGGTTTGACTTTCTTATGAAAGTATGTTCCTCTCTGCACTTCCTTTTTGCTTCCATTCTTCACACGACTTGCACAAAATGATATGTTCAGCACCAACTTGTGCCGCTGTGAATAAGATGTTGCCTGTGGAAGTGTACGCTCATGAAGTGAATCGCCACTTTCACGTTCTAGCTTTCATCTACCATTTTTTTGGCTACTGCAGTCAGAAGAAGGAAGGGAAAAGGCTCTCGAAACGTCTGATGTGAGAATGGCGAAAGTAGTACTAGTTTTGGAGGCGACTTCTCCGAAAGGGAGAGAGAGGATGTGTATACCTGATTTAATTGGCTGTCCAGATGCTCCTACCTCGTTAGTAAAGCATCCCTCAAGGACAGCTATGATAGAAAATTTGAAACACAATGTGTCCTTTCATGACATTGAAAAAGCGCTCGCCTTCTGCAGAAGCAATATCACTGGAATCTTCTTTGGTTCGTCAAGCTCTATTGCTTATGTGGAATTTGAGGTAATTTATTTCTAATGAAATGAATTTCCTTCTGGTTTCCCTGTTTTAAGTTCATCCAGATTCTTGTATGTTAATGTTTTTAATAACATAAGTGGATTTGTTATATTAGCAATTAGTTATTCACATTTGGAACTTTCTTCTGCAGACAGTTGAGGACAAAGAAATTGCTGTTGAGAAGGCTTCTTTGATTGTTCTTGGAGAAAGACTACCGATCTTAAGAATTGATACACCAAGAACAACCACTATAAGGATATCAAATATCCGTTTTCCAATGAGTAAACTGGTTTCCGTTTGCCGATCTCTTGGAAATATTAGGGAAGTCGTCCCAAGAGCTGCCAAGATCGTGGATGTGCAGTTCGAGTTTGCTGAATGGCCAAGAATGTTAAAGATTTTAAACAGGTAATTGCTTGCTTATCATAAACTGGTTCCCCTTAATTAGCACCTCTGTTTCCTCATCCTAGTTTCTCATTACATTTATTATGGTTGTGCCAAGGCTGAACGGGCTTGAAGTAGATGGTTGCCAATTGGTCGCAAAGCCTGCACCTGTCTATTCCCCGAGTGTCCTTAACGTTCTCTGGAGTCAACCGGAGGGGAGAAAACATTTGAAAACCACGTTCAACGACATGCTGCTGAAATTAGGGGGAAAAGGTGTGGGTGCAGTTGCTATGACAGAAGTTGTAGATAACTTTTATACTGATGCACAAGAAAGATAATTATTCTATGTACATTTATAGATGGTAAGGTATGATCTTAGCCATAGTGGAAAATCCCCAAATCATAGGACCACAGGTGAGGATTGTTGTGGACAAGGACTTGCTTTACCCTGCTATCTATTACTATAAGAGTAAACAACGACAACGACTACGCTTTAGTCCCAAACAAGTTGGGGTCGGCTTTATTAATTCTCAGTTCAGCAGAAATACCAGGATGAGAAAATGTGGGATTGTATAGTTGTTTGGTAATTAAGGTTTTTAGGGATGGCATATAGTAATAGCTATTTTTAAATACCAGAATCGAGCTTTGCAGCTCATGTATGGAATGTAGAAGTTGTAACTTCTAACATCAATGTAATGGCTAACGTTTTTCTTTTTTCTTATATAGTCTGAAGGCTGATAACAATAGTCTTCCTTAAGTTCTTTTTTTCCCCCCATTAAGTAAAGTAAAATTTAGAATATTTCATATAATATTAAGTGTCGCGATTAATAGTATTTCAAGTTAGCCGTCAAATATTAAAGAACAACAATCTAGTGAATTTTTACAGGCGGGGTCTAAGGGAGGGTCAGATGTATGCAAACTTATCCCAAGTGGGGTCTAGGGAGGGTTTGATGTATGCAGCCTTATCCCTCCCTGGGAGGGTACAGAGACTGTTTTCGATAGACCTTTGATTAAAGAAAAGATGAAAGAAGCATTGACAACAAGTAGAAAAATTGAAGCCGAGATAGCAATAGAGCGGTAGGTAGTAATAGTATCTAGTCGTCAAATCTTGAAATATTTAAGGACCCATTTGAATATAGATTCCCAAATATTTTGTGAAAAAGCTGAATTGGGTGAAGTTTGATTTGAAATTAAAAATATGTTTGGACATGAATTTTGGGCAAGTTATAACATGTTAAAAAGTCCCAAATGGTCATAATTTGGCCCAAAAGAGGTCTTAAGTTATATTTGAGATTTGAAGTTTTGGTTTTTAAAATCTCCTAAAAACTAGATTAATTCTATAAACAAACACATATTTAAATTTTTTTAGAAAAGAAAACTTCCAAAAGTTATGGCCAAACGCCTAATAAATCTCCTCACTCTTCCTTTTTCCAAAATTAAAAGAAATTATTGCAACATGATCTCTTTCATGGATTGAAAACAATGGTCTATTGTCAGCTAAAGCTGAACTGAAATCCACATTACTTAAGTTTCCAAAGATTCTTAAATCTAATCAGATCATTCAATTTTATATAGGCATCAAAAGAACCAAAAAAAAAGTTCACTGAATTCTTTAAGGATCTTCTTTTCACATGCAAATATAGAATTTCTGTTATGTATTATGAAATTTTTTGGAAATACAATCTGTTCCCTTCTCCCTCAATTTAATTAACTTACTTTAACTTCTGAACAATGACAACTATAAAAGCAAGTAAAAATTGACACACGTCTCATAACATGAAAAAAATCATGAATTCCTTCAAATTCTATCTCCCAATTATTGTCCTTTTACAAATTTTAACTTCTTGTTTAGCTACACTTTATCCAGTTTCTGTTGCTAATATATTGAATGCACCATTAACTATCCATTGTACAGCACAAGGACAAAATGTTAGTAGAGACAATGCCCCTGCTGGTTTTGTTCTTAATATGTCTATTGACACAAGTGTTGCTAATCCAAATGCTACATGTCAACTAAGTTCTGGAAATTTGCAAGGGAATTTTGTGGTGTTTGATCCTTCAAAAGAACCTAACAGATGTTTTAATGGAAGATGTCTTTGGCAAGCAAGACCAGATGGACTTTATCTTGTTATTAATGGCCAATTTAGTTTGGTGTATAAGTGGTCATAAATTGTTATTTTGCATGTGTAATAGATTGTTTGCAATATTTTGTTAGTCTTTTTAATTTTTGATTGAAATTATTTCTATCCCTTTTAATCATTTATTCTTTTGTTTAATCATCCAATCATCCAACAATCAATCTCGCTAACTGGATTAATCCTAATAGTTCCTTTTAATGGGCAAGTTTAACTAAAAAGTCGTTATCTCCCTCATAATTTTCTCCAAATAAAGAGACCTCCGAAGAATTAACAGATTAAAATTCAGAACTTTGCTTTTTTTTTTTCCAAAACAAGGATATTATATTACTGTATGAACGAACAACACAGTTCAAATATACACTTTGCATCCTGGACAACCCAAGTTGGGGAAACTTCTACCGGGAGTTGTCCTTCAACAAAGAAATAGAAAATTTAGCTAAACTATGAACTACTTTGTTTAACTTCCACGGAATATAAAGAAACTTGACGTAATCTAACATGCTTGATAGCTTCCAAATATCTTCACACAACACTTCTATCTCCAATGAAGTAGCCACCTTTCATTGGATCATATCTAGGGATGGCAAACGGTACAGGGCGATGCGGTTGCGGGCCCGCGCACACCCGCAAAGACTGCAACTCGCCCCGCCCCTCATATTTTTTTTAATTTGGTACCTTTTAATAATATTTTGTAATTTCTTAAATCCATATTACTACTGTGGTCAAATACTAATATTTTGTAATTTCTTTAATTTGACTACCGATTCATCTTGTCAATGCTCGTGGTCTCAAAAACAGCGAATTCTGGGGTGTTGATTCATTACTCTTGTGTTCTCTTTTGTTTATTGCTACTTTGCTGTGGGATGAGAAAAGTTGTATTTAATATAGTATTATAAATTAATTATTTTATATAAGTATATTCAGTAAAAGATTGACTTTTCAAACAGTATTCGTGTAATTTAAATTGTGACATCTTCTGAGTATTTTGATTTAATAGTTGGTATTATGAATTGGGGTTGCTATATATGGTGTAGGCGGTGGAATAGATCCGTATGTTTTACTTCAATATAGAGCTCAAGAACGCAAGAGCACTACCGCAAAAGGTATTCATTAATTTCCCTTTTTTCTTCGCCCCGCCCCGCCCCGCCCGCAAACATTGTAAACGGCCCCGTCCCGCGAATGCTAAAAATCGTCCCGCCCTATTTGCCATCCCTAATCATATCAACAACATTCTTAGCATTAGATAAAATCTTCACACTTTTCCATCCAAGAGTAACAACACATTTAAGTGTCTTTCTTATGGCAATCGCTTCAACAGTCATGATTTTTCCTACATATTGAATGGAGGATCCATGGGCATGAAGCAGTTTTCCAAGGCTATTCAAAGTCGCGACACCAATACTCGTATGTCTATCATTACACCGTAATCCTGCGTCTGTAATAATAAAACATCATTTGAAAATATGTTAGTTTAGGCAGAAAGTCATTTCTACTGGAATGTCGTGCAGCGAGACAACTAGTTAATGGATCTTTATATTCTTCATACTCAAAAAGAGCTTTAGAAATAATATCAGTTGGCTCCAACATTTCCTGAGTAAAGCACCAAGCATTCCTACCTTTCTAAATTTTCCACATAAGATTAACACTGAAATTTAGTAATTCAGTAGATTCAGGAAAGTGCTTAGTATTTAAGTATAAGTTGTACCACCACACAGAAAAGTCAGTTATATTATCAATATTAGGCCAATTAATAGGATGGTGTTTCCAAACAAGCTAAGATCGGGGACGTCTAAATAACATATGTTCTATATCTTCACTTTCAAGATCACAAAGCTTACACGTTTTATCCAGGTTCTGTAATCTTTTAGCTAAGTTATAATTAATGGGAAAAGAGTTAATCACACACTTTGTTAGAAAATGTTTAAGTTTATTTTTAATTTCTAAGTTCCACAGAGAATCCCAGAAGCTTTTAGGAAAAGACTAACAACTCGCATGTGCTTCCGAGTTCCTAATAGTCTTACCGGCCAAACCCTTTGCTAAATAGTAACCGGCCTTAACTTCATAATTTCTGGACTTTGAGTGTTGCCACAGTAATCTATCAATAAGACCTATGATGAATATTGGTATACACAAAATTGCATCTACATCTTCAGGTTCCAAGGTCGTTCTTATTTTATAAAGTTTCCAGGTATGCGTATCTTCGTTAATTAAATCGGCAACCTTAAGATCTATATGTTTTGCATTTGAATACTTGTTGGAGTAAAACCATTATTTCTTAGAATCCACGGATCAGTCCAAACATTTATAGTTTTCCCATTAGAGATCCTCCACCTTAGTCCATTAACTAATTGCTCTCTTCCCCACAAAATACTTCTCCAGATCCATGATCTTGTAGATGATGTAGAAGCGTCAAGGAAAGTTGGGTGTGGAAAGTATATGCTTTTAAGTACTCTTGTTAACAGCGAATCCGGGTACGACAATATACGCTAAGCATGATTAGCTAACACAGTGATGATCGGCTATAATTACGTTTTTAGTCGCTTATTACACTTTAATTTACTGCACTTTAATTGAGTTTGAGCTTTAATCGCTAGTGTCTTGCACTAACTGTGTGTTTTATGCCTTGTAGGAGTGATTACAAGCTATATAGATGTTATGGAATGAATTCAAGTGATTTGGAGCTTTGAAATTTAAGTAAAAGTTCAAGGAATTAAGCCGGGATTGTGTTTGGGGGTCAACTGATGATAGTTAGAGCGAACAAAGAATCCAGTAGGCAGATTGCATACTGTCTAGTAAAATAGATATAACATTTCTCTCATAACTCCATTTTGGCTTCACAATATATGGTTGGAAAGGGAACTCAAAGGGCTAAATCTTTCATGTTTTACATATTTTCAAATTCAAAACGAAACAGGATGAAATATGCGCGTCAATAGCGTTCCCACTAACGCGGCCATTAGTGCGCCCAGGTCCGCGATCGCGCTAGTCAAGCCCGGGAAAAGTGTTCTTTTTCACATTAGAGAAAGTATAATTTTTTGGGCCCAATCACATAAGAGAACATTTTTGAGAGCAATATTGGACAAAGGAAAAGTACAGAGCCGCCGTGGTGGTCGGGTTTCATCTTTTCTTCCACCAACTTAGTATTTTTATGTTTCTTTGTATGATTTGTTGTTTTGCTACCATGTCTATGTGGAGCTAGACTTCACATTTTAGGGTTGTGGTTATTTCATGACTATTTTTATTCGAATATTGATTTTGATTTCTTGATTTATCGTATTGGTTTATTTATTCAATTTTGCACTTAATTATTTGATTGCTTGATCACAAATTGAACACTATCTACGAATCTAGAATTGAACTCGAAAGTGGGAATTCTAGATTGCATATAGGATTGAGTTGAGCAAGTTCTTGAACCTGGGCATCGGGGAACGAATTCCTGGTTAGGATAGACGTATACTTAATTGCCTTGCTTGGTTGATTTAAAGGAATTATAAATGCATTCTTGTTGATTCTAACTCCATAGACATATAGGCGTTAGGTTAGCTTAAATAGGCGAGTAAGAACTCGACAAATTCTTATGAGCAATATTAACCTTGTCAACCAATAAATTAGATAAATTAGTTAGTCAATTCAATTGAAGAATACAATAGGAATGTTAGATAGCCATAACCCTAGATCGTTTTATTACATTGATATCATTAAAAACTGCTCTTTCTCTCTGTTAAAAGTTTGTTATATGTTTTTATTTATTTAATTAGTTTAGAATCATATACTTCTAGGTTTAATTCTTGTTTAGATAATTAGGAGAGACTATTAGTTAATTGTTAATCACAAGTTCTCGTAGGATCGACATCCGACTTTTAGTCACTTTATTACTCGACAATCGCGTATACTTGTGTGTGCGTTTTGTCGCAACAAGGTTTTGGCGCCGTTGCCGGGGACTTAGAAATTAACTATTTTTCTAAATTAGACTTTTACTTTTTGTCTATTCAGGTTTCTTTTTATTTTATCTTAGTTTAATATTTTATTATTATCTTTGTTGACATGGCTTCTTGGAATGAAAATTAGTCGAATATTGGTTATTCTTATTATGATGATCCTTGTCCATATTATGAAGGACCTCATTGGTGGAAAAATTATTAGAGTGATTTCGGGAGCGAGTTGTGCGAACAATCTCAATCCATTGAGTGGAATATTTGTCATATATGTGGTGGTCAAGATGGCTATTGGAATGATTGTCCTAATTCTTGTTATCCTTCTCAAAGCTCTTATTATGATCTTTCTTATAATGTTTGTGAGTTTGATAAGGGCAATGAAGTACACGATATGGAACGTGATGCATATTTTAGGGATATTATGAGGCAAGTAGAAGAGCAACATGATCAACTTAGAAAAGATATGAAAAGAATGAGGGCAACAATCACAAGAATGAAGGCCAGTATGGAAGAATTAAATGAAGAGAGTGAGCACCAACAAGAAGAAAATTTTGAAAAAGATAAGATTTTGAGTCAAACTTGGCTGGTGGAACAAGCTAAAAGATTGGAAATATTTGAGGCTCAACGTGAGAAAATTACAGAAGGGATACAAGACCAAATAGAAGAAAGAGCTAAACTGGGACAAGAGATTGAAAAATTTGGCACTACTATTCACGACTTGGATGCAGATATAAATGTAAAGATTGATGCATGTAACGCCCAATAATTTAGTGATAAGTTGTGTGAAGATGAAAACGATCTTCTAGACCAAATTGAGGAGCTAAAATGAGAATACCAATTATTAGACCAAAATATTATAATGGTGCCAAGGTTGACGAAGAGTGCAAAATTGAGGATGTAAAAAACAATGCAATTTTGGAGTTGGTGCATATTGGACCTCATTCTAAATACTTTTCAATATTATGTTTGGTTGATGACATGAAAATTGATCCATTCAAGCATATGGAGGAGTCAATAGACGAGGAACAATGTGTTTATATTCTAAACTTTGCCATATCGAGGAGGCAAAACGACATCCCCCACTTAAAGGCCAAGAAGTGTAATATGCAATACCTATTGCTTGGTTCATTTATTTTCACACCACCGCCTCATAAACGTGACAAAAAAATTGATATAAAATTGGGGGAACAATTTATATGCTCAAAGTGGAAGGAAAAGTGGTGAAAGTGATGGCGTCGTGCCACGACGTTAAATCAAGTGCTTGTTGGGACGCAACCCAATTCCATGTTTTTTTGTTTATTTTTTATATTTTATTGTGTTACATTTTTTTTATTGTATTGTTTTTTTGTAGTATTATTTTTGTATTTTGTAGGAGTAAGAGCATGGAATCAAAGCCAATAGGCGAGTGGAAAAACGAGTATGTGGTTGAAATAAGTGTGGGGTGACCGCACAAAGGATCGTACCTGGGAGAAGTCTGAGTATCCCATGAGCTGCTAATGCTTCGGCTTTTGGCCTATCAGGGAGTCTCTTTTACCCTCTTGTTATTTTTAGTGTGCATTGAGGACATTGCATAATTTTAAGTGTGGGGTGAGGAGATTGTCTGGGTGATTTTCTGTGCTATGTTAGCTAGTTATAGTACTCGTTCTTAGTATAGTATTTTTTTAAAAAGAATGCAAAAAATCGAAAAGTTTGGACTTTTCCCGACGATGGATTTTGTGGACAGCTTTTTTGAGGGATTAAAGTCTGAACAAAAAACACAAAAATGCCTTTTATTTTTTTTAGGTAGCAATAATCCCCCATGATTTTTTTTTGTGCAACAGTTTTTTTTTTATGGGATGTAGTTTGAACTGGGTAGTAGTAATTCTTTTATATTTTATTCTGTAGAGTACATTAGAATTTAGGGAATAAATGGAGGAAGAAAGATGAGATTCCTAGATGCCTTGACTTGTTTGATAGTAGCATATCTAGTCTTTGGCATGTGTCGTATCTTCCCTATATTTTGATATTAGTCATGATGCCTTTATAAATTGGATAACATGTTCAGTGACACCTATTTCTCGTTTTCTTGACTTATGTTCACTTTGTGCTCAATGCTTAATATCTTGTGGCTTTGTGAATACTTGCATTAGTTGAGAGTTGGAATGAGACCGTCCTTAGTGAATTATGTGCCTTGTGTAGCGAGATTTTTGTGTAGTCCATGTATTGTACTTGTGTCTAGAACTTGCCTGGTATGTGAGTTGAAGTGAAATTTTAGGTGATGCTCGGTTTGAAAAATGATTTTAAGCTTCCTTTGATCTTTTTTAGCGTAATTGCTTATCACAAATAAAATTTATCCGTAGTTAACCTTTTTGAGCCTATAGACTTTTATTTGGCACCCACATTGCAAGCCTATACCCTTTTTATTCATAATTGATATTGTTTTGATCTCTTTTCCTCTTAAAGCACTTTAATTGCGACATGAACATTAAAAGAAGAAAGAACGAACTAAGTGTGGGGTAGCTTTTGAGTGAAACCAATAAACGGAAGAAAGGTGCACTTGTTTTATAAAATAATACACCACTAGCAAAAATTCAAAAAAAAAAGAATAATTGTAAAAAAAGAAGAAGTAGAGATGAATACATTGTTGTCTTGTTCCTGCTAGTGGGTATGAATTAATGTAGTGCTTAAAGAAGATGAGAGCATTTGTGGGGTGATATTGTTTGTGAACGTGAAGTAGATTGAAGAATTTGCGCTTAAAGTTAATTTTGTGACGTGTTAAAGTGCTTAGGAGGGTTAGTCACTATTCCTAAATATATCCTACCTTTCCCTTAGCCCACATTCCAGCAATGAAAAAGACCTAATTGATTTTAGATCGAGCGAGCCTAAATTAGTAGAGATTTATATTAAGGGTAAGCCTATGGTACAAGTTACATGCATGTGACTTCTTTTGTGAGGGTGTTTCTTTGATATATATGAGTGCTTAAAAAATATTTGATCATGAGATTCAAATGTGTGGATTCAATGTAAGGCCCCGTAAAATTTTTGTGCTTAAAACCTAGTAACCCGTGGTGTCATGGTCCGAATAATGTGTTAGGAATGTGTAGAATTCTTCGTGACGAGCTTGCTCGCCGCGGTTCAGACCCTTGGTATTGATCTAAGCTTTAAAAATCGAAAGAACAAAATTTTCCAGAAAATATCAATTCTGCGGTCAAGAATGCGGTCGCAGATCTGCTATGCGGACCGCATTCCTACCGTAGAGTGTAACAGAATATTTTCCAAAATTAGTGTTGAAAATGCGGTCCAATATGCGATCGCATAACGAAAATGCGGACCGCAAAACCATCGCATAATTCTTAAGGATTTTTGAAGGTCAATTCTGCGGTGCATTATGCAACCGCAGAACACGAATGCAGACCGCATTCTGGTCGCATATCGTAACAGAACAGGTGATTTTTGGGAGCAATTCTTGCGGTCCATTATGTGGACCGCATGTTGATTCTGCGATCGCAGATGCGACCGCAGATTTGACTCGGCCCAGATTTTTCTAAAACATTAACCCGATTCCTTCTTTAATAAAACACCTCAAAACTTTATTTTCTCATATTTTCTTAGCAAAACAAAGGAGAGGAAAGAGAGATTCTAGAGAGAGAAGCCTAACAATCTTCAAGGATTGTTTTCTAATCCCTTGGTCCGAAAAAACCTAACAATCTTCCCCAATTTCTAAAGGTAAAAACCCTAGCCATTTTTTCTTTAATTTTCAGTTGTCAAAAGGAAAGAAAGATTTTCATGCATTAGCTTTTTAAAATAGAAATTAACGCTCATCCATGTTCTTTGAACTTGAAATTTAGTAAAAAGGAGTGGGTAGGAGTAAGAGTTTGCAAAAATGGAGTTGGAAACATAGGATAACTTGGGTGAACTTAAAGTAGGAGATTGAAGAAAGTAAATCCGACTCCAGGTATGTATGGCTAACTTTGATCCTCGTGAAATCGCCCTTATGTGTACAAATTATTTGGTATGTGAAAGTTATGAGAATTGTTGTGCAATTCTTTGATTTAGTTGTGGGTGTTCGATTGGCAACTATGTGTTGTGTGGTATAAGATGTGAATCGAATGATAAAAAGGGGAATCATAATTGGTAAAGAAATTGAGGATAATAGTAGTGATGGTATACTTGGCTCGTTGTGGAAAACTAATGAAACAACTCGAATTGTTGATGAACTGTTAAACATAATAGTATTGATACTCTCGGATATGGAAACATTGTAACCTTCTTGTGGTACCGGATTGAAAAGTATTTGGAAAACATGAACCAATTTGTAAGTTGTTTATTGCCCTTGTTTGTGATCTTTGTGTAGTGTTTTTGTTTGTTGTTTGTGATTGTTGTGATTTGAAACTGTACGGTGGGATTGGGTTGCACGCCGCAATACGAAGTAAGAAGGTATGGGTTGAGGTGATAAGGGTAGCCGAGGTAATAAGGGTGGCCGAGGTAATAAGGGTGGAAAATGATCGAAATCACCATTGAAATTGATATGAATACAATTGTGAAATCATTGATGTGAAATTGTGAAAGGAGACAGCAGGAGAGTTTACAACCTGTGGGGCACTGATTGCCCCTTTGTTTGACTGGATTGTGCTTTTTGTGTATGTTTGGTTGTTGCCTTCCTTATTGATCTCAAATTGTACATGGGCTGAGGATTTCTTGAAACAAAGTAAGTGTGGGAACGTGATTGGCTCACTTCGTTATTTCTTAGTGTATATGTTGGTTGTTATATTATTGCGATATATTTGCTTACGACTTTAGTTTACTTGTGACAAAGCTTGTCTATACATACTAGTACAATTCCAGCGTACTAACGTCCCTTTTTACCGGGGACGCTACATTCGTGTTATGATTGTAGGTGAATCCGTAGCAGGTACTTCAGCTCATCGGCATTAGCACTCTTTCACCTTCCACTGACCGTTTTTGGTGAGCCCTTTTCCTCTCGGGGCCCTGCGTGGCTCATGCCACTTCTATTTCGGATTTTTATTTTGATTTTGTATAAGGTATGGGTATCTGGTGCAACATTTGAGGAAGTTGTGGATATGTCCCGAGAGATTGAGTTTGTTCACCGTCAGGAGCAAGGGAAGAGAGAGCCCAAGAGGCCTCGAGGATCTGACAGCTATAGTGGCGCTCCTTCGAGGCACCAGTTTTAGTATAGAAGAGGCCGTTTATTCAGGCATGCCCAGTCAGTTTGCCCAGGTTATCTTGGGCCATTTTGGGTTATGGTTATCATGGATCTCAGCAGGGCTAGTCATCACTTAGTGCCCTTCTAGCTCATAGTTCATCCTGTGCTCCATCGACTTAGGGTTCTTCTGCGTCAGGCGCATTAGCTAGTCACTCCGGTGTGAGGGGTTCCCATCAGTCCTCGTCTCTAGCACTTGGGAGTTATTGTGAGTGTGGCGAGGTAGGCCATATGTGGAGGCAATTTCCTCATCATGTTGCTAGTTTATCCCAGCAAAGGGGTCAGTCAACGACTTCAGCACTAGTAACTCCACCACCACTCGCCCAACCATCTAGGGGTGGAGGTTAGTCGGCCAGGGGTCGCCCTAGAGGAGGAGGTCGATCAGGGGCATTCAGGCTCGTTTCTATGCTATTCCAGGTAGACCCGATGTTATTGCTTCAAATGCTGTTATTACAGGTATTTTTTCAGTCTGCCACAGAGATGCCTCTAAATTATTTGATCTCGGTTCCACCTTTTCTTATGTGTCATCATACTTTTCTCGTTATTGGTATGCCCCATGAGTTTCTTGCTTTACATTTTCATGTATCTAAATCGGTGGGCGATACTATTATTGTAGACCGTGTGTACCGGTCATGTGTGGTGACTATTGTGAGTCTGGAGACCTTAGTTAATTCATTATTACCGAGCATGGTGGATTTCAACATCATTTAGGGCATGGACTGGTTATCTCTGTGTCGTGCTATTCAAGATTTTCATGCTAAGACAACCACATTGGCTATTCCGGGTATGTCACGGATCGAGTGGCGAGATATGGCTGATTATGTTCCTAGTAGAATGATCTCTTACTTGAAGGCCCAACATATAGGAAGGGTTATCTGTCATATCATACCTTTGTCAGGGATGTCGGAGCTAAGGCTCCTAGTATTGATTATGTCCAGTTGTGAGGGACTTCCCTAATGTATTTTCTGTAGACCTGTCGGGCATGTCGTTGGACAGGGATATTGATTTTGGGATTGACCTGGTGCCGGGCACTTAGCCAATTTCTATTCCGCCATATAGTATGACACTAGCGGAGGTGAAGGAGTTAAAGGTGCATCTTCAAGAACTTCTAGATAAGGAGTTCATCCAGCCTAGTGTGTTACCTTGGGGTGCGTCGGTTTTGTTTGTGAAGAAGAAGTATGGAACAATGGGAGTGTGCATTGATTATAGAAAATTGAATAAGGTAAATAATAAGAACAAGTATCCTTTGCATCGCATTGATGATTTATTTGACCATCTTCAGGGAGCGAGGGTGTTCTCCAATATTGATCTCCATTTTGTTTATCACTAGTTGAAGATCAAGGATTCGAATATTCTTAAGACGACCTTTAGGACCAGATATGGTCACTGCGAGTTTCTGGTTATGTCTTTTGGGTTACCTAATACCCAAGCAACATTCATGCATTTTATAAACGGCATGTTCCAGCCTTAGATTGATTCGTTTGTCATAGTCTTCAGTGATGACATTCTCGTATATTCATGTAGTCAAGAGGAGCACGTAGAGCATTTGAGGGTTGTGTTGCAGAGCTTGAGGGAGGAGAAGCTTTATGCAATATTTTCCAAGTGTTTTCTTGGCTCAACTCAGTGGAATTCTTGGGACATGTAGTGTTTAGTGAGGGTATTTGAGTTGATCCAAAGAAGATAGAGGCAGTGCAGAGTTGGCCCAGACTGTCCTCAGCTACTGAGTTTTGTAATTTTCTTGGTTTGGCAGGCTATTATCGCTGGTTTGTTTAGGGATTCTCATCTGTTGTATCGCTCTTGACCAAGTTGACTCAGAAGGGTGCTTTATTTGTATGGTCGGATGAGTATGAGGAGAGCTTTCAGAAGCTCAAGACAGCTTTGACCACAGCTCCAGTGTTGGTATTCCCTTCAGCCTCAGGTTCATATACTGTGTATTGTGATGATTTGAGAGTGGGATTGGTTTTTTGTTGATGCAAGAGGGTAGAATTATTGCTTATGCTTCTCCTCAGTTGCATCCACATGAAAAGAACTATCTCGTTCATGATTTAGAGTTTGCTTTCATAGTTCACGCATTGAAGATTTGGAGGCAATACTTATATGGTGTTTCTTGTGAGGTATTCACTGATCATCGCAGTCTTCAACATTTGTTCAAAATAAAGGATATTAATTTGAGGAAGCGGAGATGGTTAGAGTTGCTTAAGGATTATGATATCACTATATTGTATCATCCAGGAAAGGCCAACATGGTGGCCGATGCTTTGAGTTGAAATGCAGTGAGTATGGAGAGTTTGGCATATATCCTAATTAAGGAGAGATTTCTTGCGGTTGATGTTCAGGCTTTGGCCAATCAGTTCATAAGGTTGGATATTTCGAAGCCCAGTCAGGTGTTGGCTTGTTTAGTTTTTCGGTCTTTTTTAGATGATCACATCAAAGAGTGCCAGTATGATGCTCCACATTTTCTTGTTCTTAGGGACTTAGTTAAGCATGATGATGCTAAATATATGACCATTAGTGATGATGGGGTGTTGACGATGCAGGGCTAGATTTGTGTGCCCAATGTGGATGGGCTTTGGGAGGTTATTTTGGAAGAGGCCCATAGCTTGCACTACTCCATTGATCTGGGCTCCGCAAAGATATATCAGGATTTGAGGTAGCACTATTGGTGGAGAAGAATTAAGAAAACATTGTGGGATTTATGGCTCGGTGTCTCAATTGTCAATAGGTGAAATATGAGCATTAGAGACCGTATGGCTTGCTCCAACGGATGGATATTCTAGAGTGAATGTGGGAGAGGATCACTATTGACTTTGTTGTTGGCATTCTATGGATTTTGAAGAAGTTCGATGCTATTTGGGTGATTGTGGATTGGCTGACCAAGTCCGCACACTTTATTCCTATATGTACTATGTATTCTTCAGAGTGGTTAGTAGAGATATATATCTAGAAGATTGTATAATTGCATATTGTCCCAAATTTCATCATTTCAGATCGGGACACTCAGTTTACTTCCCAATTTGGAAGTCTGTTCAACGTGAGTTAGGTACTCAGGTGGAGTTGAACACAGCTTTTTACCTTCAGACAGATGGGGAGTCCGAGCGCACTATTCAAACATTGGAGGATATGTTACATACTTGTGTTATTGATTTATGATGGTCTTGGGATTAATTTCTACCACTTGTAGAGTTTTCTTATAACAACAACTACCAGTCGAGTATTCAGATGGCTCCATATGAGGCTTTGTATGAGAGGCGGTTAGATCTCCAGTTGTTTGTTTGAGCCTAATGAGGCTAGGCTATTGGGGATAGATCTTGTTCGGGATGCCTTCGATAAGGCGAAGGCGATTCAGGAGAGGCTTCGTACAGTGCAGTCGAGGCAAAAGTGTTATGCCGACATGAAGGTTCGAGATGTGTCCTATATGGTTGGTTAAAAGATCCTATTAAAGGTTTCACCCACAAAGGGTGATATGAGATTTGGGAAGAAAGGGAAGTTAAGTCTGTGGTTCATCGGACCATTTATGGTACTTCGAAGTTTTGAGGAGGTGGCCTATGATCTTGCTTTTCCACCCAGCTTGTCGAGTATGCATCTGGTATTTCATGTTTCTATGCTCCAGAAGTATATTGGGGATCCGTCTCATGTTATGGATTTCAGCACGGTTCAGTTGGAGGGTGATTTGACTTATGATATAGAGCCAACATCTATTTTGGAGTGTTAGATTCGGAAGTTGAGATCAAAGGATAAAGCTTCAGTGAAAGCGTAGTGGAGAGGTAGGCCCGTGGAGGAGGCTACCTGGGTGACTGAGCGAGAGATGCGGAGCAGATATCCTCACCTATTTGAGGCTTCATGTATGTTTATTGACTCATTCGAGGATGAACGTTTGTTTAAGTTGGGGAGGATATGATAACCCGGCGGGTCATCTCATGAGTTACTGCTCCGTTTCCCTAATTTCTATTTCTTTATGCTTCATTATCCGTGTTTTGTTGTATCGGGTTGGTCGGATCGAATCCAGAATAATTTTGGTAAGGCTTGAGACATTGTCTCTTTTAAGGAAGTTTAAGTTGGAAAAATCAACCAGATGTTGACTTATGTGGTAGATGGATCAGATGTGATTTCGATGGTTCAGTTAGCTTCAGGAGGTGATTTGTGACTTAGGAGCGTGATCAGAATGGGTTTTAGAGGTCCGGAATAGAATTGGGCTTGAATTGGCGAAGTTGATATTTGGCATCTCTGGTTTGTAGGCGAGATTATAATATAGTGATCAGAATGGAATTTCGAGAGTTCTAGTAGCTTCGTTGTGTCTCTTGGGATATGTGTGTAAACTTTTAGGTCATTTGGGCGTGGTTTGGTTGGGTTTTTGATCAAAAGCGTATTTCGAAAGATTTTAAAAACTTAGGCTTAGATCCGATACATTTTGGGTGATTTGATGTTGTTTGAGGTATTTTGATGATTGAAAAAGGTTTGAATAAGGTTTTAGGATGCGTTGGTGCCTTTGGTTGAGGTCCCGAGGGCCTCAGCTGAGTTTCGGGTGGTCATTCGGATCATTTTGGAGTTTGGAAAATTGCAGAAAATTTGCTCAGCTATTGCAGAGAATTATTTGTTCGCGTTAGCGGGTGGAGATCGCATTCTCACAGAAGGTTTTGAGGAAGCATAGAATTCAGTCTTTGCGTTCGCTAGAGGGGCTTCTTGTTCGCGGAAGGGTTGGAAATATGGCCATCTTGTTCGCGAGATTGACTTTCGTGATCACGTAAAGTTATTTGGGTCTAATGGGTTAAGGTCTGGTATTCATCGCGTTCGCGATGGTGCGAACGCATTCGCGAAGGTCAAGGTGGAGGAAGCATCACATTCACGACTGGCATGTCATATTCGCATAGGGAAAAAGTTGGTCAACGTAAGTTTGTGCTTCACCAATGCGAGGCTTTGATCACGTTCACAAAGAAGGAAAGTCAGACCTTGGAAGAATATTTTTAATTCGTTTTATCCGCGATTTGAGGGCTCATTTCGTCTTTAGTTTTTCATTTTTAGAGCTTTTTGAAGGAAATTAACGAGTGACTCAAGGAGAAACGATTTGAGGAAAGATTTTTGGACATAAAGCTCGATTCTATTGAGAAATCTACCTAGAAAATCTTGAAAACTAAGCCTATAATATAAGAACTAGGGCTTCAGAAATTGGACTTTTAATTTGGGATTTGAAGGACCATTAGGGGTCTGATTTATAGAGTTTTGATATGTATGAACTCGTGGGGAGCTAAGAAATCTATTGATATGAACATTACTTAAATTTGAAAAGTGAGCCCGGGGTTGGATTTTGGTAATTTTTGGATTTTAGCCCTTTATTGATTGTTTTTGCTTTGGCTTTATTTCCTTACCATAGTTTGATGCCCTCGTTCTGATTTTAGATAAATTAGACTCGCGTGTAGGCCAATTTGGGGGACAAAGGCATCATGAGCTAGAGAATTAGCCGGTTTGAGGTTAGTAATAATTATAAATAATATTATGAGGGTTTGAAACCCCGGATTGCACATCATAATGCTATATTGAGGTGAGGCACACAATGGATGACAAGTGTGGGGGTGTACACTACTGAGGATTGTGACTTGGTCCGCCCCGATTGATGATTTTGCCATCTATCTGATTGAAAACTACTTGCTGTCATCATTATTTGGGCTGAGTGCCATTTTGGGGCTTCGTGTCAACTATTTAAATCCTTTAGGGCTTTTATTTGATATTTTCTTACTATTTGGATTTATTACTTCAACTCAGTCATGTTATTTTCCACTATTTACTACTTAGGTATTTTTACTCAATTTTGAGACTTAAATAATATTTTAAATGATGTTTCGGCTGAGAAACACTATTTACTATCGCCCGACGGGCTTGTGATGATTTTGACTGAGTAAGGCCGAGGGTCTGTGCTGTGATGAAAGACTGATACTGATTTGAGGCCGAGAGCTTGAGATATATATGCCATAAGGTGGCTTGATTGATATGAGGTTGAGGTCCTAGATTTGATACCACGAGATGGCTTGTTATTGCGCTTGGTCCGTAAAGGGCCCCTCCAGGAGTCTGCATACCCCCAATGAGCGCGGGTACCCATTGTGATATGAGATTGAGCCCAATGGGCTGGTACTGTTCTGAGATGTTGTCCGAGGGGCTATATTGTTGATACTGTACCAGAGAGACAAATTTCTATTTGTTTACTTAATCATAATTAGCTGTCCATTATATGTTTACTGATTTAAAGAGCGTTTTTACTTGAGTTTTACTTGTTTTCCTAATTTTAAGTGATTTTACTGATTCATTATGGAGTTCCTTGTGTTTTACGTGTTTCTTTGCTGTCAGTCGTCATTTATATTTATTACTCACTGAGTTGGAGTACTCAATTTACTCCCTCCACCCACTACAAGAAATGCGCCTTTTAGCGGCGACAACAGTCGCTGCTAATAACATGGGACTTGCTACACCTCAAGCCATTACTAAATATTATTTGTGACGACTACATAGAGTCGCCACAAAATGTCTCCATTTAATGGCGACACAGTCGCCACAAAATGTCTCCATTTAATGGCGACACAGTCGCCACAAAAAGAATACCAAATTGCCACAAATTATGTTCCACAAAACAGTTTCAGGGACAAGTCGCCACTAAATAGTTGCTTTTAGCAGCGACTGTTTTCGCTACAAAAAATTTATAACTATCAGTGGCAGCCTTTAATCGCTACTAGAGAGTGGCTTTTAGTAGCAGTTGAAATCGCCACAAAATCTGTTGTTTCAAACCCTCAGAAAAAACTCAGTAATTAGTGGCGACTATGAACTCGCTGCTATAGAGTTGTTTTTAGTAGCAGTTGATGTTGTCACAAAAAACTCAATAATCAGTGGCGACTATGAGTTCGTTGCTGCAGAATGACATTTAGTGGCAATGATAAATGCTACAAAAACTATTAAACAATCAATGGGAACTTCAATATTGCAAAATGAAATTTTGTCGCCACTGTAACATTTAATTCAGGAATTATAATGACCAAAATTATATAAACGCATCCAATAGTATTTCACAAACACCAAAAGAATATCTTAAGTTGGATATTACATACTTTCATTACTAAAATGCAAATTACATATATAATGCATAATACTTCATTGTAATTGTATGCATATACATCCCAAAAAAGCAAAATACTAAGTGCCTTGAAGCCCCTCCTTGATTGTCTCTATTGTTTAAGAACCTTGTCCCTGCTATTACACAAAAAATACAAGATCACTTTAATGCATGTACCGTAAGTGCACTGCATAAAAAATTTCAGCCACTTAGCAACACTACAAATATCTCATACAAGAACATAAATGAGGAGAATGCAATTTCTTTCACAAATTAGGGCTATATTCTGTCTCTTTATTATTTACATCACCTTGTCAATGTTATGGCTATACGTAGGATGATTGCTCATGTTCATCGGACAAGATCCTAAGGTTTCACATGAATTTGGGAAGTTCATAATGTGTTTAATTCCTACTCTTTTTGGTAGTGCAACTCTTCAGACACTTATTCGGTATTATCTAATGCAAAGTATGATCATTTCCCTGCTCATTAGCTCATGTTTAACAAAAGCTATCCATATACCACTATGTTGAGTGCTAGTTTTTCACTCTAGCTTAAAGAATATTGGGGTTGCATTGGCTTTGGCCATTCAAGTTTGAATAAGACATACAGTAGATGGAAAAGAAAATATATTTACTCAAGGTGGACACATATCAGTGCAATTATGACATTCAATAATGACGCAACACATATGTTACCAAAAAATCAAGTACACAAATAGCGAAAAAGAAGTCAAGAAAATAATAAAACAGAAACATGAGCATAAGTGTAATATTTTTTTATGGCTCGTGTTTGTGCAACTAATAAGGTGGAATGGTTTCACGCAGAATTCAAGGTGTAAATGATTCAGTCAGAATTCAACTTCAACTAAAATTCTTTTGTTTTGGCTTGAAGGTAACATTGAGGAGAAACAAAAATTATAGACAAGAACATATCAACTATGATTTAAATCTTTAGACAGAACTACTTTAGGAGATGCGAACAAATACTTGAAAAGATTAGTTGAATGGTATTCTCTTCCAGCCACATATCCTAAAGTTAGTTGAATAGTACATATTTTCTTAGTTACTTTCTGGATAGACACAGAGAAATATAACATAAATTCAGCTACATATACAACAAATTGACAAGGGAAGCTGATGTCAACTCCCAATGGTATTCACTTACAGCCTCATATCCTAAAGTTGGTTCATATTTTCTTCACTGTAAACCATTTCCAAAGAAATGACACCAAGAATGAGAGGTTCATGCTAGCCAAAATGGTAACACAAAGAGTTAAAGCACACACCAAAATTTACCAAAATATCGTTTTTGCAATCATTAGATGCATTAGATTCTACTTAATGTAAACGCTTAGGAGTCTGAATTTCCTCCCATTTCTAAAATTCTCCAACCACATTATTCATATCCAGAATTTCAGAATCGCACCATAATATAAAAGTCCGAACAAAACCCAAATTTATCATAAGATTACACTTCTTTACAACAATAACATAAAATAAGCTAGCATTGTCAAAGCTGCATAGAATATAAACAAATACTTCTCTAAGGTATTTTATCTAACACGTCATATGCCTCGTAAAATTAATCCTAATTTGCATAAACACATACCAATCCAGCAACATATTGTCAAAAAGATAATTAAATAAGGAAAAGATGAAGTAAAGAATTGTCAAGAAGGATTGAAGAAGATTCAAGAAGGAAAGAAGAAGAAATATAAAAAAAGGAAGAGTATAAAAACACTACCAGTAAATTACCTGTTGCATTCTCGTCATGAAAGCACCCAGTTGTTCTTGGATCTTATTTGCTAATTCTAGACTGATTCTGTTGTCTACTTCTAGATTAACATGTTCAAGCTTCTCTTCCAACTTTATTTGTAACTCTTGCTCCATGTTCCTTTTCAACTCAACAACCATTAGTTCGCGTTCTTCTTGAAACTTTCGACCCATATCAACTTGCATCTCTTGACGCACAATTTCTATTGCAGGATTTTTTCAGTGGCAGGATTTTTCTAAATATATTCAATAGGAAAATAATACAGAATCAAATAAATGAATATATAAATAACAAAAAAGTTTAAATAATAACATGAAAATAAATATATTTCACCGTCGATTCCTCTACTTCTGCAAAAAACCATGTACCACAAGCATGCTTAGTTATTTATTTTTTCCGATTCTTTCTATCTCTCTCGCTTACAACATGCATTAAGTCAATGATTAAGAAACCATTATACAAATGGCAGTGAACTAAATATTGTTATTAAGTTATCTTAAATTCAGGAATTCCAAAATACTCTACTAAGTATTTCGAGTCCGCTAGCTCAACATCTTCAGGTCGACAAGAAAATATGTCCCCTTTACCAGTATTATATTTGCAATAAGTAAAGAGAACTAGTAAAACAAAAACTAACCTGCACCATTTTCAACTTCAGGAGAGGGAATCACACTTCTGTCCAAATTCCTTGACGATATTGTCTCTAGAGAAGGTCTCTGCCAAGGGTTACTTGAGATTTGTCCTCTCTCTAGAGGTTCTTGACTAGGGGTGGGCATAAAATCCGAAAAACCGAATTCCGAACCGAACCGAATTTATTCGGTATTTCGGTTTCGGTTTTTTCGGTATTTCGGTCTAATTCGGTATTGCAATTTCGGTATTTCGGTATTTCGGTACGGTCCTCGGTATTAAAATTCTGAAATTTCGGTATTTCGGTATACCGAAATACCGATTTTTAAAAGACACTTTCTTAATAACCCAGCCCACTGCCCATCGCCCCAGCCCCAACGCCCAAGCCCAAACCCTTCTTTATTTAATTCCCAGCCCCAACCCAACGCCCCAGCCCACTCTAAACTCTAATTCCCAGCCCCAATACCGGTTTTTTCATTTGCAGTACACTGGAGTGGCGTCAAATGTCAATCATTCTTTAGCTAGTGATGTCTTGGCCATTTTTAATCCTTTTAATTATTTGGTGTTTTAGCTTATACTTTGATTAATAACTCAAGTCTTCCGAATTTGAACTTTAGAAAATATTCCATGGCTTGGTTACTTGATTGTCTCAAATTCTCTATTCTTTATAGTTCGGAACAGATTTTTCATTCTTTCACAGTGATAGTTTCCGTTGTACATGTGCACTGTTAGCATTGATTATTCATTGATTATTAAACCGAAACCGTACCGAACCAAAATAAAAAATACCGAACCGTACCGAAATATTTTGGTACGGTATTTGGTATACACAATTAATAAACCGAATACCGAACCGAAATTCTTAAATACCGAACCGAAATTCTTAAATACCGAACCGAAATACCGAATGCCCACCCCTATTCTTGACTGGGATTATTTGATTCTTCTGTCTCAGGAGATGCTGCAGAATTCCCCATTGGTTGTACTTGTGGCTGAGACATCACTCCAGAATTACCACATCCATAAAAATGGCTATGTCCACGACCAGTTCCACTTCTACCTTTACCTCGTCCTGTCATTTGGACCATCATGTATGATGTAGAAAAACATTAGTAAGAATAGAAGCACGATTAGGAGTAAAACCTTTTCGTTATACATTAAAAATATAATGATGCTTAGTGTACATAGAAGGCAAGTAACATTTACCAAAGGCTTAATATATAATCTAGTTACAAGCATAATGAATTATATCATGTTAATAAGGAACAAATACAGAGAACCTTTCAGAACAAAAAAGTAGACATCTATATTATCTTGCTTCTCAGTCTTCAAGAGCATCATCGTATCATATCAATCATTATCATCAAGCCAATCTTCTTCACTTTCTTCACCCTCGGATATATCTATATAATTTGTCATTAATAAAATCCTCTTCTTTATCATCTATATGATTGTCATTAATAAAATTCTCTTTCTCATCATGCACACTTGTCTTTGTTTGTTTTCTTGCATGATTGTTGTTAATATTCAAGGTCGCCTCTATTCTAAATATTCAACCAACTTTTATCCATCCCTATTTTTAGAATAACAATCAATTAGTTAATAAATCTCAAGGACCACAAAAACCAATACAACTACAAGAACATAATCAGATGTTACTATAATTCATCTTGCTTCCCTAAAGTAAGACAAATATTCTCTTTGCAAAGAGTTCTACATAGGTTAAAGTCAACACTTACCTATGATATATGTCATAGCAAAATATAATCTCAAAAACATGGTACAAAGAGTGTCACAATGAACTTTAAACCACTAGTTGCATCTATCAAAAAATAAAATTATATAACACAACCAAGAGTTCTTTTCCAGTACATAAAGATAAAGCAATGACAAAGTCATGAAATATTTTACATAAGGAATGACAAGGCTAGAACCTAGATACATATATGATCTAATAAGACTAAGAAACAATTCATTTCAAGATTATGGAAATTTCAGCCGACCAAAAAGTTAAGAAAATATAACTTTCAAATGCAAAATTAAGTTGTCTAAGGGGGTATCATCAAAACACATTGGTTGCGATAAATAGACGAACTAGAACTTAATTGACTCCATTTATCTATTTTAGTTTGTCTAAGTTGTTTTCAATTTAACACTATAAATTGACCAATTATATTATCTATTAAATCAATTAGCAGAAAATATCAAGAACAAATTCAGCACTTGGTAGAGACATAAAGAAGCTCAAAAAATAAAAACAAATGTATATCACAAAGATGATGTACAAATAGAGAAGGAATGACGAACAGAATAAATGAAGTAACATCTTAATAATAAATCAAATAAATTCTAATATTTTCAGCTTATGATATATTTCTTAATGTATAGCTCAAAAGAATCTTCACTGTTTTCACTTCCTAAAATATTATTGGGTGAAGATGTATGAAACATATGAGATTTTATCGAAAAATATCAGGAAAAATAACATACCCATCACAAAACATCTCATTTCAGCATTTGAGAGAAATACCAAACATGCAATCACCAAAAAGTTCAGAATTTAAAAATAAAAATAAAATAACTTACCCAGCGAAAGAGATCCTCAACACCGAGAAGGGCTTTACACGATGATATTGTTGGAAAAGTTACTTTCTACTCCTGTAGATTTCAAAAGGGTTAAAGAAATTAGAGGTAAAATTGATGAAATATTCACTCTCGCTAACTGTATTTAACACCCAAAAGGATTTGGGGTTTGAGAACATTACCTGATTTGAATACAATCTTAGAATACAAATGGTGTTGGGGCTTTTGGGTTTTATAAATTAGGTTCACATCTTGTGATTAAACAAAAGTGAAAGATTAAAATTTAAGAAACTTAAAGAAGTAATGGAGCTTTTGCAGAGAGAGATCGAGAAGAGGGAAGAAGACAATGGAGCTTCGATCTTCTTTTGTATAGAGCTTTTTTAGGACTTAGTATTGTAAAGTTTTATTTAGTCTTTTATTTTTTAATGTTAGATATTTAAAAATTAGAGGCGAACCAGTCGCCCGAAAACACCTTCAAAGGCGACTATTTATTAGTCGCTACAAAATATTTGGAGCCAAATTTTTGGTCATAGCGGGAATTAATAATTTAGGATTGAGTGGCACATAATAGAGGCAACCCGAAAAAGTCGCCGCTAAAAGTTTACTTTTTGTAGCGACATAATAAGTTGCCACAATAAATATACCATTTGTAGCAATAGATATATTCGCTACTAAATATCGCCACTAAAAGACAGATTTCTTGTAGTGACCCATATGTGCAGATTCAGGCGTAGCTGGTTCTGTTATGGAGTGCTGATTCACTTCGGTTCCTGGCGGGCCTTTTCGGAGATTACGAGGCAACTGTTGACGTCCGCAACCACGTGTCTCTACTCCTCTATCATTTCTGTTTCTTTTCAAACATTTGTAGTAGTTTATGACTTTAATAGACTTGTATTATGGCTATATATGCTCGTGACTTGTGACAGTCCTGTTAGGGTTGTGTCGGGTTATATTTTCTCCATTGTTATCGATATTTCCGCTATTCAGTATTATTAAATCATGTTTAGACTATTTCGTGTTGGTTAACTACTTTAAAAGATGAGTTGGGTTAAACTGGCTGGTTTTGTCTTCACGAGAGGCGTCATCATGATCGGGTTCGGGAAAATGATCCTGATAGTGAATTTCAAGCGAGTCACAAAAAATGTCTTAAAACAATGATAGGTACCAAAAGATAACAACAAATATATTTACCAAATTCCTCTAGGATTTCCTGTTTATAGAAATAATGCTAATTCATTGTGTTGCCAAAGTTTTTGAAAAACAATCAATGCCCTTCCTCCCAATTTAATTACTTTAATCTTTTCTTGAACAATTTACTTAACTAGTAAACAATGACAACTATAAAACAAAGTAAAAATTATCACATTCCTCAAGACATGAAAATAATAATGAATTCTTTTAAATTTTATCTCCCAATTCTAGTCCTGCTACAAATTCTAATTTCTTCCTTAGCTACAGTTTACCCAGTATCTATTTCTAGTCGATTGAACTCTCCCTTATCTTTCCAATGCATAACCCAAGGACAGAACATTAGCAAAGACAATGTCCCTTCTGGCTTTGAACTTACTTTCTCTATTGACACAAGTGCTGCTAATCCAACTGCTTCGTGTCAAATGAGTTCTGGAATTTTGCATGGCAATTTTGTATTGTTTGATCCGTCTAAAGACCCTAGCAGATGTTTCCTTGGTACATGTAATTGGCTAGTAAATGAAGATGGACTTTCGCTTTTTATTAATGGCGAATTAACTTTATTGTATAAGTGGTCATAGATTAATAATGTTATGCATGTGTAAGAGAACATTGATCAGATATTATAGTCTTTGTAGTAACTAGTTGAAAGATACAAGAAATGGGATAAGAAAAGCTTTTTCGTGTGTCGAAACAAAAAAGTTATTAATGTTTTCTGATTCTGTTCGTTAAAAAGTTCTAGTCTTGGTTTTGATTTATCCAAATGTATCAAAAACCCTTTATCTTACCCGCAATCCCCCACTCCTTTTATGTATAATATACTACGTGATGGATAGTAAAACATATTTCTAATTAGTGAACGGATTCTCCTTCGTGTGTGAGAGTCTAATATGCAATTGTGTATATTGATTTGTTTACACACGATTTTAGTGGAAAAAAGAAAAATAGACCTCTCTTTCTGCTTCTTAACTTCTATCGTTTTTCGTGCTGTGATACACCAAAGAGGTGGAGATAAAAATTTCCTTATATCAGGCAAGAATGAAGGCAGATAAGAACCATTAATTAATGTGATGGCCCAAAAGGTCATCTTGCGTGTTAGAATTCAATTCGGTATTGTGAGGTCTGTGAAATCTCATTTTATTTCTTATTAATTTGCCTGGGCAGTCTAGGTGCTTTTCCGTAAAGCCTTATGTGAAAATTTGAAAAATAATAAATTTTGCCTTTAAAAGTTAATTTTAGTTGACCTTGGTCAATATTTCAAGTAAACGGATCCGAACTCATATTTTTACGTTCCCGGATGGTCCGTAGTCAAATATGGGACCTAGGCGTATGCCCAGAATCAGATTCGGAGGTCCCTAGTCCGGATAATGAATTTTTGTCAAAAATTGTTAAACTGAAAATCTAAGGATTTGAAGAAATTGAGTAATGTTTGATCTGGTTGGTATCGGGTCCGTACTTTGGTTCCGGAGAACGGTGCATGTGTAGTATAATATTTAAGTCATGTCGGTGAAATTTGGTGAAAAAAAACGGAGTTTATTTAACGTGATTAGGGTGTCCAGTAATAAAAATAGGAATTTCATCACAATTTGCGAGGCTTTCATTGAAATTGCGATGACAAGCTTGGCCATGCAATCTTCGCAATAGCGAAGATTTCTTTGCCTTTGCAAAATAAAACTAGGAGGGGCAGTGATCGCAAATACGATCAGTGGTGTCGCATTTGCAGAGGTTCTTATTCGCAATTGCGATGGCAACAGAAGTGTGGAGGACTTCGCATTTGCGATGGTTCTTCACATTTGCAAGCTTCGCAATTGCGAAACTCAAGTTACAAATACGGCATCTGCGGCTCTGTAAAAGGGACTTAGACGGGATTTTTGATTCATTTCGCAAATTTTCAAAATCTAAACCTTAAGAGGCGATTTTCCAAAGGCTAATTCTTTCCCAAATCATAGGTAAATGATTCTTAAGCCATTTCTTTCAATCTATCATCTCTTATAATAAGATTTCAACATAGAATCTAATATTTTCATGGTGGAATTGGGGGATTTTGGGTATAAGCTAGGGATTTTTGAAAATTTGGGAATTTAGATATCAAGTTGAGTTCGGATTCCAAAATAAATGTATATCTGGGCTTGTGGGTAGATGGATAATTGGGTTATGGTCCGAGTTTCAAATTTGAACCAAGTGAGCCCGAGTGTTGACTTTTGTTGACTTTTTTAAAAATGGCCTAAATTGAATTCTTTTCTATCATCGGTAGTTCCTAAGGCTTAAATTGAATTATTTGGTTGATAATTTTATAGTTTCTATTGGTTCATAGGCACAATTTATATACAATTCACAAAATATCAAAGCGTTAAAAGCAACATTTAGCACATTAAAACAAAAATCAGATAATAAATAAGCCAAATACAATAATTATTCAAAGCTCGAATTCTTAAACCCTGAACCAGTGGTTCTGGATTTGTTTTCCCCAGCAGAGTTTCCAGAGCTGTCACACCCGGGGGGAGGGGGGGTAAAAGACGGGTGATGGAGTTTTTTCAATTTAAGTGACAATATTCGAAACAGGATTATTCTTTTTGTTTCAGAGTCGCCACTTTGGAATAAATTAAGGTGTCCCAAGTCACCGATTTATTCAAATCCCATATCGAGGAAATTTTGACTTTCCAAATGAAGTCTGCGAACCAAAAATTCTAAGTAAGGAATTTTGTTGACCCAAGAGAAGGTGTTAGGCACCCCCCGGACCTCGTGGTTCTAGCACGGTCGATTCAATTATTATAAATGGTTAAAAATATCTGATTTTAATACATGTTATAAATTGCGTGCTCTGATTAAACTTTAAACTACTTTATTATTTCAAAACTGTATATTTAACTTTTAAGCAAAGCAAGCTTAGTCACAATATAGACTCGGGCCCTTGACGAATATGCAAATCAAAGATGTGCCCGGACCACTTATTTCAACCTATGCCGATTAAAGTGATTATTAGACTAGACAAAAATCAATTTATCTACAAAAAAAACGTCCGTTAAGGTTATTTCCAATTAATATCTATACAAGACGATATCTTATTCTGTAACTTGTTAAAATGTATTAAAAGATGGCTATGTTAATCACTAACATTTGAGAACTTAACATTATTTAAATTGTTATAAAAAAAAATTACTTGCTCAAGTAAAATCGCAATTTCAAGACTAGACATTAAACCATCTTGCCAATTTCCATTTGGACTATTTGGACCCGTGTTATAACTACCCAAACTAACTGAGAGTAGCTACTGAAGCTCACGACCATTTTTTGACACTACTTCTTCAATTGCAAAATTAAAGCAGGAATTCAAACAATAGCATAGGCCTATAAGAATAATAATTATACAGTCCACTTACTACAAATGTCGAAATGATATGAATTTTGAAATCACTATTAACTACTACGGGTTAGACTAAGCTAAATTGCCATGCGTTGGACCTTCTACAATTGTTTCATAAGCTTTGCACATTTATGCTTGAAGGGGTCAGGGAAGGGGTGAAATAAAACTAACACGTAAAATGATTCCAACACTAATTACAAATCAACTACCAAACATAGAGTAATTAAAAACTTTAGAAGAATAAACAGAATCATTCTAATGAACTGAAACACATTTCATGCTTCAATGTTAATTCATTTTTCTCCAATTCATTCCACAACCAACAGAGTTACAGGAAGGAAAATGTACCTGGATTTCGAAAGTAAGGAGAGAGATTAGTAAGCGATTCAAAACAGTAAACAATAGCAAAACACAACAGCAACAAATCCCAGCAAAGGTCCACCAGTAGCATATATGTATATATATATATATATATATATATATATATATATATATATATATATATATATATATATATATATATATATATATATATATATATCCTCTTTCATTTAGTTCTAAATATGTGGGTGTATTGTCATAGCCTCGTCACTATCTCATCGAGGTTAGGCTCGACACATACAGAGTGCATTCAATCGATTGTACTCTTATTACACCCTACACTTCTTGTGTAGATTTTGGTACTGGTACTGGTCCCAGGTCCGTGAGGCGCATCAGCTCGGATTATCTTATTTGGAGACTCAGAATAGATCTTCTGGCGTTCGCAGACCATAAAATCCCTATTTCCTTATTTGTTGTTCATTACATTCGAGGCGATTGTATTTACTTGAGATTCTATTTGTAGAACCTCTAGAAGCTCATGTAGTTGTGACTCCAGATCCGATTTGTATTAGATATTGAGTTATTATGCTATTTCGTACTTTATTTTGGCTACATTTATGTTTAATTGGCAAAATTATTTAAAGTGTTTAAAAGTTGCCAAAGAATTATTGTAATGTTGACTTGCATGAGTGAAATGTTAGGCTCCATCACGGTCCCGAAGGTAAGAATTTTGGATCGTGACAATAGCAAATTAGACATAAAACCGACATCTAAGTACTAAAAAGATATTAAACTTTTGAGAAGGGTAAAAAATTACATATCTACATCGCACAAGGCAAAAATCGTTATAGTATATATAATTTAAATTCTAGTATATCCTAGCTTTTTTATTCAAGCAAGCATGTTTTTGGCAAGCAAAGCGGCTAAAATAGTTTCTTGCTTCCTGCTAGAAAGGGCTTCGTGGGTACAAGGTATCTTAAGAGGGAATATCCAAACTATTGGGCTTGCACGCACAACACAGGAAAAAAAGAAAATAAAAAATAGCCAGATTTACAATACCCACAAACATAACCGTAATTGAAATTTAGCTACTTTTATATATAAAGATAAAATAAAAATAAAAAATACTTAAAAATTCGAAAAAATTCCATAATAATAAGCTAGAGTTCGAATTTTTTTAAATATGAGATCCCATCATAATATGCTAGAATTTCGTAATGTGCTGGAATTCCAACATAATATGCTTGAAGTATATACGCAAGCATAGGCGGATAAAGAATTTGAAGAAGATGCGTGTACTATTAAAAAAAGTCAAGCTAAAATTTATATTTGATGGATCAAGCTTCAGGTTCTTACCATGAATTTATGATCATTCAAAAATATAGGTTAAATTAAAAAAATTCTTGTAATTTTAGTGATTTATCGATTCACATACACATACTCCATGTACAAAATGCCGTTATCATTGAATTATGCTATATCATCTTGATGTTTTTAATTATATAAAATTTTATGATAACAAAGGAGGCCACAAATTTCAATGTGTTAGATTTGAGAATTTTGAATAACAAAAAACTATATTATATTAATACACAAGAGGGGACACAAGATATGCAACAAACTAAGATTTCAACCTCGAACTTCACCTGTAAAGGTCCAACCGATAACGTTGCACCATATGACTATTAGAGCTTGGTGCATACATAAAAATTTTAGTCATTTTAAGAAATATAATACTATTATAATATATATTATAAAGAAAGGATCATAAGTTCACGTGTCTCATGCTCTTCAACATAGTTACGCTCATGTACGGAGGAGCTTCATAATTTAACATATCATGTTGAACTTTTCGTGTGCTGGAATTCTAATATAAATATTGGAAGTTTATACGCGTGGTCCATAATTCAGCATATTATGCTGAAATTTTTCGTATTTCAATAAAATAATGGCTATATTTCAATTAACAATCCAAAAACTGATAAGCCTGTGCTATTTTTATCGCAACACAAGAGAGTTCGGCCTCAAGGCAAAATGGACGATTCCCCTCCCCCCTTCCCGTGTGTAATTTCATGGTATAGCCAGTTTTCACACTAGTCAATGAAAAATAGTCACTGTTTACGAAGTCAATGAAAAATAGCCACTATTTTGTTGCTACAAGGACCGGTCCCTTATAATATACGGGAGTTCTAGTACATTTGTGTACGAACTCCAGTATATTATGCTGGACCGATATACTTTGCTAACTCCTATAAAATTTGCGGGAGACTGGAGCACTAGTGCTCTAAACTCCAGTAAATTATACTGGACAAACTCCCGTAATAGTTATCGGAATTCCAGCATAATTATGCTTGAACTCCAGTAAAATTTACGGGAGTTCCAGCATAGTTATCCTGGAACTCCCGTAAAATTTACGAGAGTTCAAACATATTTATGCTGGAACTCAAATAAAATTTGCGGGCATATTTTTCCAGATTTTGAACAGCGTTTTCGCTCAGATTAAAGTGGCTAAATTTTGGATGACTTTTGAAACTTGGCTATTTTTCAACGACCAGTGGTAAATTTGACTATTTTTGAATTTTTTTTTTTTCCCTTCCCGTCCACCCTACGCGCAAAATAGACAGGAGGCAAGATCCAAGTCACTTTTTAAAAAATGGTTATAAAATCTAGCATTTGCATGCTAATATGTAAATATGATTATGCTTGAATTACCAGTTATGCAAATCTCTAAATTTAATTATGTTAATTTATTAAGGGAAAATAATAATGGAGTAAATGTTATTTAAGATTTTCCCTAGTTTTTCATTTTGACGTGTGAATATCTTTACAGCTATGTTCTCAATTATTCAAGGAAAATGCAAAAATCATTTTCTCATTTTATGGAATGTTCAAAAAATCTTCTAGATGGTCCGATTTGTTGGCAGAATTTTGGTCATACACGAAAAGTAGAAAAATGACCTTGTTGTGGTATTACTCTTTTTTCTCCCTTTTATATATATATATATATATATATATATAGTTTTTTGGGTGGATAAATTAAGCGAATTCAGCTATATTTGCGAATGGATCTATTATTATTAGCTTATTTCTATCCTCTCCCCTGTTTTCTTAGGGTGTGTTTGGCATGACAGAAAATATTTTCTAATTTTTTTTTTATATTTGATTAGCTTAAATATTTTGGAATATATTATCCTTATCAATTCATTTTTCTCTAATGGGAGGAAAATATTTTCCTTATCAAGAGAAAGGAAAATATTTTCCAAAACTCCTTCTCAACATTTCCCACCCTCACCAAGGCCCCCCACCTCCCCCTCAAAAAAAGGGTTTAGAAATT
>JASVEL010003415.1:0-138448 GCA_032618575.1 Nicotiana noctiflora | reverse complement strand
AACAAGATCGCACGATAGAGTTCAAGAAATGTGAAGTATTTCCTAAAGGTTCGCATCCTCTCGAGGATAAGTACAAGCGTCCCCGTACCGATCCACAAGACTCCTACTAACCGGCTCAAGACTCATGAGGCCTGGTAAACCTAGGCTCTGATACCAACTTTTCACGACCCCAAACCCAGTCGTGATGGCGCCCAACACACTGCTAGGCCAGCCCAACCAATCAACAGCAATTACGGAGCTATGAGCTCACTTTATCCAATTTAGGCATAACAATTTTAAGTCAACAGTGATAGAAATACCAAACCAGGGAACCAAGTCCCAAAACAGTACAACTCCCCATAGACTGAGGGGTCAAGAGTCAAGAGCCTCTACAGATAACATAAGTGCAATAGTGTTTTTACAAGATACTTAGTGCGGAAAGAAATAGCAACACAATGAAAAGACAGATGGAATGGATGTCAGGTCGTGCGGACTCTGCAGCTACCTCGACTATCCCACAGATATCGCCTCTGAACAGCTACTGGATCAGGACTGCTGAGAAGTACCTGGATCTGCACATAAGGTGCAGGGAGTAAAATGAGCACTGCCAGACTCAGTGGTAATGAAATACTCTATAACAGTTCAATACCAACAGTAATGTACTATGTAAAGCTATAATCGGCTACCCTGTCATAGAATCAATATTCACTGTACCCGTACCAACAAATACCAATAAATAGCATAACAGCTAGCAGATGTAGCTAAATGCAATGCAATGCACGATATGACCGCTACGGCGCGTAGCCCGACTCCAATTTTTGGGTACCCGTGCTCACCGTGGGGGTTCAGACTCCGGAGGGGCTCCTACAGCCCCAAGCACATCTCATAGAGATATCCCCGCGGCGTGCAGTCCGATCCAACATATATCTCGCCGCGGCGCGCAGCCCGATCCACTACCAGTGAGCTAATATGCAAATACAGCCTCACAAGTTCAAAAGTAGTTTTTGAAAACTCTTTTATCATTTTTCAGCTGGAAAACAATAATATCAAGTTCCAGAGATTGGAATTAGCATAATAACAGAAATAGCTGCCGACTAGTAGTAAACTAGCATGTCTATATGATAAGACAATGATAACGATCCTCGCGGATCCAATAACTGGCTCACGGCCCACATGTATACTCAACCGCCCAAGAAGGGGGTTCCTCGGCTCAAGAGTGGCCATTATCACAATATCAACAGGTCGGACTAATATATAGTCTCCAGTTCATGATCGACCCCGCACTCTCAAGAGCGTGCGTGTCTCGCCGCTATACAGCATCACAAAGTGGTATACCGGGGTTTCGAACCCGCTGGTCATCACCCACATCTATTACTCACCTCAATACGACGCGACGACTATTCCGCAATGCCCTTGCCACGAGAATCAAGCTCCGCACGCGTAGAATCTGATCAAATACAGTAGAAATACAACAAATTAGGCCAATGGGACGACACCCAATCAATATAACTCAATTTACATCAAAATTCCCAAAGTTGTCAAAACCCGACTTTCGGTACGCTTGTCGAAAAATTACAAAAGTCACATATTCGGAACCCTCATCTCAATACGAGTCTAAGCATATCAATTTTACCAAATTCGGACTCCATTTGCCCATTCAAAACCTTGATTTTCTAAAGTTCAAGCCTAGGGCTAAATCCTCCATAAATTACCCCAAATTCCTCCATTTTCATGATATAATTGCATAATATTACCAATACTAATCATAGTTTAAGTCCATAGTTGATTACCTGATGATTTCCCTTGAATTTCTCTTCAAAATCGCCCAAATCGCCTCTAAAGCCGAGACCCAAATGTGTGAAATGTTCTGAAATTTTTCTAACTTCCGATACACTTAACTCACAGCGATTTTCGCTTCTGCGGATAAAATTCCGCCCCTGCGGAACCGCTTCTGCGACCTTTTGGTCGCTTCTGCGAACCCATGCCCTTTTGGCCATTTCCGCACCAGCGATCAAGGGACCGCCCCTGCGCATCCGCTTCTGCGGAAATTAGTCCGCTTCTGCGGAATGATCCGCTTCTGCGACCAAGAGTCCGCTTCAGCGGACTCGCCTATGCGATCAAACATCCGCTTCTGCGGATTTTCCCAAGACGGCTCAAGACCGCTTCTGCGATCGACCTCTCGCACCAGCGAAGCCGCTCCTGCGGGCCAGGCTCCGCTTCTGCGATCTATCCCGCTTCTGCGCCTTCTTGTCCGCTCCTGCGGACTCGCTCCTACGCCCCCATTTCCGCAGGAGCGGAAACAACAGAAACAGAATCCCAACCTGCAATTTTCCATGATTTTCTTCCGTTTAACCATCCGAAAACACCCCGAGGCCCCCGGGACCTCATCCAAACACACCAACACATCTTAACACCTTATTCGAACTTGCTCAAATCCTCAAAACACGTCTAATAACACCAAAACCCATAATTCACATCAAATTCAAGCCTAAATTCCTTAAAACATTCCGAATTACACATTCAATCAAAAACCCGACCAAACGACGTCCGAATGACCTGAAATTTTGCAGGCACATCCAAAATCACCTAACGGAGCTACTGCAACTGCTCGGAATTCCATTCCGACCCCCGGATCAAAATCTCACCTACCGTTCGGATTTCGCCAAAATTCAACCTTAGCCAATTCAAGCCTATTTCTACACCGGCCTCCAAATTCAATTCCGATCGCTCCCCTAAGTCACAAATCACCTCCCGGAACTAACCGAATCATCAGAATCCGATTCCGAGCCCTCTAACCAAATAGTCAAACTCCGGGTTGACTTTCCTTATTCAAGTCTCCTTCAAAAAGGCTATATGCCTCATTTTCAATCCAATTCACTCCTAACTCACCCGATAGACTCTAACACTGATATAAAATCATAAAACATGTATTTACAACATAATGGGGTGGTAATTCCCGTGACGACGGGCCGGATCGTCACAATATCGTCTATAAGCACAATAATAAAGGTATCCAGGAATGGCTTAAAAACTCTGTTCATGAGGTCCATGAATGCAGCTGGAGCATTTGTCATCCCGAAGGACATCACTAGAAATTCATAGTGCCCGTAGCAAGCTCTAAAGGCTGTATTAGATATATCCTCTTTTATAATTCTCAATTGATGGTACCCGGACCTCAAGTCTATTTTTGAAAAGTACTTAGCACCCTAAAGTTGATCAAATAAATCACCAATTCTTGGAAGTGGGCACTTGTTCTTAATGGTAACTTTATTCAACCGCCGATAGTAGTCGACACACATTCTAAGAGACCCATCTTTCTTCTTAACAAACAGGACCGGGGCACCCCACGGTGAAACACTCGGCCTGATGAAGCCCTTGTCAAGAAGGTCTTTCAACTATTCTCTCAACTCATTAAGTTCTGTTGGAGCCATCCTATAATGAGGTATAGATATGGGCTGAGTGCCTGGCATGAGATCAATGCCAAAGTCTATGATTCTTTCAGGAGGAAGTACAAAAAGGTCATCTGGGAAAACTTCTGGAAATTCTCTAACAATTGGCACTGACTGAAGAGCTGGTGGTTCTGATTCTGGATTAATGATGTAAGCTAAATAGGCGAGACACCCCTTACTGATCATTCGTTGTGCCTTAAGGTAAGAAATAAACTTATCTACAAGCGATGCTGAACTACCCTTCCACTCTAAGACTTCTTCATTTGGAAATTGGAACGTGACTATCTTGGCATGACAATCTAACATGGCATAGCAGGAACACAACCAATCCATACCCATGATCACATCAAAATTCACCATTTCTAACTCTATGAGATCGGCTTTGGTGTTGCGACCTTGGACCGAAACTATACAACCTCTATAGACTCTAGTAACTTCCACTGACTCGCCAACTGGAGTAGATACTAGGAATGACTCACTAAGTTGTTCAAGTTCTAGTCCGAGGTTAATTGCAAAGTATAGAGTCACATATGAAAATGTTGAACCTGGATCCATTATGGCATAAGCATTATGTGAGCAGACTAAAAGTATACTTGTAATAACTTCTGCAGATGCCTCCGCACTCTGACGATCAAGTGTAGCAAACAAACGGGGTTGTCCTCCTCCTTGAGGAACTTGATCAGCACCTCTGTCTGCTTCATGCCCGATCTGAATATGAGAACCACGAGCCTGAGGTGGTGCAACTGCAGTAGCTGAGGAACTAGAAGGATGAGTTGATCCACTACTGAAATTACGTTGCAACTTTGGATAGTTGGCCTTTATATGACCAATGTTTCCATAGTGGTAGCAACCATGAAATCCGAGCTTGCACTAACCTGAATATTGTTGCTTACATGTTCCACAAAAACCTTGTTGGTGTGAATGTTGCTCAGCATGACTCTGGCTATGTGAGGATGATGTCCTAAAATTGTGATTCTGGCGAGACTGATTTCCATAACTCCGAGTACGTCTAAAGGAAGACCTACCACCTAACTGATGATCGGAATGAGCTAGTGCTAATGACTCCTTATTAGAGGAATCCCTTCCACCTCCACTGGATGTACCATTAAACCTGCCGGTTGTCCGAGCTTTCTTGTTATGCTCTTTTTCTTCTCTCATTTATTGTCATCCCTACTAATGCAGTTGATGTCGTATCCTTAATGTGGTAAGCTAAACCGCCAACAAACCTGCGAATCTTTGCTCTTTCTGTCTTAACCATGTGAGGAGCATGCTTAGTCAACCTTATGAATTCCATGTAGTACTCTTGCACAGTTTTATTCCCTTGCTTGAGCTGTTCGAACTCTGTAGCCTTAGCTTCCCTATCCTTTTCTGGGATAAAGTTAGCCATGAAGGTCTCTTCAAATTCTTCCAAAGTAGGTGGACCATCATCTTCATCTCTTTCATTTTCCCACATCTCAAACATCTCGTATCCTTAATGTGGTAAGCTAAACCGCCAACAAACCAATGAATCTTTGCTCTTTCTATCTTAACCATGTGAGGAGCATGCTTAGCCAACCTTATGTGTCACACCTCCTTTTAGCGCTACCGCATCCCGCGAAGTGCGTGGTAGAAGGGAGTTTTTCCAATTAAAGGATAATCAAAATGAGATTTATTTATTTAATTCAGAGTCTCCACTTGAGAGATTTATGGTGTCCCAAGTCACCGATTTGAATCCCGATCGAGGAAAAGTTGACTATATATTATAGTCTATGAACCAGAAATCCGGATAAGGAATTTTGTTAACCCGGGAGAAGATGTTAGGCATTCTCGATTTTTGTGGTTCTAGCACGGTCACTCAACTGTCATACTTGGCTTAATTATCTGGTTTTATAACATGATGTAACATATGTGCAAATTTTAACTTTCAACCACTTTTGATTATTATTATTATTATTATAACAAAGAATTGCAACGTTGTGAAAACGTATCTCGGACCACGTCGCACCAGTGCACCCGTGGTTGTCGACACATTTCAACTTCGTTGAGATTTGGATTTGAGACATATAAATGTGCACCTGAGTTTAGGGAGATGAGATTATTAAATACGCGCTTAAAGCTACTAACGCGTCATTATTTGAGAAGTCCATGAAATTCGCTAAAAAATGGCACATCTCAAAGTCTAAGTATTTTCATATACATACATTTATGATGGCCCCGAAATTTGCACGTCATTTGGCGAGGCTCGTCCCATTTATTATAAAAAAAAAGGTGATTGACGGCTTTTATTATTTATTGTTTTAAAGAGAATTGCAACGTCGTGAAAATGTATCTCGGACCACACCGTACCAGTACGCTTGTGATCTTTAACACATTTCGACTTCGTTGAGATTTTGATTTGGGTTGCATGAAATGCACACCCATATTAGGAAGGTAATATTATTAATGATCGCGCCTAAAGCACCTACGTATTAATTAACTTTAGGAAAGACTGTGGAATTATCTAAACAGTCCTTCCAATTCTAATATTTAAAATGGTTATTGATGAGGGCCTGCCTTTGGCTTCATTTGGAGGGGCTCACTTCATTTTTGCTTAAGGATATTGTCACACCTCCTTTTGGCGCGCCCCGCTACCCGGGGGTAGGAGCGCAAGAGAGTTTTTCCAATTTAAGTGACAATGTTCGAAACGGGATTATTTTATTTATTTCAGAGTCGCCACTTGGAATAAATTAAGGTGTCCCAAGTCACCGATTTATTTAAATCCCGAATCGAGGAAATTCCGACTTTCCAAATGAAGTCTGCGAACCAGAAATTCTAAGTAAGGAATTCTGTTGACCCGAGGGAAGGTGTTAGGCACCCCCGGATCCCGTGGTTCCAGCACGGTCGCTTCAATTATTATAAATGGCTAAAAATTCCCGATTTTATACATGTTTATAAATTATATGCTTTAATTAAACTTTAAACCGCTCTATTAATTTGAGACTGTACCAAAAGAAAAACTAATTACAACATACTCGGACTTTTGACAAATAAAAAATATATCTGAATTACTTACTTTGAAACTATGCCGATTAAAGTCGTTGTAATACTAAAACAAGGAATCAATTTATTTGACAATATATCCCTTAAAAATTATTTCTGATTAAAGACCTTATACAAGATAATAGCTTAAAAAATTTGCCTAAAACAAAATATAAATTAGTAAAAATTTAATCGACTATGCCGGGTGTGAGTATTTCGTCATGGTTCATTACTTGGCATAAGATTATCCATAATATAGTGCGCTCCAATTTATTTATTTATTTATTTATTCTATTTTGCTAGGCTAACCGCTAACGCAATAGGATACCTAATGGTAATCTTAAATCCCTTTTGTCGAAATTCTAACGTCTATTTTTACAAATAACTGTATCTTAAACTACAAGCAAACTATGACTAAAAAATGTCAAAAGCATAAATCACTTAACAATCCTAAGTATTTCATCATTTAAGGGAATTAAATAACGCTAGAGGCTTAACATATGAGTTTTTCAAGTTTCAGTTTATAAACTTTCTACAAAACTTAAATCGAATCAATTCTAGTTGTAAAACAAGGTACAGTAAAGCCTCATTGCTAAATCATAGAACAAAACTAAACAAAAGGTAAGAAAAATAAACTATTTTTGTTTCAACATCTTTATATCAACTTCTTTTGTCAATTTGCAATTATTCTCGGCCAGTGTGGTTACAAGAATATACCTGGAATTCAAAGCAAAATATGGAGGAAAGGATCAATAGACAAAGCAATAGTGAGCAGCAACAAGAACAGTGACTAACAGCAACAATGAGCAGCGAACAAGAGTTTTGAGCAACAGAAAATCCCAACCAACACAGCAAATCAATGATTGGATGATAACCAAATTCAAAACAGCATCAAAACAGTGAATGAAGATCCTCAGAATAGTTTCAAAATCAGCTTGGAACTCTAAAACCAATGCAACAGTGTAAGAGGATAGAATTTCACTCCTTCTTTTGGCTAAATATCACTCTTGAAACTCATTTAAAACACTTTCAACAAACAAAGACTCTCTAAGAAAATCCGACGGCTTTTCTTTCTCACAATGATTCTGAAAGATATCAAAATAAAACAGAATGCTTCAACTAACTTCACTGTAAGAAACAGAAGATGAAAGCTCTCAATTAAACTCTCAATCTGTGAATCTCTCTGTTTTCCAGTGAATGCCTCTCTGTTTCTTCTTTAGAATTCTCTCAAGTGATTTTTAGCTCTCAATGTGTGTCTACTGCCAGTGTACTCTCTGCCTTTTATAGGCCAAAAACAATCCTCAAAACCTATCAAATATTCCTTGCACATGCCTCTCTTTGAACCTCTAAATCATCCTCCCATGTGCCTTTTGATTTTCCAGCTCAAAAGAGCATTCACAAGGATTTAACACACTAAGAACTAATCATGACAACTCTCTGTCCAATCCTATTTTTAAAATGAAAAGGTGTATTGGCAAGCCTATCCTTTCTGTTCAAGACATGTGACATAGTTCCCATGTGCACTACACCTCTTAGACAAACTATTGTTGGCTTTCAGATTTTAAGTTAAAACAACTATCAGCAGTTAACTTATAAACTAAAATCAACCAAACAAACTTAATTCAATTCAACAGTGAATCAATGAATCTCGGCCAATGCCGGATTTGTGGCTCTAGTGTTCTAACAAACGAAACGACGAACCTAATCAACGACATTCGTATAGTCGATTACAACAAACACAATCAATAACACACAATTGATGAACAAAAATTTTTTCATTCTTCAACACTTAAGCCGAGAGAAGAAGAAAAAATGAAGCAAATACGAAACTAAATGTTCAACGACGCTAATCGACGCGAACCTGTATTCAACAACATTGGTAATCAAATAGACAAAACAAGACTTTAGAATTGGCAATTCAATGAAACAGTGATTCTCGGCCAAAGCAAAGGAAACAAGGAAAATGAAGCTAACTAATCGACGACGCTAATCGACGCAAACACATATTCTATATTATTCGATTAGCCGATTACGATATGCGTAATCGACAAACAAATCCGACAAAGCAGTGACTAACAATTTCGGACAGCATGTTACAATTTCAATATCAAACAACTTAACGATATTAGCAACGAATCGAATTCGATTCACAATTAACCGTTAAACGACGAAGAATAACAACTAACAACTCGACCAAATAAAAGGTCCCAAGAGATGAAGAAAATAGAGACGGCCGACAAACATCGGAGAATTCAATCAACAAAAGACAAAAGCAAATTGAAATAAACGGTAAACATGAACATTACCTTAAAGAGAAATCAAAAATCGGCCATTTTTGGAGAAAATTCTCGGTTCTTGACTCAAATTCGGACTTTGGGAATCAAATGGATTTTAATTGAAATGTTTTCAACCGAAAACATCTCAATTAAAATCTACTCTAATCCCAATTTCTTCAAATCGAAACCGGCGGCTCAAATTGGGATTTAGGGTTCTTGAAGTCTTGATTTGGGGCTTCATGGTTTCGGGTTAGATTCGAGCAAAAGGGGTCACGGATTCTTGGAGGAGATAGTCTAGTGGTGGTGTGGTGTTAATTTGGAGTGGTTTGGGGTGAATCTCATTTTCCGGCAAACTTTCGATCTAATATTCGAGGATTTCGACAATGATTCAAGTGAGATGGGTAAAGGATTCGTGTAGAGGGAGAGAAGGGGATTTTATGGTGTTAAAATGGGGTGATTTGGATCACGGCCGCCGGCGGAGGCGATTTCCGGCCGGCGGCGGGCGGCGGGGGACGGTGGAGTGGCGGCGTTTTGTGAAGAAATGGGAGAGGAAGTAATTGGATTAGGGTTTGGGGGGTTTGGGGGTTTTTTGGTATAGTTAAATTATAGATTCAATCTTGGCCGTTGGATCACCAAAATCCAACGGTTCAGATTTAAAATCGTAGTAGGCGGATCCGGGCGGGTTATCAAAACGGGTAGGCTGAAGGTAATTGTGCTTTGGGCCTAATCTTAATTCCAAAATGGCCCAATCCGATTTTCTTTCATTCTTTTGATTTATTTTCTTAAATCATTACAAACTAAATTTAACAATCCTAAATTACAAAACAAAATTAAACTTATCAAATGTATTAATTAGCCTCCAATAACAATTAAACAAGCATAGTTAAATACCAAAAAATAAATTAAAATCACACATTTGGACAAATAAATGGTAAAAATGCGAAAGATATATATTTTTGTTATTATTTTTTTTTTCGTAAAACAAACTTAATTACTCTAAATTACAAACATGAATTTTATATGCAAATGCAAACATTTTTGTATTTTATATTAATTTAAATAATAGACATGCACACGCAAAAATGCAAATAATAAGAGAAAAATAACACAAAATCACAAAAAATACACACCATAAAATAGACAATTTTTGTTTTGATTTTGTGGGAGTAATTCATGTTAGGCAAAAATCACGTGCTCACAGCTGCCCCTCTTTGCGCGGAAACTCGAAGAGTTTTCGTGCAAAGATAATGAGCAAATACGAACGATTTTTGTCTGTTTTGAGAACTCCGTGTGAAGCATTTTGAAAAGATTTTTGACCGAGCCTTTGCTTCGGGAGGCTTCCTACATATCCTGGGCTAAACAGGAATCAGGTCAATGTAGTTCGGGAAGTTTTGGTAGCTGGGACTACCGTGGACTGACACTTTGATGTTACTGTTGCTATTGTTGCTGCTGTTGCTGCTTACTGCTTACTGACCTCCTTATTACATCGAAAGAAATTAAAGCTGAACTAGCTATGCTATCAAACTACGAGTTACAAGATTCCTATCTATGATTCTCTTGAAAACTTGATCTTGAATCTTAGCTGATTTGCGGTAGACCTCGATCCGAATCTTGATGCTCCCCAAGCTGTACGTGTTTGTTTATTTCTGTAACATTGAGTGAAACGAGTCGGCGGAGCTTGTTACTTCAATCACCTTCTGAGCAATCCGCGCCTTTGTTTACTCCAACGTTTGAAATCTTTTCTTTCGGTTCTCTTCTTCTTTTCTTCACTCTGGATTGATGTTCCATTTGTAGGTTATCTCGATCCTTGCATCCCGAGGTCAAACCTATTTAGACAACAAAACAAACAAACGAACGAAATTTTTCTGCCCCAGTTTTGCTAGGAAAATTTCGTGAGTTAGTTGTGACACAGAAAGTGATTAAAAGACTCTTTGGTATTGGGTAAGAAAGTCACGGTTTCACAAAGGTTCAAACGGCTTTCTGGCCGGGATTTTGTAGAAGAGTTTCACGGCTTTCTGGCCGGAATTCAAACAATATCTAACGACTTTTGGCCGTCAGATCCTCGGTTTTTTGGCCGGGGTAAAAGTAAATGGCTCCGCAGTTTTCTGACCGGGAGATCCTCGGTTTTCTGACCGGGATGAAAGTTTCACGGCTTTCTGGCCGGAATTCAAACAATATCTAACGGTTTTTGGCCGTCGGATCCTCGGTTTTTTGGCCGGGTAAAAGTAAATGGTTCCGCAGTTTTCGATCGGGAGATCCTGGTTCACGACCGGATAAAAGTTTCACGGCTTTCCGGCCGAATTCAAACAAATTCTAACGGTTTTTTGGCCGTCGATCCTCGGTTTTTGGCCGGGTAAAAGTAAATGGCTCCGTAGTTTTCTGACCGGGAGATCCTCGGTTTTCTGACCGGGATAAAAGTTTCACGGCTTTCTGGCCGAATTCAAACAATATCTAACGGTTTTTTGGCCGTCGATCCTCGGTTTTTTGGCCGGGTAAAAGTAAATGGTTCCGCAGTTTTCTGACTGGGAGATCCTCGGTTTTCTGACCGGATAAAAGTTTCACGGCTTTCGGTCGAATTCAAACAAATTCTAACGGTTTTTGGCCGTCGTATCCTCGGTTTTTTGGTCGGGTAAAAGTAAATGGCTCCGCAGTTTTCTGATCGGGAGATCCTCGGTTTTCTGACCGGGATTTTGTTTCACGGCTTTCTGGTCGGAATTCAAACAATATCTAACGGTTTTTGGCCGTCGCATCCTCGGTTTTTTGGTCGGGTAAAAGTAAATGGTTCCACAGTTTTCGACCGGGGAGATCCTCGGTTTTCCGACCGGATAAAAGTTTCACGGCTTTCCGGTCGGAATTCAAACAATATATCTAACGGTTTTTGGCCGTCGGATCCTCGGTTTTTTGGCCGGGTAAAAGTAAATGGCTCCGCAGCTTTTCCGACCGGGAGATCCTCGGTTTTCGACCGGATAAAAGTTTCACGGCTTTCCGGCCGAATTCAAACAATATCTAACGGTTTTTGGCCGTCGCATCCTCGGTTTTTGGTCGGGTAAAAGTAAACGGCTCCGCAGCTTTTCTGACCGGGAGATCCTCGTTTTCCGACCGGGATAAAAGTTTCACGCTTGTCCGTGGAAAGACCCTCGGTTTTTTCGACCGGGTCCAAACAGATATTGGACCGATATGATTTGATTCTCTTTTTCGGAGTTTTCATTTTCTTTTCTTTCATTTTTTTTTGGCCTTCTTTTAGGCGTTCTTTTTAAATATCTAAACAAAAGGTTGCATAGGATAAATCTCTAAAAGAAACTTACCTTTTTATGTGTTTTCCTTGTTCCAAAGCCATTTCAAAGCTTGCGTATTTCACTTATTTGAGTGGTACCTTCTTCTTGCACAATTAAACAGTCCTGCTTTCAACAAAGAACATTTTATCAGTTGAAAAAAAGTGGTTGGCTTTGCGGCCTTGGTTATCTTCATTGCTTGATTGTTTCCCCATTTTCATTGAGAAGTTCGCTACCAATTGTCTTTGGGGTGACTTCCTTTCAAACTGACCGGGTTCATTCCCGGAATTCCATGGGGATTTTCCGTGTAGGTTCCATCCTTCTGCCTTATTCCGTCTCTTCTAAGACCTTAGCCTTTGATTTCCATTTCCTTTCTAAAACTCTTTTCCTTTGGAAACAATCGATCATTACGATCCAATCGTGGATTGTAACAATACACCACTGAGGCTGTTTTTCTTTTCTTCTTTACCAGGCGGAGTCCTGTAAAACCGGTCCTGTCACCTTCCTTTGTAATATTTTCAGAATTAAAATTAAACCGAAAGGGATTCAAAGAAGAAGAATGAATCAAAGAATGGAAAAACGTATCAAAGATAGAGGAGTCCCTTTCGAGGGAGAAAAGAAGGACTTATCTGAAGTATACGCTGACTTTAACCAACATGACATGCTCCTCGGACTAGATGCTTGATCGTCACAAAACTCCCATTTTCTTATGAACCAAAACGGGTTTATATTTCCGAGCTAAGGAGCCGTGCCAAGACCTCTCGTGGTGAAACAAACTTTTCGGTTGATAGCGCCCTTTGCGGGTTTTCGCCAATCGACCTCTCTCATTTCTCTTCTTACCATCGCCAGGATAGCACTCTTTGCGAGTTTTTACCAACATGCTCTCTCATTTTGTATTTCTCTACTTCCATCGTCTTATGGTGCCCGAAGGTTTTCACCAATAAGACTCTCTCATTTTATTTCTTTTCATTCCAGGAACCTCGGATCGCAACAATGATGTTCTCACAACTTCTAATCGATCTTGAAGGACTTGTACTCGGTTCGGGTAACAAGAATTGTAAACAAAATTACAACTTTGGAATCATCTTGACGGATCTTAAACAGAATCAAAAATATCATCTGCCCCAGTTTCATTTTTGGGGAAACCGGGATTTTTGTTTTGGTGTGACCGAACCTCAGGGAGAGGTTGCCTACGTATCCTTTCGGAATCAAGTCAGAACGTAGTTCAGGAAGTTTTGTTTTTGTTTTGTTTTGTTTTGTTTTTTTTTTTTTTTTTTTTTTTTTTTTTTTTTTTTTTTTTTTTTTTTTTTTTTTTTAAAGAAAAGTAACCGGCTCAAAGGGTTTACAAAAAGGGTTGGTAGTGTTTGGGTAGCGGGAATAAAAGCCTTCAATCATTTCGATTTGCGAGGACCTCATTGAAGCAAATTCAGACATAATACCTTTTCACAGCATCTACATTCACAGCATCTGCATTTTTCCTTCCATGTCTCCCAAGTATAATGCCCCTCTTGGCAGTATCTTCCTAATGATGTATGGTCCTTTCCAATTAGGAGCGAATTTTCCTTTCGCTTCCTCATGATGTGGAAGAATGCGTCTTAAAACCAACTGACCTACTTCGAAATTTCTCCGTCGTACTTTCTTGTTGTAAGCACGAGCCATTCTCTGTTGGTACAGTTGTCCATGACAGACCGCGGCCATTCGCTTTTCATCAATCAAAGTTAATTGTTCCAAACGAGTCTTAACCCACTCGCTATCTTCAATCTCTGCTTCAACAATTGTACGAAGTGAAGGAATTTCTACCTCTGCCGGTATCACAGCCTCAGTTCCATAGACTAGCAGGTATGGAGTTGCTCCCACCGATGTGCGTACTGTAGTACGGTATCCCAGTAAAGCGAACGGTAATTGTTCATGCCATTGTCTAGAACTTTGGATTGTTTTTCTCAAAATCTTCTTAATGTTTTTGTTCGTTGCTTCCACGGCACCGTTGGCTTTGGGCCGATAAGGGGTGGAGTTCCTATGCGTTATTTTGAATTGCTCGCATATTTCCTCCATCAAATGACTATTCAGGTTCGCAGCATTGTCTGTGATGATAGTTGCGGGTATACCAAAACGACAGATAAGATTTGAGTGTACAAAATCCACCACCGCTTTCTTGGTGACTGATTTGAGAGTGACGGCTTCGACCCATTTTGTGAAGTAATCGATAGCCACCAATATGAATCGGTGTCCATTTGAAGCTTTCGGCTCAATCGGGCCGATGACATCCATTCCCCAAGCGACAAATGGCCACGGTGCTGACATAGGATGCAACTCAGTTGGAGGTGCATGAATCAAATCTCCATGTACCTGGCATTGATGACATTTTCGGACAAAACCGAAACAATCTTTCTCCATGGTCATCCAATAATATCCTGCTCGAAGGATTTTCTTGGCTAAGACATACCCATTCATATGAGGCCCGCATACTCCCGCATGTACTTCGTGCATGATTCTTCCTGCTTCTTCGGCATCAACACACCTTAAAAGGTTAAGATCTGGGGTTCTTTTGTACATGACCTCGCCGCTCAAAAAGAAACCACCCGCATGTCTCCTAATGGTCCTCTTTTGATCTCCAGTAGCATGTTCTGGGTATTCTTGCGTTTTCAGAAATCTCCTGATATCGTAATACCATGGCTTGACGCTCGGTCCTTCTTCGATCGCATTGCAATAACCGTGGCTTTCCCTGATTTGAATTTCCAAGGGATTGACATGGGCGTTGCCCGGATAAGGTAGCATTGAAGCTAAAGTGGCAAGTGCATCAGCTAGTTCATTGTGACATCGTGGGATATACCTGAACTCTATCGATGCAAACCGCTTGCCAAGAATGTTCACGTGCTGTCGATAAGGGAGGAGTTTAACGTCTCGAGTTTCCCATTCACCTTGAGATTGTTTGATAATTAGATCCGAATCTCCCATGATCAACAAATCTTCGACACCTTGATCAATTGCCATGTTCATACCCATGATACAAGCTTCATACTCAGCCGTATTGTTCGTGCAAAAGAAACGGAGCCTAGTCGTGGCTGGGTAATGCTGACCAGCAGGAGAGATCAAGATTGCCCCAATCCCTACACCTTTAGCGTTTACCGCCCCATCGAAAAACATTTTCCAAGCATGACCGTCTTCCGAAACAACTTCTGTCGTATTTACCTCTTCATCAGGAAAGTAGGTATTCAATGGTTGATACTCTTCGTCGATCGGGTTCTCGGCCAAATGGTCCGCCAATGCTTGGGCCTTCATTGCCGTGCGAGTGACATAGACTATGTCAAACTCAGTGAGCAGGATTTGCCACTTTGCCAATCTTCCGGTGGGCATCGGTTTCTGGAATATATATTTCAAAGGATCCAACCGAGTAATGAGGTGAGTCGTATGGGCTTGGAGGTAGTGTCTCAATTTCTGAGCGACCTAAGTTAAAGCACAACACGTTCTTTCCAGCAAAGTGTACTTGACCTCATAACTAGTGAATTTCTTGCTCAGGTAGTAAATCGCATGCTCTTTCTTCTCTGCCGCATCACGTTGTCCGAGAACACAACCAAAAGAGTTTTCCAAGACCGTTAAATACAAGAAAAGAGGTCTCCCCGGCTCTGGCGGGACTAAGACTGGAGGGTTTGACAAATATTCTTTGATCTTGTCAAAAGCTTCTTGGCATTCGGTTGTCCATTTGATTGCAGCATCTTTCTTCAACAATTTGAATATGGGTTCACATGTGGAAGTCAACTGAGCGATGAACCTACTGATGTAGTTTAGTCGGCCTAAAAGACTCATTACATCTTTCTTTGTTCTGGGGGGAGGTAGATCCCGGATGGATTTTATCTTTGTGGGATCCAATTCAATACCTCTTCTACTGACTATGAAACCCAAAAGTTTACCTGACGGGACTCCAAAAGCGCATTTGGCCGGATTCAGCTTCAAATCGTATTTCCGCAACCTCTCAAAGAATTTCCTCAAGTCTCGCACATGATCGCCTTGAGTTCTGGATTTGATGATCACATCGTCCACGTACACCTCTATTTCCTGATGCATCATGTCGTGGAAAATGGCAGTCATAGCTCTCATGTATGTTGCTCCTGCGTTTTTCAAACCGAATGGCATGACTCTGTAACAGTAAGTCCCCCAAGGTGTGGTAAAAGCAGCCTTCTCGGCGTCCTCTTCATCCATCAACACTTGATGATATCCCGCATAACAATCCACAAACGACTGTATCTCATGTTTGGCACAGTTATCAACAAGGATGTGGATGTTCGGTAAAGGAAAGTTATCTTTAGGACTCGCTTTATTCAAATCTCGGTAGTCAACACATACTCGAGTTTTTCCATCTTTCTTTGGCACGGGCACAACATTAGCCAACCACGTGGTGTATTGTACCACTCGAATTACCCCCGTTTTCAACTGCTTAGTGATTTCTTCTTTGATTTTATCACTGATGTCAGTCTTGAACTTTCTTTGCTTCTGTTGCACTGGGCGACAGTCATGGTAGATTGGTAATTTGTGCACCACTAGGTCAGCTCCTAATCCTGGCATGTCATCGTAAGACCAAGCAAACACGTCTTTAAATTCAAACAAGAGTTGGATTATTGCATCTCGTGTTTTCTCATCCGTGTGGATGCTTATCTTGGTCTCTCGGACCTCTTCATCAGTTCCCAAATTAACCGGTTCGGTGTCATTCAAATTTGGCTTAGGTTTATTCTCGAAATGTTCCAATTCTCGATTTATTTCCCTAAAAGCCTCATCTTCATCGTATTCCGGTTCTTGGTTCATTATTTCCAGATTAGGTGGCGTGTTCGGATTTGAGCATGAGTTCCGCAAGCATGTCATGTTATTTAAAGCCGCATTATTAGGATTGAAAAGGAAGAATAAATAACAAAATTAGAAAGAGTGCAAAAGTAAGGAAATATTTATTTTATTTTCTTGGAATTTTCTGAAAACAAACAAAATTACATTGGGGAAATCAAAAATACAAGAAAACAAAGAAAAACATCCAAGCTACATCCTGAAGTAACTTGTGATGAAGGAAAAACGACAGGACAAATCTACCAGAACTCCCGCCTGATTGGGAAGGGCGTGGCTTTCCAATTTTGCAATTTAGCTTCAGGGCCCACATACAGCACCTCAGCGGTGCTTGTTCCTTCTCCCGATTGGACCATATTAACATCATAGAGCATTTGCCTCATGGCCCCACATATGTCTTCAATTTCCTCCGCTGTAAAGACCTCGTCTTCTTCTTCTTCACCGTACCTTGGTCGGACAAAAGTTTGGTACAGATGCGGCAACGGTTGCGGCAGAACCCATCCTTTCTCCTTTCTCTTTTTGGCCCATCTTTCATCTTCAGGGGTTGGGCGAAAGCCCACTCCGAAAAACTTTTCAGCTACAGGTAAAGTTATCAGCTTCGGCACTCCTTGTAGGGATTTCCCCAAACCTTTTCCTGGCTGGAATCCATGTTTAATCATTTCTTTCGCCACCATGACGGAGGCATTAGACAAAAAAGGTTGGGGGAGAGGGTTCCCTTCTTCGTGTTGATCCGCCAACACAATCTCGAAAGCTTGATAGACAATGTTTTCGCTTCCCGCTTCCGCTTCCAAGCAAGGTATGGATGGATCTCGGTAAATTGATTGCTCATCTTCCCCGTGGACCACGATCTCTTGTCCCTTGTGCTCAAATTTCAACATCTGATGGAGGGTAGAGGGCACAGCTCCGGCCGCATGAATCCATGGTCTCCCTAGAAGAAAATTGTAAGAAGTGTCCATATCCAAGACTTGGAATGTCACTTCGAAGTCCACCGGGCCGATGGTCATAATCACATCAATCTCTCCGACAGTATCTCTTTTCACACCGTCAAAAGCTCGCACACATATGTTGTTAGGCCGAATCCTTTCAGCTCCGATTCCTATGCGGCCTAAAGTGGAAAGCGGGCATATGTCTACCCCCGAACCCCCGTCAACCATGACCCTCTTCATATAGTAGCCTTCGCTTTTGACAGTCAAATGCAAAGCTTTGTTGTGGGCGGCACCCTCCAAAGGCAAATCAGCTTTACTGAAGGAAATCTGATTGATCGCGAAGAATCTTTCTGTCATTCTTTCAAGTTGTTCGGATGAAGTCTCAATAGGCACGTATGCCTCATTCAAGGCTTTTAGCAAAACCTTTTGATGTTCAGTAGACTTCATTAGAAGGGACAACATCGACACCTGCTCTGGGCATTTACGCAGTTGGTCAATCAACTCGTAATCAGGCATTTGCATCTTTTGAAAAAAGACCTCTGCCTCTTCAGCACTTACAGGTTTCTTCGACGGGAAACGCCTTTGTGTGGCGTTATTTACCTCCTCCGTGTTTAAGTACTTCTGTCCTAGGACACTCTCAGATGAATTTCCCACAATCTCTTTCCCTTTGCGCATAACAAGTGTTCGTTGGTAGCTCCAGGGTACTGCGGATGGATCTGTCATTGGTTTTTGTTGCATGCGTGCAATAACCACAGGTTCATCTGGTTTTCGGGCCACATAAGTTCCCTTTGGTACATACATTGATGTTTCTCTCTTTAAATGGAACTTCTTGGGGGCACCTATGGACAATGGTTTTTCCACTCTACCTCGTGGGAGGTAAAGGACTCCGCCCTTCCGAGACGATGCTTTCAATTCAATCGTCTTTTCGGATTTGGTTTCAAGAGCTTCAACCTTTTTCCCCATTTTCTCTTGTTTCGGGGTAGCCTCAGGACGCTTCTCTATGTTGGCGATGGCGATTATCGCTTTCAAAGCTGGGTCAAATTCTTTGTCGTCACAAATCATCCCAATCACTGGCCCGTTGTTGTGGGCTGGCAATGGGTTATTTGTCACATTTGGGATGTCTTCATCTGCGAAGACTATCCTCCCTTGATTGATCAAATCTTGCACCGCCTTCTTTAACGTCCAACAATTGTCGGTGCTATGTCCCTCAACACCTGAATGATAGGCACAGTATATTCCTCGCTGGTAGGCAGGAGAGTCCGGATTCTGCCTGTTCTGCGGAACATGCTGCAATAGGTTTTCTTGCCCGAGTTTTGGGAAAAGAGTGGAATACGGCTCCCCAATCGGTGTAAAGCTCGTTTTGGGTTGCTCACGGTGGCGAGCGTTATTTGGCCGTGGATTATACTGGTTTGGGTAAGGAGGTTGGTTTCTCTGGAATGGAGGTGGATTCCTGTTGGCTGGTGGCTGTGGCCGTGCCTGAGGTTGAATGTTCATGACCGCATAGGGTGGAGGCGGAGGAGCATAAGCCATGCCGTGATGTGGATAATAATGTTGGGGGACCCTGTCGGAGAATACCTGCCTTGAGGTTCGATATCTCCTGTCTTCTACCGCCGCCATAGCAGATTCTTCTTTCTTCTTGCTTCGGGGCATCCCTCCAGACCCGCCTTGAATGGCTTGGGAAGTTGCCCGAATGGCCGCTTGGCTCAAAATTCGCCCTGTTTTCAAGCCACTTTCTACCATCTCTCCGATCTTGATAGCTTCGGCAAAAGGTTTTCCCATTGCCGACATCATATTTTGAAAGTAATCGGGCTCTTGAGCTTGGAGAAAAGTCGTGACCATTTCAATTTCGTCCACGGGGGGTTTCACCCTGGACGCTTGCTCTCGCCACTTGATGGCATATTCTCTCAAGCTTTCTGAGGGCTTCTTTTTTAAGTTCGATAGAGAATTCCTGTCCGGCGCAATATCGATGTTGTATTGGAATTGTTTTACAAAATCTCTCGCCAGATCATCCCAGATGTGCCATCGAGATATGTCTTGATCCATATACCACTCCGATGCTATTCCGACCAAACTCTCTCCGAAGTACGCCATCAACAATTCTTCTTTGCCGCCGGCACCCCTCAATTGATTGCAGTATTTCTTCAAATGAGCAATGGGGTCGCCATGTCCGTTGTACTTTTCGAACTTTGGTGTCTTAAAACCTGATGGCAAATGGACGTGCGGGAACATGCACAGATCGGCGTAAGATACACTCTTCTGTCCACTCAGACCTTGCATGTTCTTAAAGCTTTGTTCCAAACTCCTCATTCTTTTCGCCATCTCATCCTGCTCGGGGGTCTTTGGATTTTGGCTCGGTAGGAACTCATATCGAGGTGGCTGAGAATATGTATTGGCTGCAACCTGGGTATGGTCCCGTGTGAGCGGTGGTGGTGGGAATGTAAAGGATGAGGAGTCGAAGAATGGAGTATGTGCGGTGGGGTGCGTTGTGATTGGAACTGGCAATTCAACGGACGTTCTTGCAGATGTATCATGTGGTGCTACCCGAGGATGGGATGTGGAGGGTGATTCGGAGAGGTTTGTAGCATTGGAATACCCGAACAGAGTAGGCGGGTAATTGATGGGGGTATTTGTAATACCGCTTGACCTGAGAAGAATTTCAGGGAACCCAGGGACCAGACTCGGGGGCTCTTTCCCGTTGTTCCAATCGTCCAACATCTCGAGCATGCGGCAACGCAGCATTCTATTCTCTTCCAAAGCCGCCGACTCAGTAGCCGGGATGGTTGTCAGTGAGCTTTCCTCTGAAACGGGAATGGTTGCTAAAGGCATTTCTGAAGACATGTCGGCACCCTTTTTGATCTAGTAAAATAGGAATGAGTACTTTCAGGCTGCCGAACTTTTCCTTTGGACCTTGTGAAGTACGAATGTGGTGCCAGATTACCGCAAAGTCAACCACTTTTACTAAAACCTGGATTTTGGCAAACAAACGGTTAGTCCGAAACAACATAACAGATAAGTAATCTCACGTTGGGTGTGATGCACTTATACAGGTGACAATGTTGCTACATGTATTCGCTTGCGATGCGTCATTCCGGTTTGTATCGATCTTCTTTTTCTCTTAACTTCTTTCCCCCCCCTTTTTTTTTTTTTTTTTTCATTTTTATTTTTATTTATTTATTTTTTAGTGATGGTCGAATCTTATATGGATTGCCTACGTATCATGTCCCCGCATGAATCAGACCGAGCGTAGTTCGGAAACAATAGACATAAGATGAAGTGTTCACGAATTTTATTTCAACAAACTTAAAACTTGAAACAACTTGCAAAATACAACAATGGAGAAAAACTTGTAAAAGGACAAACAGACTCTAAAACAAAAGACTCTCCTAAGCATGTTCCAACGCCTCGAATCTTTGCGCCCGGGGGGCGTTGTTTGGCCTTGCTGCAGTTCTTGGGGTGAGATCTTTCTGTATACTTCCCAATTCCGCCATGACCTGGTGGACACATTCCATGATTGAAGAAAAGAGGGCAGGCCGAGGTACTTGTTCGCAGTTCAAACACTTCATAGTAATGTAGTGCCCGATCTCATTGATCCTGGTTCTGATTATGTCTTTTTCTCTGAGCAACTGCCCTATGTGCCTGTTCTTTGCCCCTAATACTTGAGAGTTGCCGGAGACATGGTCCAAGAGCCTATCTATTTGTCTTTCCATCCGTGCCATCAAGTTGTGACAACGGTCTCTATCTGCTTTAGCATCCTGGACTTGCCCGAGAGTTCGCTCTTTAAGAGTGGCATTTGCTTTTCTCAAATCAACGATGATTGCATCATAGTCTTTCTCTACTTGTTGTAGACGGAGTTCTTCTTGGTGGGCCGCTCTCTTCCATTTTGTTCGGATTGCAACCAAAGCCGCTTTTGCCTTCTCCAAGTCTTCTTGGTGTTCAAAGGCTTTTCTTTCCAAATCGTTTATCAGCATTTGATCACTCCGACTCCTCCTTGGCCTTTCTGCGGCCAATTGCATCTCTTGAATTCGAGTTTGGAGTGCTTCTCTTTCCTGCTCCCAACCGGCCCTTTCCCGATCGAAGTCAGCCTGTTGTATGTCCATGGCTGCTTCCAGGATTCCTTTGTCTTCTTTTAAAGTGTTGATGCAAGATTGGAAATTTTGTGCTGTTTCATGCTCAACCTCTCTAACTCTGGCTTCTATTTCTCTCTCCCAATCGACGGCATACTTCACTGACCTTTCTGACCTTTGCTCTGGTATTGGTTGGTTGTGGAACCATTCAAGATAAGCGAGACTCACTTCTCCCCGTTCCCGGTCGGCAACCATTTCGTTGATGTCGGAGAGTCGACTACCGAACCAAACCTTCTGTGCATAAGTCTCCCTCGGGGTCTCTTCTGTCACAAATTCCCATACAAATGATCGCATATCCTCAATTGGGGCCTTTTTCTGTTCTCTTCCCAGCTGCCGCATGACACGTAGCGGGGCATATGGTTGGAAACCCCCGAAACCCATTAATATGTAGAATGGGCGGTATGTCGACATATGCATGATTTTGGCGGAAGGGAACCAATAATAATTCCAGGTAAGTTGATCGGCTCTCAAAGAGTTGAGGAGTTCTTGCCAAGTCCCCAAGTCTTCTGGAAGGTTACAACGGGCGGCTCTGTTTGTATGACAGCGAATATAATTCAGCCAATCCGCTTTGAAGTTTATCACAATTGGGTGATGGTAGAGATGCTCTATAAACCACATTTGTAATAAAATATTGCAACCCTCAAAATAGTCTTGTCCTTCTTGGCACCGAGTTAAGGCCCGGAAGATGTCTCCTAGTATCATCGGAAGAACAGTGTGTTCCTCGTTACTCTGTAGATATGAGACCACCGCAGCTAAACGGATCCTGATGCGCCCACCACGTTCGGGAAAAACCATGGTTCCCAAAAAGGCGATCATGAAAGCATAGATTCTTAAATCTCCCCAGGCGTCATAATTTAGCTGGTTAACAAATTCGACGTTTGAGAATTTCCCAAACCCTTCTTTATCACCAAATCTGTCGTAGAGATAATCTAGTGGCACCCAACCGTTCTCCAGACAACCGAGGGGAACCCGCCGGAGACATAGCTTTTTCAAGAAGTTGTTCACACTTATCTGCCTAGGAGCTGCAGGCCTCATCTTGTGCAAATCTCTTCCGAGCCCCGTGAGTCCGCCCAATTCTTCCAAAGTGGGTGTCATTTCACAATCCCGGAATTTGAACACATTGCTTGTTGAGTCCCAAAAACTCACTAAAGCTCTGATCACAGTTTTGTCTGATTTTATCATCATGATGTCCGAAAGAAACTTGAGGTGCTTGTGAACTTGATTTCTTTCCCAAGTCGAAAAACTAGTCCACCATTTACAGAGCCGATCTGGAGTCTAGTCCTGGACCATGAACATGGGTGGCATTTCATCTCTCGCCCTTTTCTGGCCGATTCGTTGCGAGGAAGTCATGCTGATCCTAGAAAAGATAAAAATGAACTTAAGATTTTTTTTTTTCAAAAATTTTTTTTATTTTTTTTTTATTTTTTTTTTATTATATATAAAAAAACGAATCTTGTTAATACGGCCTTTCAGCACTTGAAGAAGATTTGAAGGTTGTATAACAGGATACCAGTGTGATGTCTATATTCCGTTTTGCAAAATTAGTCCTCCGGCGCCCCTTTCGAGGCGTTTGGCTATTTTTGCAAAATTTCCTAACTCTCGACTAAGAACAAAAATCCTAATTCTAATATTTTTTATTATTGTTTTTTCTTAAAAAAAAATCAGTATTAGTTTTTTTAATTTTTTTTTTTTTATTTTCTTAAAAAAAATCAGTATTAGTTGAGCCCGATATGGGTTGCCTACGTATCTCATTTTTGGTGAGAATCAAACTTGCGTAGTTCGAAAATAAAAGAACTAAATTATTTTAAGAAAAGAAAACGAACTATTTTTTAAACAACATTTCTAAAACAAATTACTTTCAAAGGAACTAAGAAAATTTATTTGGAAATTTATTTTCAAAGAAACTAAACTATTTTTGTAAAATTAAGAAAATTTATTTGGAATTTTTTTTTTTCAGAATTTATTTTCAAAGAATTAACTATTTTCATAAAATTAAGAAAATTTAATTTGGAATTTTTGCAATTTTTCAGAATTTATTTTCAAAGAATTAACTATTTTCATAAAATTAAGAAAATTTAGTTTGGAATTTTTATTTTATTTTTTTTTTTATTATTTTTTTGCATTTTTTTTTTCAGAATTTATTTTCAAAGAACTAACTATTTTCATAAAATTATTTTAACTATATACCCCGACGTTTTCCACTTCTTCCTCTTTTTTAACAAACCGGTCGGCATGTAAGATCGAAACAAATAAATGCACAAAAGATGCAACAAGTTGGTCTTTTTGTTTCAGGTACACCTGTCCTAGACAGGCCCAACCCCTGTGTTGAGCCTCCTAAGTCAAATATGCACATGATGCAAATAAATGTTCCTATCGGGGATCCGGCATAAGGTTTTGTTATTCTAAGTCATCATCCTGTTGGAAAAGTGTCTAGACCGGCTTTAACTCGAGCGGACAACTCGAGCCGAAGAGTGTCGGTGCACCGGTAGCATGACTTTCCGGCTTAATTGAAAAAACTCTCCGCCTAAACATGTGTGACTACAAAATCCTTCACCGGGTGCCAAGCACCACAGCTATCTTGAGAAAAACGGGCTATGTCAAGCAAATGCCCGGTATTATATTTCAAAAGACTCAAAAAGAGAAAAAAAAAAAATGGGTATCGGCACAATTTATATACAGTTCACAAAATATCAAAGCGGTAAAACAACATTTAGCATATAAAATATAAACATGTAATAAAATCAGATAATAAGTAAGCCAAATAAAATAATTGTTCAAAGCTCGAATTCTTAAACCCTGAACCAGTAGTTCTGGGTTTGTTTTCCCCAGCAGAGTCGCCAGAGCTGTCACACCTCCTTTTGGCGCGCCCGCTACCCGGGGGTAGGAGCGCAATGGGAGTTTTTCCAATTAAAGTGACAATGTTCGAAACGGGATTATTTTATTTATTTCAGAGTCGCCACTTGGAATAAATTAAGGTGTCCCAAGTCACCGATTTATTTAAATCCCGAATCGAGGAAATTCCGACTTTCCAAATGAAGTCTGCGAACCAGAAATTCTAAGTAAGGAATTCTGTTGACCCGAGGGAAGGTGTTAGGCACCCCCGGATCCCGTGGTTCTAGCACGGTCGCTTCAATTATTATAAATAGCTAAAATATCCTGATTTTATACATGTTTATAAATTATATGCTTTAATTAAACTTTAAACCGCTCTATTAATTTGAAACCTGACCCGAAGAAAACAAAAACTAATTACAACAGACTCGGACTTTTGACAAATAAAAAATATATCTGAATTACTTACTTTGAAACTATGCCGATTAAAGTCGTTGTAATACTAAAACAAGGAATCAATTTATTTGACAATATATCCCTTAAAAATTATTTCTGATTAAAGACCTTATACAAGATAATAGCTTAAAAAATTTGCCTAAAACAAAATATAAATTAGTAAAAATTTAATCGACTATGCCGGGTGTGAGTATTTCGTCATGGTTCATTACTTGGCATAAGATTATCCATAATATAGTGCGCTCCAATTTATTTATTTATTTATTTATTCTATTTTGCTAGACTAACCGCTAACGCAATAGGATACCTAATGGTAATCTTAAATCCCTTTTGTCGAAATTCTAACGTCTATTTTTACAAATAACTGTATCTTAAACTACAAGCAAACTATGACTAAAAAAATGTCAAAAACATAAATCACTTAACAATCCTAAGTATTTCATCATTTAAGGGAATTAAATAACGCTAGAGGCTTAACATATGAGTTTTTCAAGTTTCAGTTTATAAACTTTCTACAAAACTTAAATCGAATCAATTCTAGTTGTAAAACAAGGTACAGTAAAGCCTCATTGCTAAATCATAGAACAAAACTAAACAAAAGGTAAGAAAAATAAACTATTTTTGTTTCAACATCTTTATATCAACTTCTTTTGTCAATTTGCAATTATTCTCGGCCAGTGTGGTTACAAGAATATACCTGGAATTCAAAGCAAAATATGGAGGAAAGGATCAATAGACAAAGCAATAGTGAGCAGCAACAAGAACAGTGACTAACAGCAACAATGAGCAGCGAACAAGAGTTTTGAGCAACAGAAAAATCCCAACCAACACAGCAAATCAATGATTGGATGATAACCAAATTCAAAACAGCATCAAAACAGTGAATGAAGATCCTCAGAATAGTTTCAAAATCAGCTTGGAACTCTAAAACCAATGCAACAGTGTAAGAGGATAGAATTTCACTCCTTCTTTTGGCTAAATATCACTCTTGAAACTCATTTAAAACACTTTCAACAAACAAAGACTCTCTAAGAAAATCCGACGGCTTTTCTTTCTCACAATGATTCTGAAAGATATCAAAATAAAACAGAATGCTTCAACTAACTTCACTGTAAGAAACAGAAGATGAAAGCTCTCAATTAAACTCTCAATCTGTGAATCTCTCTGTTTTCCAGTGAATGCCTCTCTGTTTCTTCTTTAGAATTCTCTCAAGTGATTTTTAGCTCTCAATGTGTGTCTACTGCCAGTGTACTCTCTGCCTTTTATAGGCCAAAAACAATCCTCAAAACCTATCAAATATTCCTTGCACATGCCTCTCTTTGAACCTCTAAATCATCCTCCCATGTGCCTTTTGATTTTCCAGCTCAAAAGAGCATTCACAAGGATTTAACACACTAAGAACTAATCATGACAACTCTCTGTCCAATCCTATTTTTAAAATGAAAAGGTGTATTGGCAAGCCTATCCTTTCTGTTCAAGACATGTGACATAGTTCCCATGTGCACTACACCTCTTAGACAAACTATTGTTGGCTTTCAGATTTTAAGTTAAAACAACTATCAGCAGTTAACTTATAAACTAAAATCAACCAAACAAACTTAATTCAATTCAACAGTGAATCAATGAATCTCGGCCAATGCCGGATTTGTGGCTCTAGTGTTCTAACAAACGAAACGACGAACCTAATCAACGACATTCGTATAGTCGATTACAACAAACACAATCAATAACACACAATTGATGAACAAAAATTTTTTCATTCTTCAACACTTAAGCCGAGAGAAGAAGAAAAAATGAAGCAAATACGAAACTAAATGTTCAACGACGCTAATCGACGCGAACCTGTATTCAACAACATTGGTAATCAAATAGACAAAACAAGACTTTAGAATTGGCAATTCAATGAAACAGTGATTCTCGGCCAAAGCAAAGGAAACAAGGAAAATGAAGCTAACTAATCGACGACGCTAATCGACGCAAACACATATTCTATATTATTCGATTAGCCGATTACGATATGCGTAATCGACAAACAAATCCGACAAAGCAGTGACTAACAATTTCGGACAGCATGTTACAATTTCAATATCAAACAACTTAACGATATTAGCAACGAATCGAATTCGATTCACAATTAACCGTTAAACGACGAAGAATAACAACTAACAACTCGACCAAATAAAAGGTCCCAAGAGATGAAGAAAATAGAGACGGCCGACAAACATCGGAGAATTCAATCAACAAAAGACAAAAGCAAATTGAAATAAACGGTAAACATGAACATTACCTTAAAGAGAAATCAAAAATCGGCCATTTTTGGAGAAAATTCTCGGTTCTTGACTCAAATTCGGACTTTGGGAATCAAATGGATTTTAATTGAAATGTTTTCAACCGAAAACATCTCAATTAAAATCTACTCTAATCCCAATTTCTTCAAATCGAAACCGGCGGCTCAAATTGGGATTTAGGGTTCTTGAAGTCTTGATTTGGGGCTTCATGGTTTCGGGTTAGATTCGAGCAAAAGGGGTCACGGATTCTTGGAGGAGATAGTCTAGTGGTGGTGTGGTGTTAATTTGGAGTGGTTTGGGGTGAATCTCATTTTCCGGCAAACTTTCGATCTAATATTCGAGGATTTCGACAATGATTCAAGTGAGATGGGTAAAGGATTCGTGTAGAGGGAGAGAAGGGGATTTTATGGTGTTAAAATGGGGTGATTTGGATCACGGCCGCCGGCGGAGGCGATTTCCGGCCGGCGGCGGGCGGCGGGGGACGGTGGAGTGGCGGCGTTTTGTGAAGAAATGGGAGAGGAAGTAATTGGATTAGGGTTTGGGGGGTTTGGGGGTTTTTTGGTATAGTTAAATTATAGATTCAATCTTGGCCGTTGGATCACCAAAATCCAACGGTTCAGATTTAAAATCGTAGTAGGCGGATCCGGGCGGGTTATCAAAACGGGTAGGCTGAAGGTAATTGTGCTTTGGGCCTAATCTTAATTCCAAAATGGCCCAATCCGATTTTCTTTCATTCTTTTGATTTATTTTCTTAAATCATTACAAACTAAATTTAACAATCCTAAATTACAAAACAAAATTAAACTTATCAAATGTATTAATTAGCCTCCAATAACAATTAAACAAGCATAGTTAAATACCAAAAAATAAATTAAAATCACACATTTGGACAAATAAATGGTAAAAATGCGAAAGATATATATTTTTGTTATTATTTTTTTTTTCGTAAAACAAACTTAATTACTCTAAATTACAAACATGAATTTTATATGCAAATGCAAACATTTTTGTATTTTATATTAATTTAAATAATAGACATGCACACGCAAAAATGCAAATAATAAGAGAAAAATAACACAAAATCACAAAAAATACACACCATAAAATAGACAATTTTTGTTTTGATTTTGTGGGAGTAATTCATGTTAGGCAAAAATCACGTGCTCACAGTATGTATGAACACGTGAGTATAAGAATTTTTTTTTTAATTTTATCAAAATCCGACATGTAGGCCCGGGGGTCGATTTGATCAATTTCGGGATTTTTGATGTAATTTGATTATGTTTGTATGGGTTTCTCTCTTTTAGCATATATTGATGGTTATATACTTATTTTAATTAGATTCGAGGCATTTGGAGGCCGAGTCGAGAGGCAAGAGCATTGCGGGCTAGAGTTTGGCTTGGCTTGAGGTAAGTAATTCTTCCAAACTTGGTTATGAGGGTTAGAAATCCCAAACAATGTGTTCTATGATTATTATTAAGGTTACACAAATGCCAAGTGGCGGGTGCGTGGGCGTGCACCATGAGAATCGTGTCCTGGATCATTAGTGCGGCTTAGTGACTCTTTCTTGCTAAAATATGTGTTGTAATTATGTGATTAGGTTAATGAGTTGTAAATCATGCTAATTATCATATTAAGGCTTCACGCCAATATTGTTGGGACCCAGAGGTCATTTCTTGATGTCATATCATTAGCTTCATTGATATTTTGAACTCAATCCTATGCATGCATATTTTATCATGCCTCAGTTTTGATTATTGGTATTTGTCAAATCATATCAATGTTCGGGATAGTATAATGCCATTTTAAGCCCTCGTGTATGTGAGACTGGAGAGTGATGACCGAGTGAGGCCAAGAACCTGATAATGAGTGACACTATGGGATTGGGATGCAAGCTACATCGAGATATTGATCATGCCTTCGTTGGCTTGTTATAGAGCTTGGGCTAAGAGAAGCCCCCAGAGTATTTACACCCCTAGTGAGCACAGTTGATGATATTGAGGGATATATCTTTCCTGGACATGGATCTTATCCTAAGTATTGGTATTTTGAGATGGAACTTTTCCATAGGCTAGATTGCCCTTCCTCAATACTGGATGACTATTTTCAGTGATGTGTATATATTCTGGGATGGATCTTCCATAGGCCTTGTGAGCTCATATACGGTACGAAGTGGTTGTGAGGTTGCTACTGAAATTATCTGGAGATGGATGTTCTCCATTGGCTGGAATGGCCTTCCTCAGTACTAAGTGACTATTGTCAGTGATGTGTAAGTTTCGTGATGGATCTTCCTTGGGCCGTACGAGCCATATACAGTATTGAGTGGGTAAGCATTTAAGATAGTGGGAACATGAGGCACTCAGCATGGTGTATTTCATACAGTGTGTGCATTGACATGTAGAGGTAGCAGAGTTACACTCATTTACCTTGTTCATACTTGCTATGTTTTACTGTTCGGGTAGCTTATTTAATTGAAAGCATGCCTATGATTTGTATATTATTTATGTTATCTTTGATGAGGTTGAGTTCGTCACTACCTATCAGTCCTATGTTTGGACTTGTTGCTTACTGAGTTGGTGTACTCACGTTACCCTGTGCACCTCGTGTGCAGATCCAAGCACCTTGGATCTAGTGGCGGGGGTTGATTGAGGCTTCTGACTCAGGAGATTATTGAGGTTCTTGCACGGTGTTTGTAGGCCATGGCTCTCCACCTTACTTTCTAGTTGTATTTTAGTTGTTCCCTTGGACTTTATATTAGACTATGTATTTTTCTTAGATGCTCATGCACTCAGTGGTTCCCCGGTTTTGGGCTAGATTGTATCTATTCACGGAATTCCTTATGGTTCAAATAGTTTGTTAACTGTTAAAAGCTTTCGTAAATATTTTAAACTTATTATTATTATGTTGATTGTTGATTCGAGGTTAGCCTAGTTTCACGATAGGTGCCATCCCGGTGTGTTGGGATTTAGGATCGTGATAATTTGGTATCAGAGCCTAGGTTACATTGGTCTCATGACTCATGAGCGCATTTAGTAGAGTCTCGCGGATCGGTACAAAGATGTCTGTACTTATCTTTGAGAGGCTGCAGAACCTTTAGGAAATAAACTTCACATTCTTGAATTCCTATCGTGCAACATTGATTCAACTTGAAGCTTAAATCCTTGAATTCCTTCCACGCATTTGTGTGCGCACATGAGTGCTCGGTATTAGCTTTGCATTTATGGCTTGTGATTCCCCAATTTAAGGGTGAGATATCATTTCTGTGTGTTGATGTTTGGCCAATTTGGAGGACTTGAGGACGGGATTTGCTTTAGCTTCAACACTGAGGTTTTGATTTTGTGAGCACGTGCTTTTGGATTTATATGTTAGATAATGTCCCAATTAGTAGAAATGATGACTAGATGGCCATGTGATGAGTCTGATCTGACTGCAAGATGTGCTCATATGATTTGATTGTGATGAGAAGGGTCTGTTTGAGGGTAGAAAGAACTATTTGGTGCTTGATTTCCATCATGATTTGATGTATAGCCCAAGTTAAGGTGTATTGAAATATATTTTCATGGTGTTAGTTAGGGAGTGAGCTGGAATTTGAGTTCAGACTCAAGAAGATTGGTGATTGCATGATGTTTATGGCAGTGTAAGGGTATAAAGAGAAGTTATTCTGAGGTAGAGCATGTGGGGTATCTCATGCGAAGTGTTTTGAAGTTGTGTTACCCCTATGTTGTTTGTTGAATGTCCTCTTTTACCAATGAATTATATGTGCAGCAGTTTGCGTGTGGATCGCATATACGAGTTGCCTTGACTGTTACGAGGGTGAATGTTAGATTTGCAGATAATATGAAGTACTAGATGGTTTCTGTTGCACGAGCTTATGATGGTAGTTAAACCTCACTACGATATTATGGTAGTAGTAGATTATAGGCATTATGAGTTCTGTGTGTTTTTTGCCTATGGCTTTGAGACAATTGGGGGAGTCCACTATTAATTAGTTGATGTCATGGTTATGTGTTGCACTGGTTTCAATTTGAGGTATACTAGTGAATTAGTTGTGGCTTGCAGGGGTAAATATCGAGGATGGTTCGAGTAGAGGAATTTTTTAATAAAAGTTATGTTATGCTCTCTGGGTGTACTAGAATCGTGGAATGACTTGAGTTGTCAGTGGTAAAGAATGTATGGTGCATAGAGCATGAATTTGTTGGTTGCATTAAGGTGGGGTTACTTCCATAGGTGTTATTGTTCTAATGAAGCACATGTTGTTCGGTTCATTTGATCAGTCTAATTGAAATATGAATAGAGTGGATGACTCTCGAGAATGGTTTTGAAGGATTCAAGGTTTACATGTAGTAAATGAAATCTTTAGGGTGTATATTTGGCTAGAAAGGGGGTTTACATTGGAGGTTGTCAAGACTTGTCGCATTTGTATATCATTAAGTATTCTACACATTAGTATCAGGAATGTGAAGGTAATGGATTTAGATTCGCAAGACGTCACTTCGGGGTAAATATTTCGAATGTGGTGCTTTTAGGGATATTTGAGAGAGTAGTCATTAGCTTATGAGCCTTAGGACGATGTGGTTTTATGCTTGTGACTTGTGTGGTAAGTCTAGGTCGAGGATTGTGGTGTTATAGTGAGAAGAGGTATTAAGTTGAAGGTAAATCAGAAGGAACTTAGATAGATAGGATAACGTGGTAGTAGGTTGGATCGGCATGGTAAATGATATGATTAGTTCTTTGGGTGCTTATGAGGTAATGATTTTCTACAGATGTTTTGCGGCAATGCTCTTGGTTTTTAGTGACCTGCGTAGCTTGGTTGAGTTTAGAGGATTCAGTCCCGGCGATTTAGTTTTGTGCAAATGGAGCTTGGAGAGTTCTTGATGGTTTCTACCACGGTTAGAGATGTATATTTTCTATGAGTGTGAGGAGCATATGATGTATAGTGATTTTCTTCTAGATGGGATCAGATGGAAGGTTCTTGGCTAGTTGAGTACGTAGCTTCTTGTGGCTCAAAAAGCATTATAAATTTCACATATTTATCATAGGGTGGAATTATACATGCGGTATGTTGTGTAGGGTTGCAATTTCCATATGTAAGGTCACGGTTCAATTTGAAAGGAAGGTCATAAATTTTTAGGCAACATGGGCAGTTTCAAAATATTAGGGAAATAATAGTACTAATTAGGGTGGCTTGATGAGGTTATACTTAAGAAAAGGGAAATGTATTTGAGTTATGGATACTTTATTAGTATTGTGGCACTCTCTTGTAGGATCGACTGGTGATATTCAAGTTTAGGAGTATCACTCATGGAATGATCGAGTATCAGATGTGTGTTAGATGTTCAGGCGGTGAATTTGGGATCAAATAGGGTGATTCGTGTGCCTTATGGATTTGGAGATCGGGATCACTCATAGATAGGTCATGTCGTGGTTGTAGACCGCGTATATCTATCTTGTGTGATGACTATCAGGGTTTTGAGGCCCGAGTGGATCCTTTGTTGCATAGTATGTTAATTTTTTTTGTGATGTTGGGTACAGACTGGTTATCTATGTGTCGTGTTATATTGGACTATCACGCTAAGCTGGCGAGGTTGGCTATATCGGGGATAACACTGATTGAGTGGTGAGGTTCAATGGATTATGGTCCCAGTAGGATGATTTCATTTTTGAAGACCCAACAGATGGTAGGGAAGGGTTTTCTTTCTTCTTTGGTCTTCGTGAGGGATGTTGTGCAGAGATTCCTTCCATTGATTTAGTTCTAGAGGTGCTGGACTTTTTCGGATATGTTCCTGATGTCGGGCATGTCGCCTGATAGGGTTGTTGATTTTGGCATTGATTTGGTGTCGGGCACCATATTGTATGGCACCGATGGAGTTAAAGGAGTTGGAGGAGAAGCTTCAGGAACTCCTTGATAAGGGGTTTATTGATAGGCCAATATGGATGTGTGTTCTGCATCGAGTTTGCTTTTTTGACTCCGAGTTTCAATTATTGAGGGGCGTGTTGATTCAATTGTTATTGAGCTTATTAGTGTTATGGGGTGATCTGTGAGTTATCTTTTCATGTTGCGAGGCGTTATTATATGTTGGTTATAGGAACTTATGGTGCAGTTCTATTGGGGTCTCATAGTAGAATACAAACGGGTAAAGTATTAGGTATTGCTTGGCGGATGGCGTGTTGGTTATGTCCTTCAAGGTTTTTGTCGTGTTATGTCATGGCTTCGCCGTGGGCATACTGATTTGCTTTTGGTACTAGACATCAAATTGCATGTGGTTGTAGATTTTGTGCATTGTGACTTGTGGTGTTTCATGTGGACCAGTATAGGGATAGGGTCATGCATTGCAACAAAGTTATGTGGAGGTATGATCTTTTGGGTTAGATTCATATGTTTTGGTTCTATAATGTGTGATGGGTTCTTTGTATTGTGTTGTGGTGGTACTAGTGAACTTGCGGTAAAACTCTCTCCTTTGAGTCATCGTTCCATGATTGAGTAAATTTGGACTATTGCTAATTGGTGTACGAGTCGCACGGGTTGAGGATTTAGATTGTGTCGATCTGTGATGCCACTAGAGTAGACGCGTTAGATGAGATGAGTTCATTGGGACCTATAATGAATACTATGATATTCAATGTTAGCATGTTGGAAGGATAATATCATGATTCGGCTTAGAAATTACTATGGTCCTTGTCGAAGGAGAGTGAGCTCCATGACTAGTTGATCTGAGGGATGGTTATGACTTTTTGCATGTTTTAATTCCTTGTTGGCAGTATGAAAGTGTTGGAATGAGGCTTTATTTGATAAGAGAGTTATTGTCGATATTCGATTGTTCTGAGCAATTGTTATAATTTGAAGTTTTTGCTATGAGTGTTCGAGTAGTATGGTATATCGTGTAATTTCCATCTTGAATTATGGTAATGACTTGGAACATTATGTTTGGATTTATTTGGTATGTAGATGTGAGATTATGATCTTATAGATGATTTCAGAAGTGGAAATTTCGGAAGTGATTCAGTTCTTTTATGTTGTGTGGGGTGGATTGGATCATGTTCAGAATGATTGTAGAGAGAAATGAGACACTTAGTCTCTTAAGTAGATTATAAAGTTGGAAAAGCCAATCAGAAGTTGACTTGTGAGTAAATGATTTTGGAACTTGGTTTTTGTAGTTTAGATAGTTTCATGAGGTGATTTCGGACTTAAGAGCATGTTCAGAACGTAATTTGGAGGTCTGTGGTAGATTTAAGATTGAATTGGCGAAATTAGAATTTTGGCATTTTTCGGTTGGTAGTGGAAAGTCTGATATCCGAGTCGGATTGGAATTTCAAAAATAGGACTAGGTCCGTTGTGTCATTTGTGACGTGTGTGAAAAATATCAGGTCATTCGGAGGATGTTTGATAGTCTTTTTGATCGTTTGCAAAATTTGAAAGTTTTGGAATCCTTAGGCTTGATCCGAGAGTGGTTTGGTGTTTCGACGTTGTTTTGAGCGTTTCAAGGATCGATACAAGTTTGAATAGTGTTATATGACTTGTTCGCATTTTTGGTTAAAGTCCAGGGGGCCTCAGGATAATTTCAGATGGTTAACATAAAATTTGGAAATTTGAGGATGCACCGTACCTGCGGTTAGGGAACCGTAGGTGCGATGATCGTAGAAGTGAGAATCAGCCGCAGATGCGGCCACAAGTGAAAAGGGAAGAATTCGTATGTTCGGAGGAAGGAATGCACTTGCATAATCGCAGGTGTAGATATGGAGTCGCAGATGCGGCAGGAAAATTTAAGTGAAAACCGCAGAAGCGGTTGGATGGAGCACAGAAGCGGTCCCGCAGGGAAGGGAAATGGACCGCAGGTGCGATATTGCTGGGAAGATCATATAATTAGATACCTTCGCGAATGTTTGGCTTATTTCATCAATTTATCAATCGGGTTGGAGCTTGTGGGAGCAATTTGAAGAGGGGATACAAGGGAATTTCGCGGAGGAAAGATTTTTGGAACTAAAACTTGTTTCTACTGTAATATATTACTTATTAGGCATAGAATTTGTGGAAAATAGTGGTTAAAATTGGGGGTTTAGGGTTTGGAATTGGAGGCTTTGATTAGGGATTTAACAAGTTGTTTGTGGTCGTATTTTGGTATATTTAGTATGTATAACTATGAGAGTGCAAGGATTCTAGTTTTGTAAATTTTATCGGAATTTGAGACATGGGCCTAGAGGTCGGGTTTGACCAATTTTGGGATTTTTTATTTAAATTGATTATTTTGTATGGGTTTCACTCCTTTAGCGTGTATTGATGGTTCTATACAGATTTTGGTTAGATTAGGGGCATTTGGAGGCCGAATCGAGAAGCGGGGGAATCACGTGCTAGAGTTTTGCTTGAGGTAAGTAACGCTTCCAAAATTGGTTCTATGGGTTCGAAACCCCAACCATGTGTTCTATGATTACTATTGACGTGATGCAAATGGAAAGTGACAGGCGCGTGGGCATGCACCGTGAGAATCATGGCCTGGATTATTTCATGGCGCTGCTTTGTGATTCTTTCTTGTTGATATGTGTGTTGTAATTATGTGATTAGGTTAATAAATTGTAAATCATGCTAATTATCATGTTAAGGCTTCAGGCCAATACTGTTGTGACCCGAGAGGTCATTTCTTGCTGTCATATCATTAGCATCATTGATGTTTTGTACTCAGTCATGTTAATGCATATTATATCATGCCTTAGTTTCAATTATTGGTATTTGTCACACCATATCATTGTTCGGTCTAGTATCGTGACATTTTGAGCCCATGTGTGTGTGTGATACTGGAGAATGATGCTGAGTGAGGCCGATAGCCTTTATTGAGTGACAATATGGGATCGGGTTGTTATTGCTTGTTATTGCCTTCATTGGCTTGTTATTGCTTGGCCTAAGAGAAGCCCCTCTGGAGTTATTACACCCTTAGTGAGTGCAGTTGATGATATAGATGGATGGATGTTCCCTAGACATGGATCTTGTCTGAAGTACTTGTATTTGTAGATGGATATTCTCCAAAGGCTGGAATGGCATTCCTCAGTACTGAATGACTATTGTCAGTGATGTGTATACATTATGGGATGGAACTTTCCTTGGCCTTGTGAGTCATATACGGTACTGAATGGTTGTGAGGTTGCTATTGAAATTATCTAAAGATTGATCTTTTCCATAGGCTGGAATGACCTTCCTCAGTACTGAGTGACTATTGTCAGAGACGTGTATATTCCAGGATGGATCTCCCCTGGGCCATACGAGTCATATACAATATTGAGTGGGCGAGCATTTGAGACTTTGAGCACATGAGGCACTAGCATGGTGCATTTCATACAGTGCGTGCATTGATATGTAGAGGTAGAAGAGTTACACTCCTTTACATTGTTCATACTTGCTCTGTTTTACTTTTTGAGTTTCTTTTATTAATTAAAAGCATGCCTATATTTCTGTACATTATTTCTGTTATCATTGATGAGGTTGAGTTCGTCACTACCTATCGGTCCAAAATTTGAACTTGTTACTTACTGAGTTGGTGTACTCACGTTATCCCCTGCACCTTGTGTGTAGATCCAGGCACCTTAGTTTCAGTGGTGGTGGTTGATCGAGGCTTGTGACTCGGGAGATTATTGAGGCATTTGTATAGAGTTCGCAAGCCTTGGCTCTCCACCTTACTTTTCAGTTGTATTTCAGTTGTTCCCTTGGACATTATATTAGAATACATATTTTTCTTAGACGCTCATGCGCTGAGCGCACCCCAATTTTGGGTTGGATTGTATCTATTCTCGGAATTTCTTATATTTTAAATAGTTCTTTAACTATTAAAAGCTTCCATAAATATTTTCAAACTTATTATTATCGTATTGATTGTTGAGTTGAGGCTGGACTAGTATCACGATAGGCGCTATCACGACGGATCGAGGTTTATATATGGTCGTGACATGGAGTCCCCATCCGCTAGTTATCTATCCTTGTCTTTTTATTTTTTTCAAATATATGTTGTCCTTCATTTCACACAGTTTACTCTTGTTAGATGATCGTGATGATGTAAAACTACATTTTGGGAAATTATAAAATTTTTGTGATCGTGTTTAGACCATGTTTTAGAGTTATGTATTTATGATATTGATTTGAGACTTATATTGCATTCTTATTTGTATATCATGAATCCGTTAATGATTTAATAATGTGTTTCCATAAATGTTTTGAGTGTTAGATTGCCTAACAAGCAGGCTAGATATATCATAGTCTTCGGTGGATTTTTTTTTTCGTGATAAAAAAATCTTTTTTTGTTATAGTAGCGAAGATCCGGTTGAGTAGGATTTTTGCAGTTTAATGGGTTTAGATATTTATTTGACCAATAAATTTAATGGTATATATATGTAATGTAATTAAGAGCAACCCATGTTACATAAAGGGTATATTTAATCCTAAAAATAATGTTAGTGGAAATTGTGATCCAATAGGTGAAAGGATGCATTTTTAAGACATTTATAATACGCTAAAAGTATTTTTTTTAACCCTTTAAACTATATTTCAGGATAAAAAAAAGAGGTAATATCCACTTTATGTCGTGGATCTTTAAAACATAACGTTACACACCGTTATTATATGGAATCTATTGCAGTTTGAATAATAATGACTAAGCCACAATTGTTAATTAAGTATTATATTTTTACTAATTTCATTTCACTACGTACATAAAAGGTAAGTATACTATAACTTTATGCATCTAGTAAATATTAACATTATTCAGCATCTACATATGGAAACATTAAGTAATTCAAAATTTATTTAATACACATCATACACTGTTATTGTTACAATGTTAAAGTAATTACTATATATAACTTATTATCAGCATTATGATCTGGCATTTTAGTACACATGTTAAAATAATTACTATATATTAACTTATTATCAACATTGTGATCCTAACATGTAGTTTGAACACTCTTTTTCACTTAACTAATTAGGAAGAAATACTACCAAAATGGTATAATTCGTTAATATTTTACTATTTTTTTTATAACTATGAGGGTAATGAAGGAGAAACCTAACATTATTTCTATACATGAAATAGATACTTGCAGTATATAGATTTATATATTTATACATTTTAACTCATTCCTATTTTGCTTAAATGGAATTCCTTTATATTATCACTTGCATCACTTAAAAATCAAACCAAAATATTATAGAAAATGACTTCTTCTTTTGCTTCCTATTTCCTTCTTCTTATACTTGTTGAAAACTTGTTCTACTTTCAGACCTCTTCTGCAGACAATGCAAGCGACGAGGCATTAATAATGAATATATGCGGACAAGTACAAGATTCTACATTCTGCTTAAATACTTTCAGACAAAATTTACATACTCATCCATATATTCCTACTGAAGTAGCACGAGTCGCTATCAGCCAATCATTACAACATGCTACCGACAATCGCATTTTCATACAAACATCAAAAAAAAAATTCAAAAGACAAAGAAGTCCAAGACTTATATACAATCTGTGATAGCGGTTATGGGTTAATGATAAGTTTTCTCGAAGATGCTACCTTATCATTAGCTAAAAAAGATTATAGTGCCTTGGAAAATTCACTTCCCAAGTGTCCCAGATTTGTGACCGACTGTCAGAATGTATTTGGTAATAAATCAACACCCGAATTATTAGACAGAAATAGAAAACAGTTAGATCTTGTATTAATGGCAAATATTGCTAAAGGCTTTATCAATAAATAAATGTTTCTTCCTTATAAGTCAAGTTGCCTTAAAATCTAGACTTATAATGAGAAAACAGATCGTGAAACACATATAGTCGTACTTATTTTTCAAGTGATATATATCATGTCTAAACTTATATTTTCATTTCGGACTTTGCATATTCGTATGCAATACCTGCAAGAATTCTTTTCTTTTTTTACTTCTTATTTGTTATAATTTTATTTATCTTATTGGCAGGTCATGAGTTACGAATTAACTTCAAAATATGTCATATTCATAAAATAACATGCACATATATATTAGTTCAAATCATTTTGACGCATGTAGATAAGGAAAACCGACGACCCTTCTTTATTCGGTGGTAAATGTGTCTTGATGCACAATCACGTATTACTCGCTCTTTTACTTTCTTTTTATCGTTTTCTAAAATTCAAACACAAATCCATGTTGCTTTGAGGTGGCCCTCTTTTATTATAAACAAGTTGAAAGTTGAAATTTCACCATGGCTTTTGCAATTTATATTTTATAACTTATCAAGAGAACATAACTTGCACCAATTTTTCATATGCCAATAACTTATGAGTTTAGTTATAATTTCATTTAAATAATAAATATTACTTCAATTCCAAGCAATTTATATATCATCTAAGTCAATTCATCCTTAATTTGGAATTTAAAAACTTAAAACCCCTCACCCTTCACCCCCCCCCCAAGTAAAAAAGAGCCATTAGCAGCAAACTTAAAACTCAAATATTAAGTTTGTATCTGATCTTGTGCTAACCATATGTGATGATTCGATAAATCGTTTTGAGTGCTAGCTCTTAATTTCATATTTCTAGACCTCTATTATCTCCATTTAATATTCCTCAATTTTCATGTGTGCGCAATTGTATCTTTTTCCGGAAAGTTTTTACATCAAATTTGGAAAATATGATTTTTTGTTTAAAAAATAACTTGAGTTGACTATGGTAAATATTACATGTAAAATACCCCATATCAGTATTATGATGATCGTAATGGATCCGTATCGTAATTTTTTACTTGAGTGTATGCCCGGAATTAAATTTGAATATCTCTAGGTTGATTTGCCTTGTTTAGCCGAAAGCAAGTAATTTGAAGGTCTAGCAACATCCTAGGTTTGACTGTAGGTTGACTTCTTAACTATTAGATTAAGATTTGGTTTTGGGACTTGGCATAAGTCCATTTTGCTATTTTAAAATTGTTTGCAAAATTTGGTGAAAATAGGAGTTGGTTTGATAGAATTCAGATGCTTGATTGTAATTTTAGAGTTTCTTTGAAATTTCATGCAGTTTGATGTATGATTCGTAGTTCGATATGTTCTTTTGGTGGATTAATCGCGCGAGTGAGTACGTAAGATGTCATTACTCTCGTGTACATATTTGATTTGGAACTCAAGGAACTCATGTGAGTTTCGGATACGCTACGAACTATTTAAGATTTATTGCTTTTAGCTGATACTCATGTATGGTGATTTGTGCTTCGCGATGGATTGATGATTATTGTGACTGGTTGGAGTATAGTGCGATGACCTGAGTCATTTTGAGTTTTAGCCTTTATTTTCGTACTCTGAGACCTCGATTATCTCCAAAAAAAATTAGTGTTCTTGATTTGCATGCATATTCCATATCTATTTTTCAAATATATTTTTGTAACGACCTGGTCGGTCGTTTTAAGAATTAACGCATCGATCTCCTATTAACTACCTTTGGCGTGTTTTTTATGCTATTATGAGTTGTTGGGAGGATTTGTTTTGAGTTGCGGAGTGTTTTGGGGATCTTAGTCCCTCAATGAGAGCTTAAGCTTTAGAATTTGGACTGTAGTTAAAGCAGTGTAAAGACAACCTCGGAATAGTATTTCATGGATTTTGTTAGCTCCGTTGGATAATTCCAAGCTTAGGGGCGTGTTTGGGTTGTGTTTTGGGGGTCCGTAGCTTATTTAGGCTTGAAATACCGAAGGTTGGATTTTTGAAGTTTCCGATTCGATAAGAAATTTTAAAATCGGGGTCAGAATCCAATTCCAAAAGTTGGAATAGATCCGTAGTGTTGAATGTGAGTCGTATGCAAATTTTAGGGTCAATCAAATTTGGTTTGTTAAGTTTTATCATCGAGTATAGGATTCTTGAGATTTTAGTTCATAAGGCTTAGATTGGAGGGTGACTCATGGTTTTAGCGTTGTTTGATGTGATTTGAGGGTTGGACTAAGTTCGTGTGATATTTTATGATTTGTTGGCTTGTTTGGTTGAGGTCCCGGGTGCCTCAAGTGAGTTTCAGATGTTAAACGGATTGGAATTTGGACTTAGGCGAAAAAATCCGAGTTGCTGAAGCTGCCATAATCGCACCTGCATGTGTTGGACCATAGGTGTGGCACCGCAGAAGCGGTATGAGGATAGCAGATGCGGGCTAATACTTAAGTGGAGTTGGTTGCAGATGCGGCCCTAGGACCACAAAAGCGACTCGCATCTGCGAGTTTGTGAGCGCATGTACAAAAGTTTGGGTTTTAATGAAAAATTGTAGGTGTGGTTTATTTGGCGCAGAAGCGGATATCACTGGGTCGATATAGAAAATTCGAGGGTTTGAGTTTGTAACATGGAAAAAATGATTTGGAGCTCGCTTGAGGGCAATTTCTCGAGGGGTTTTGAAGGAGAAACACTGGGTAATAATTTCTATCTTGATTTTGATCTTAGAACATTAATCCATTATTATTTTCCTCTTCTAATTAAGGAATTTGGGGGTTATATTTGTGAAATGGGAGAAAAACTTCCCCAATTGAAAATCCGGGATTTGAGTGAGATTTTGATGTCGAATTTTGCTAGTTTTTGTTAGAGTGTGTTCGTGAGTGATCGGGGGTTCTGAATTTGTAAATTTATCCAATTTCGGGAGATGGGCCCAGGGGACCTTTTGGAAAATTTTCTTACTTTCGCGTGTTAGTTTCGAATTAATTAGTTACTTCAAGTTATATTTATATTATACAATTAATTCGAATAGATTTGGGCCATTTGGAGTCGGGTACTCGTGCCAAGGATGTGAGTTCGAGTTGATTGAGCGGGTTCAAGTAAGTGGCTAGCCTAACATTGTATGGGGGAACTCGCCTTAGAATTTGGAATTGTTGTTATATGAGTATTGTGTAGGTGAGGTGACGAGTGTATACACGTGCTAATTGTTGAAAAATCACTCTTTCATTAAGTAAATATCTTTGGTTACATGTAATTGAGCAGTAATTGTGCTTGAAGCCACTTGCTTAGTTTAGGAAAAGCATGCTTATGTGATTAATTGTCTTACCTACTTTAATTTCGTACTTGTACTTTATGCAGCATGTTATAGTATAATTTCCTATTAAATTATTGAATAGAACTATAAATTCTTCTAAGATTGTTGTGTGTTTACTTTGGGACTACAGGACCATATCCCGGGAGATCCCCCTACATGTTTATATTAGGACTACGGATCGGTATTCTGGTAGATCCCCCTGCACATTATGTTTGGGATTACATGACAACACCCGGTAGATTCCCTGTATTGGTTATTTACTTTGGGACTACAGATTGGTATTCCAGAAGTTTCCCCTGCATATTCATGATTTGGACTACATGAAAATATCCATGGAGATCCTCCAGATATTTACATTTGGGACTACGGGACGATATCCTAGGAGATCCCTTGTTGCTATTTCTAGGTACTTAGTTAGATAATTTTTGTGATTTTTTATTCGTTATAGAGTGTGAGTATTCTAATTATATTGTTGCATTCCATACTATTTACCTTGATTTTTATCTACAAACAGTAGGACCCTAAACTTCCTCGTCACTACTCGATCGAGGTTTGACGACTCGTCCAGTCGTCTCATGAGTTACCGCTACGTTTCCTCCATTTCTACTTTTTAATGCTTTGTTTAGCGGTACTATGTGTGATCGGTTTGGTTGGATTGGGTTTGGAAATGTTTTGGTAAGGTTTGAGACACTTAGTCTCTTTTGAGTAAGCTTAAGTTGGAAAGGTCAACTAGATGTTGACAGTATGTGTTAGAGGGCTCAGATGTGAGTTCTGATGTTTCAGATAGCTTCCGGAGGTGACTTGAGACTTAGGAGCGTGAGCAGAATATGCTTTGGAGGTCCGCAGTGAATTTAGGCTTGAATTGGGGATAGTGGAATTTTAGTGTTTTCCGGTTGATTGGTAAGATTTAGATATAAGGGTCGGAATGGAATTCTAGGAGTTGCAATAGGTCCTATGTATCATTTGGGATGTGTTTGCAAAATTTCAAGTCAATCAGACGTGATTTGATAGATTTTTTTATCAAAAGCATAACTCGAAAGATTTTTAGAACCTTAGGCTTGAATCCAATGTGTTTTGGTTGATTCAATGTTGTTTGAGGTGTTTTGAAGATTGGTATAAGTTTGGATAGTGGTATAGAACTTGTTGGTGCATTTGGCTGAGGTCCCAGGGGCCTCGGGGTGATTTCGGATAGTTGGTGGAAAGTTTGAAGTTGAGTTTGAGGGCTGAAGCATTGTTCACTGCTGCTATAAATTGTATATGGCCCTAAACCTATGCGCAAAACCAATACTAGCGTCGTAGTCAAAGTTGTCTTGAGCTTCTGAAAGCTCGCCTCACACTCGTCTGACCACCTGAACTTGCCACCCTTCTAGGTCAACCTAGTCATCGGGGTTGCAATAGATAAAAATCCCTCCACAAACCAACGATAATAGCCTACCAAACCCAAGAAACATTGGATCTCTATTGCTGATGCGGGTCTAGGCCAGTCCTTGACTTCCTCTATCTTCTTTGGATCTACCTGAATATCCTCTGCTGAAACAACATGACCTAAGAAAGCAACAAACCCCAACCAAAACATGTATTTCAAAAGCTTAGCATACAACTGACTATCTCTCAAAGTCAAAAGAACCACTCTAAGATACTACACATGCTCCTCCCGGCTGCTGGAATAAATCAAAATATCATCGATGAAGACTATCACGAATGAATCCAAGTAAGGCTTAAACACTCGGTTCACCAAATCCAAAAAAGCTGCTGGGCATATGTCAACCCGATTGACATCACCATGAACTCATAATGCCCATACTGAGTGCGGAAAGCTATCTTATGGACATAGGATGCCATAATCATCAGCTGATAGTAGCTAGATCTCAAGGCAATCTTTGAAAACACCTTGGCACCCTGAAGCTGAGCAAACAAATCATCAATCATCGGAAATGGATATTATTCTTGATTGTAACCTTGTTCAACTGCCGGTAATCTATACACATTCGCATCGATCGATCCTTCTTCTTAAGAAACAACACCAGTGCACCCCAAGGCGAGACACTAGGTCTAATGAATCATTTATCAAGCAAGTCTTGCAACTGCACCTTCAATTCTTTCAACTCAGGTGGGGCCACACGATAAGATAGAACGAAAATGGGCTGAGTGCCTGGAGCCAAATCAATGAAGAAGTCAGTTTCCTGAAGGAAATACCTCAGGAAACTCGCAAACACTAGAATCACGAACATATGCCAAATAGGACAAACACCCCTTCTCGACCATACGCCATGTCACACCTCCTTTAGGCGCGCTTACCCCGAGGGATAAACGTACAAGGGAGTTTTTCCAATTTATGACAATATTCGAAATGGGATTATTTATTTATTTTAGAGTCGCCACTTGGAATAAATTATGGTGTCCCAAGTCACCAATTTATTTAAATCCCAAATCGAGGAAATTTTCGACTTTCCAAATGAAGTTTGCGAACCAGAAATTCTAAGTAAGGAATTCTGTTGACCCGAGGGAAGGTGTTAGGCACCCCCGGATCCCGTGGTTCTAGCACGGTCGCTTAAATTATTGTAATGGCTAAATATCTGATTTTTAAAAAATGTTCAATACTATAATGCAATTTTAAATCATTTACCGCGTTTGGTTATTTTTAAGAAAGAAAAAAAAATGAACATTGTTATTGAGGGGCCCCGCAATTTTATTTCTTCTATTTAGCTAGGCTCGTAACATTTTTATTTAAAAAAAAAGGATAATCCTAAAGTGACTACATTTTTTCTATTTAGTTTGTCTCTAAAAGAAAAGAAAAGTCCTAAACAATTACATGCTTAAAAGGCTACTCTATATTAGTAAAAAAGGTGTTCCCTTGAATGACAAATTTATTCTTCAAATTATAAAGCTAACTACAATTTGACAAAAATTAATAAAATAGTAACAACAAATATTAATCAACAACTTGCTTTTCTATTTCATTTCAAAACTTCAACTTCCAATTCGAGCTTACATCAACACATGGTTTTTAGAATGTATACCTGGTTTTGAAAGGAATGGGAAAATGGCAAATCAACAGGGCAGTGAAAATACAGCAACAACAACAGTAACAACCAGCAGTAGCTTCAACACCTCAATCCCGAAAATCCCAGCAATACGGAGAAAAACAAAAAAAAAACAGTAAAAAATAGAAAAGAAAAATATATTCCAGATTTTCTCTTTGTTTTGGCTTTCTAGCTTTGAACTCTTTTCACTTCTCAAAACAAACTCTCAAAAATTGTATTTTTTCTATGTATACTTACGTATCCAGAATGTATATCGAGTGTATACTACAGCAGGGAATTTTTTTTATTTTTTCTTTTCTTCCGATTTTTCCTCTCTTTTTTCTCCCTCCTTTTTCATAAATCTTCTCTTCTATTTATAGGCAAGAATTTCGAAAATTTTCAGATCTTTTTATTAAAAGAATATATTTTTTAATTTAAAGAAAACCCACTAATCCATGTTTTCCTCACCATGTTTTCCTCTCCATGTTTTCTTCATTTATTTCCTTGCCCCCACTACTTTATGTTATGTGATTATGATTATTTTTGGCTAAAAATCTGAAATTTTCTTTTTGGGCCAAGGGGTTTTGGGTTGGGTAAGGGTGCTTAGGATTGGGCTTGTAACTTAATTTGCAAGATGGCCCAATCCAAATTTTTTCTATTTTGTTCTTCTCCATTATTCAACATCCTAATTAATAATGCCCAAAAATACTAAGATTAATTTATAAAAACTAAAAATTATCTTGAAATACTAATTAACTCATAATAATAATTATCACACAAAATTAAACATTAATAAAAATAAAATTGCACGATTTGGACATTAAATGCTTAAAAATGCAAAAATACATATTTTTTATGACTTTTCATTTCTGTAAAATAAACTTAATTGTAAACTTGAATTTTATATACATATGCAACATATTTTTTGTATATTTTATTTATTTAAACAAGCAAATATGCACGGATAAAAATGCAAATAATACAAGAAAAATAACACAAAATTCACAACAATTGCAAGAAAACTAAAATTATTTTATTTTGAATCTTTGGGAGTATTTCTCTTATAGGGCAAAAATCACGTGCTCACAACTGCCCCTCTTTGCGCGGAAACATGGAGAGTTTTCGTGCAAAGACAAGTGAGCGGATACGATCGATTTTTGCCCGTTTGATTACTCCGTGTGAAGCATTTTTTTGGAAAAGTTTGACCGAACCTTTGCTTCAGAAGGTCTCCTACATATCCCTGGCTAAAAGGGAATCAGAGGTCAATGTAGTTCGGGTAGTTTTGGAAGATGGGACTACCATGATTGTTGTGATCTTGCTGTTACTGCTATTGCTGCTGATGCCACTGCTTAACTGATCTCCTTATTACACCGTGCTAAACGAAAAATAAGAAGCTAGACTAAGTTACAGTATTACAAATTCTTATCTATCTTTTCAACTTGATCTTGTCATGTTCCTTGCTATCCTGCTGGCTCTGATGTTTCTTCACATGCTTCTTCTCTTCTGACAATTGTTATTTCAGCCTATCTTGATTGCCGAACTCCGACCATTGGTCCCTTCCTTGTGATCTTCGAACTATTCTCCTTCGAAGTCTGAATCTATCTTTCCGATCCTTGTTGCATTCCTTCCGATTATGAACTTGGATTCATGCTGGGGATTTCCGTTACACTCTGTCACTTTCCGATTCTTCACTATCCTTATCAAATCTTAGAAATTGAGACGACGTTCTGGTTTTCTGGCGGGCTTCTGACTTTATCGACAAACTCTAATCATAAATCGCCATTCCATTCTTCGGGCGGACACCTGCTTTCAACATCAACTTCAAAATAACAATTCGCCACTCCGTTCTTCAGACGGGCTCCCTGACTTCAACTATCCCTTCAAAACTAAATCGCCACTCCATTCTTCAGGCGGGCTCCCTGACTTCAACTATCCCTTCAAAACTAAATCGCCACTCCATTCTTCAGGCGGGCTCCCTGACTTCAACTATAACTTCAAAACTAAATCGCCACTCCATTCTTCAGGCGGGCTCCCTAACTTATACTATAACTTCAAGATTAAATCGCCATTTCATTCTTTAGGTGGGCTCCCTGACTTCAACTACAACTTCAAAATAAATCGCCACTCTATTCTTCAGGCGGGCTCCCTGACTTCAACTACAACTCAAAACTAAATCGCCACTCCATTCTTCAGGCGGGCACCCTGACATCAACTACAACTTCAAAATAAATCGCCACTCCATTCTTCAGGCGGGCTCCCTGACTTCAATTACAACTTCAAAACAAATCGCTACTCCATTCTTCAGGCGGGCTCCCTGACTTCAATTACAACTTCAAAATAAATCGCCACTCCATTCTTCAGGCGGGCTCCCTGACTTCAACTACAACTCAAAACTAAATCGCCACTCCATTCTTCAGGCGGGCTCCCTAACTTCAACTATAACTTCAAAAATCGCCACTCCATTCTTCAGGCGGGCTCCCTGATTTCAACTTACAACTCACTAACTCCATCCCATCCATATCGCCTTCCTTTGCTTCCTGTACCATTTTCTTCTTCCTGCATCGTCTCTTGGGCCACCTTTTCTCCTAAATTACCTTGTTCTGGAACTGCTTTCCTCCTGGGTCGTGTTGGTTTCCCTCCCAATTGCTGGGGATATCTTTGGAATTGTTTACTTACCTGCGGAGGTTAATGATGCTGGGAAAATTTTCCTTCATTCCTTCCTTTCCTTGGACTCATGCGTTTGAATTTCCGCTGGGAACTCTTGTTGTAACTCTCTGCTTTATGGTAGGTTATTGGTTTCAAGACCTGCAATGTAAAGACTGAAGACATGCCTCTTGTTATACAGGTCGGCGCCTGCTTTTATTAGCAACTTTTGAATTTAAAATGCATTTTGGCAATAATTTATGAAATATGCAAAGGACGTTGTAAAATAAAACAAACGTAAAATATCCTATTCGAGGGCGAATACTCCCATTGTATCTTATTCGAGGGCGAATACTCCCATTGTATCCTATTCGAAGGCGAATGCTCCCATTGTATCCTATTCGAGGGCGAATACTCCCATTGTATCCTATTCGAGGGCGAACACTCCCATTGTATCCTATTCGAGGGCGAATACTCCCATTGTATCCTATTCGAGGGCGAATACTCCCATTGTATCCTATTCGAGGGCGAATACTCCCATTGTATCCTATTCGAGGGCGAATACTCCCATTGTATCCTATTCGAGGGCGAATACTCCCATTGTATCCTATTCGAGGACGAATACTCTCATTGTATCCTATTCGAGGGCGAATACTCCCATTGTATCCTATTCGAGGGCAAATACTCTCATTGTATCCTATTCGAGGGCGAATACTCCCATTGTATCCTATTCGAGGGCGAATACTCCCATTGTATCCTATTCGAGGGCGAATACTCCCATTGTATCCTATTCGAGGGCGAATACTCCCATTGTATCAATGTTTGAGAGTGAACAAACCTGAGACGTCCTGTTCGAAGGTGGACAAACCTGAAACATCCTATTTGAAGGTGGACAAACCTGATACGTCATCTTGAATTGCCTTCCTCGTTTCTCCGAGAAAAGTTTCAACAACGGGAGAAAATTTTCTGCCCCAATATTGGTGTTCTTCCTTGTGGCATGACTTTCTGCTATCAATAGCACTTTCTTTTCCTGTTTCAAATCAAAGAAAATTTGTTAGTTCAAAACATTGTGAGCGGTTGTGCCGCTCCTGTAGGGTGGTTTTTCCTCTTCCCCTTTCCCTCGCTCGGGGTTCCCAAAACATTGTTGAGGAATGATTTCATTTGCTGGAGATGATATTCCTGCTGGGAATGGGTTTTTCCATTTATCCCTTCCCCGTTCTGTGTTTCTCAACTTGCGCCGGGGGTTATTTTGTTGAAGATGGGATTTCCTTTCTTCCTTTATCACTCTGTGTTGTCCGACCACCTCGGAACTTGCTGTAGATAACATTGCTGGGGGATTTTCATTTCCTCAAAATTGACGTTTCACTCTTCTTGAAGGCTGTTGAGGATGACACTGGTTCGAAGACTATTTCGCTTAAGACTTTCCTTCTTCCCTAAGTGGGTATTGACTTCCAGAAAATTTTCAAACTGAAAAGAAAATTTTCTGCCCCAGTTTAATAATCTTCTTTGCACCCTACTTCTCTGCCGTCAATGGCATTTCCTTGCTTTGCATAATAATTGGAAAGTTGGTGGCAAGTTTTGAAGTTATTTCTCACTTGTTCTGACTAGACAGACTTTGATGGGGAATTTTTTTTTTATATAAAATGAGAAAGATAAAAAGAAACAAAATAGAAGACAAAGGAAAAAATGACTCTCTAGCAAGAAATAACTATAAAAACTTATCAAACGCGAATACCAACTCTACTGGTCATGACATGCACATATGGCCTATCCTCCGTCGTTAATTTCCTTTCACGATTTCTGTCTCGTGATTTCCATCCGATTATCACCTTTATTCGACTTGTAGTGCCCGAAGGGTTTTCACTTTCAAGCCTCTCTCATTTTGATTTTCTCTCGGCTTTCGTCGCTTTATGGTGCCTGTGAAGGTTTTCACCGGTAAGACTCTCTCGTTTGTATCACTTCTGGCTGGGGATTGGGGTGTCACTACTAAGACTCTCTCGTGTTTCCTTTCTGCCGGGAATCAAAGTGTCATATTCTGAGGAGACTCTCGTGTTTGTTTGACTTGGCCTATTTTGAAGACTGATCGGAAGGTCTTTCTTTGGAGCGTAATGTGGGATTTGGATAGGGCTAGAAAGAAAGGGTGTTAAATGCTAAAAACAAATTAATTTTGGGTTCAAAATTTACAACCTTCGGATCTAAACACAATTTTTTTTTTTTGCCCCAGCTTTTTACTTGGGGATTTTTTTTATTTCTTTATTTACACTATGACCGAGCTGTGAAGCGCCTACGTATCCTCTTTAAGGAATCAGGTCAAACGTAGTTCCCAATTCCCTTTTTTTTTCAAGTTGCTCTTTTTCATTCATTTTTCTTTTTCTCTTCTTTTCTTTATCTCTTTTTGTTGTTTTCTTTTCTTTTCTTTTTCTTTATCCTTTTTTTTGTTGTTTTCTTTTCTTTTCTTTTTCTTTATAACTTTCTTGTCTTGTCTTTCAAGCTTGTGTTTCTAGTCTTTGCAACTAATTTCGAAGGAGGGATATAAAAGAATTTAAATTAAGGCTCAAAGGGTTGACGATGGATAAAGTGTTTGGATAGCAGAACAAAATGCGTTCGTCATTCCAATCTTCAAAATATGCCAAGTTCAAACAACATATTCACGACATCTTCTGTTTGTGCCCTGATTGATAACCATATCGTCCATTCGCCGTTTCATCTATCATTTTAAAGTATTGCTGGACGACACTTTCATTTCAGTATCACGAGCGAACCCCGTCTTAGCATGTCCAATTCTCCCTTAAAGGTTTCTTTGTGTTTTACCTGCCCCAGTCTCACATGATTCGGGCTCCAAATAATCTCAAATCATTTTTATTTCCTTTAAAAATGCCCTGATTATCTTCCAATTGCTTCATGATTAACCCTTAATATTAGGCCAAAATTATGTGTGATGCCATGTCATTAGAATCGGCGTTCGAACATATGACAAATCTAAATATAGAAGAACTAAACAAAAAGACGACTGGTAATAAAAGACCGAAAGTTCCATTAAACGGAGAAAAGGTTCAAATAGAAACAAGCAAACCAGCACTACAAACCTAAAACGACACTTGATAAGACTAAGCAAACTGAAATGACCAGAATGGAAAGATAAGAGGGTTTTACTTCAAGACAAGATTCGGGTCACAACCCTGAAAACAACTCGGACAAAAGAAATGACAATAAAAACAAACCACCGAAACTCCTCCTGATTACCAAGCATGACTTCTTATATACCAAATTCTGCCGATTGGTTTTGTTGTGGAATACATATCGGGCTTCTTAATTTTCCCTTCCATTGTGTATCAATTTGATCACATGGGTCTAAGGGTGAGCTGGCAATGGATTCTCATTAATGTTGGGTGCCTCTGGTGTCTGAACCTCGATCTTATTGGTGTCAATAAGATTTTGCACTGCATGTTTCAGTTTCCAACATTTCTCGGTATCATGTCCGAGAGCCCCTGAACAATACTCACAGCTTATTGAGCGATCCACATTTGGGGGTATGGGATTTGGCAATCTTGTCTCAATAGGACTCAACAAACCTATCTGCTTCAATTTGTGGAACAGAGCAGTATAAGTTTCTCCCAACTCAGTGAATGTTCTTTGTGCCTTTTCCCTTCTGAAGGCATGATTCCCTCGGAAACCTAGTCCTGGAGGATTATTGTAAACCCTTGGTGGTGGATATGTGTTTCGGGGAAGGTGATTAGGGTGATTTGGGTGGTAGGGTCTGGCTTGGTAATGAGGTGAAGGACCTTTCGATCTGGACCAAGTACCCTCCTCTACCGTTGCAACTTCTTCTCTTCTCTTCTTCCCGAATACAACCTATGTGCCATTCTGAATAGCTTGAGTCGTTGCTTTTAACGTGGAATAGCTCAAGATCTTATTGGACTTAAGTCCCTCTTCTATCATTCCGCCCATTTTGATCACCTCATTGAAAGATTTACCAATCGATGTCACCAAGTGACTAAAGTAAGTTGGCTCCAGTGTCTGCAAGAAGTAATCTACCATCTCGTTCTCTCTCATCGGGGGATCTACCCTTGCTGCCTGTTCCCTCCAGCGGAACCCAAATTCTCTAAAGCTTTCGGCGGGTTTCTTCTCTAACTTTAGCAATGATAAGCGATCAGGGATTATTTCAAGATTATATTGAAACTGGCCGATGAATGCTTGGGCCAGGTCATCCCATGTAAACCATCTGTTGGGATCATGCCCGGTGTACCACTCTAGTGCGGACCCTCCCAAGCTCTGACCGAAGTAAGCTATCAGAAGTTCTTCTCGCCCTCCGGCTCCTCGCATTTTGCTGCAGAAACCTCGGAGATGGGCTACTGGGTCACCATGCCCCTCGTATAGGTCAAACTTGGGCATTTTGAACCCGGCTGGCAACTGGACATCTGGGAATGGACACAGATCTTTGTAAGCGACACTGACTTGGTTGCCCAAACCATGCATATTCCTGAATGATTGCTCCAGGCTCTTAACTTTCCGAATAACCTCCTCATGTTCCAAGCTTTTGGGGTGTCTTTCCGGTTCTGACGGGTTATCCCAGTGAGGGGTGTGTGAATGCGGTTCAGGAGCCTTAAAGGTAGGCTCGGGATCATAACAATGATTGTCATGTATTTGGAAAAGCGGTTCACTGGACGACTTCTGTAAAGTAGCAGGTGGAGGTGCCACAAAAACAGGGGTGACCGGAGGAGGAGTATTTTGTCTAACTTGTGGAACCTGGGATGTATAAGGGTTTTCCCCTTGATAATATGGATAGATCGGTGCACTTGTCGAGGGGTCAATGGGCGGACGCTCTGGAGCTGGTGTAAGAGTAGGAAGGTTTAGTGATGACTGTCCCCTAGCCCAGGCTAGGTGCATCTCTGCTATTTGCTGTCTCAACCGGTCCACCTCCTCTTTCATAATCTGTATCTCTGTTTTCTCTCCGTCGAGACTTTTGCCGGAACTAGACATGCTTGCTAGAATTTGACATTTTGATCTAGTATGGTAATGGTGATTGGCCAGAATATTTTGTCAAGCCAACCGCTAAACTTTCTGAAAATGCAACAAACTTGTAAGCTCACAGAGTTTAACAGATATGTTATCGCACGTTAGATGCAATGCACCTAGTCAGTTAACCATTTCTATATGTATTCACCGCATGCATCATTCCAGCTTTTCCTTTTCAATTATCCTTGAAAATCTTGCTTGTTATTAACCTCCATTTTGTTTTTTCAAATTGGAATAAAAATCTTGTTTTTTTTTACATACACGGCCTTTCAGCGCCTCGGGGACGAAGATTATAAGGCTGTGAGGGTCAATTGACCAAAAAATCTACAAAATGACCCAAAAGTGGCCGTTTATGCAAAGTCAGCCTTCCGGCGTCCCTTTCGGGTCCATTCGGCTATTTTTTTTTAAAACGGCATCACTTTAATTTTATTGACAAAATTAAACACACATTTTTTTGATTTATTTTTTTTAAAAAAGGGGTGGTAACCCAAACTTTATTTTGAGGCTAGGGCCTTTCAACATTTCCACATGAAATATTTCAAGGTTATTATTCAAAAAGAAAAAGAAAAGACTTCAAAGTGGCCATTTTTGCAAAAACGGCCTTCCGGTGTCCTTTCAGAACATTCGGCTATTTTCAAAAACAGCGTTACTTTGATTTTTTTGAAAAACTAAAACTTCGACATTTATTTATTTTTTTTATTTTTAAAGGGGTGGTTGGACCCGATGAGGGTTGCCTACGTATCCCACCTAATGGGAGAATCAAACCTGCGTAGTTCGGTTATAAAGAACCAAATCATTTTAAGAAAAGAAAACAAAGTATTTTTAACAACATTTTTTTTACTAACTTATTTTTCATAAAATTAACAAAATTTATTGGGAATTTGTTTTTCATTTTTTAAAAATTATTTTCAAAGAAACTAAACTATCTTTCGTAAAATTAAGAAAATTTATTTGGAAATTTTTTTCTTTTGCACTTTTCAAAAAATTGTTTTCAAAGAAACTAACTATTTAAAATTAACAAAATTTATTCGGAGATTTTTTTTTAATTTTTTTTTCATTTTGTTTTTCAAAAATTATTTTCTAAGAAAAACATACCATTTTCCATAAAATTATTTTGATTTTTCACCTTGACATCTTCCACTTCTTACCCTTCTCTTTTTTAATAACAAACCGGTCGGCATGTAAGATCGAAACAAATAAATGCACAGACAAAGATGCAACAAGTTGGTCTTTTGTTTCAGGTACACCTGTCCTAGACAGGCCCAACCCCTGTGTTGAGCCTCCTAAGTCAAATATGCACATGATGCAAATATACGTTCCTATCGGGGATCCGGCATAAGGTTTTGTTATTCTAAGTCATCATCCTGTGTTGGAAAAAGTGTCTAGACTGGCTTTAAATCGAGCGGACAACTCGAGTCGAGGAGTGTCAGTGCACCGGTAGCATGGCTTTCCGACTTAATTGACAATACTCCCCGCCTAAACATGTGTGACTACAAATCCTTCACCGGGTGCCAAGCACCACAGCTATCTTGAGAAAAACGGGCTATATCCAGCAAATGCCCGATATTATATTTCAACGAGACTCAGAAGAGAAAAATGGGTATTGGCACAATTTATATACGGTTCACAAAATATCAAAGCGGTAAAAGCAACATTTAGCATATTAAATATAAACATGTAATAAAATCAGATAATAAATAAGCCAAATACAACAATTATTCAAAGCTCGAATTCTTAAACCCTGAACCAGTGGTTCTGGGTTTGTATCCCCAGCAGAGTCGCCAGAGCTGTCACACCTCCTTTAGGCGCGCTTACCCCGAGGGATAAGCGTACAAGGGAGTTTTTCCAATTTATGACAATATTCGAAATGGGATTATTTATTTATTTCAGAGTCGCCACTTGGAATAAATTATGGTGTCCCAAGTCACCAATTTATTTAAATCCCAAATCGAGGAAATTTTCGACTTTCCAAATGAAGTCTGCGAACCAGAAATTCTAAGTAAGGAATTCTGTTGACCCGAGGGAAGGTGTTAGGCACCCCCGGATCCCGTGGTTCTAGCACGGTCGCTTAAATTATTGTAATGGCTAAATATCTGATTTTTAAAAAATGTTCAATACTATAATGCAATTTTAAATTATTTACCGCGTTTGGTTATTTTTAAGAAAGAAAACAAAATGAACATTGTTATTGAGGGGCCCCCCAATTTTATTTCTTCTATTTAGCTAGGCTCGTAACATTTTTAATTAAAAAAAAAGGATAATCCTAAAGTGACTACATTTTTTCAATTTAGTTTGTCTCTAAAAGAAAAGAAAAGTCCTAAACAATTACATGCTTAAAAGGCTACTCTATATTAGTAGAAAAGGTGTTCCCTTGAATGACAAATTTATTCTTCAAATTATAAAGCTAACTACAATTTGACAAAAACTAATAAAATAGAAAATAACAACAAATATTAATCAACAACTTGCTTTTCTATTTCATTTCAAAACTTCAACTTCCAATTCGAGCTTACATCAACACATGGTTTTTAGAATGTATACCTGGTTTTGAAAGGAATGGGAAAATGGCAAATCAACAGGGCGGTGAAAATACAGCAACAACAACGGTAATAACCAGCAGTAGCTTCAACACCTCAATCCCGAAAATCCCAGCAATACGGAGAAAAACAAAAATAAAACCAGTAAAAAATAGAAAAGAAAAATATATTCCAGATTTTCTCTTTGTTTTGGCTTTCTAGCTTTGAACTCTTTTCACTTCTCAAAAGAAACTCTCAAAAATTGCATTTTTTCTGTGTATACTTCCGTATCCAGAATGTATATCGAGTGTATACTACAGCAGGGAATATTTTTTATTTTTTCTTTTCTTCCGATTTTTCCTCTCTTTTTTCTCCCTCCTTTTTCATAAATCTTCTCTTATATTTATAGGCAAGAATTTCGAAAATTTTCAGATCTTTCTATTAAAAGAATATATTTTTTAATTTAAAGAAAACCCACTAATCCATGTTTTCCTCTCCATATTTTCCTCTCCATGTTTTCTTCCTTTATTTCCTTGCCCCCACTACTTTATGTTATGTGATTATGATTATTTTTGGCTAAAAATCTGAAATTTTCTTTTTGGGCCAAGGGGTTTTGGGTTGGGTAAGGGTGCTTAGGATTGGGCTTGTAACTTAATTTGCAAGATGGCCCAATCCAAATGTTTTCTATTTTGTTCTTCTCCATTATTCAACATCCTAATTAATAAAGCCCAAAAATACTAAGATTAATTTATAAAAACTAAAAATTATCTTGAAATACTAATTAACTCATAATAATAATTATCACACAAAATTAAACATTAATAAAAATAAAATTGCACGATTTGGACATTAAATGCTTAAAAAATGCAAAAATACATATTTTTTATGACTTTTCATTTATGTAAAATAAACTTAATTGTAAACTTGAATTTTATATACATATGCAACATATTTTTTGTATATTTTATTTATTTAAACAAGCAAATATGCACGGATAAAAATGCAAATAATACAAGAAAAATAACACAAAATTCACAACAATTGCAAGAAAACTAAAATTATTTTATTTTGAATCTTTGGGAGTATTTCTCTTATAGGGCAAAAATCACGTGCTCACACGCCAAGCCTTCATATATGAAATAACATTACTAATAGAATGACCAAGAGTCCCTCTCCACTCTAAACAAGGCAAACCCATAAATGATAAGGTCACGTCTTGGAATGACAGTCCAAGATCGCGTGGTAAGGTGATAACCAGTCCATCTCCAATATGACATCAAAATCAACCATGTCCAAAAGTAACAAATCTACACGAGTCTCAAGACCCCCAATCACAACTACACATGAATGATGGACATGATCTACCATAATAAGATCAATCACCAGTGTAGCCACCTATACAGGAGCACTCAAAGAATCACTAGGCATAACCAGATACGGTGCAAAATAAGATGACACATAGGAGTATGTAGACCCTGGGTCAAACATAACTGAAGCCTCTCTACTACAAACCAAAATAGTACCTGTGATAACTGAATCGAAAGCCTCAGCCTCAAGCCCGGCTGGAAGAGCGTAACATTGAGGTTGGGCCCCACCACTCTAAACTACATCTGTGGGATAGCCTCATACTGGCTGGCCTCAACCTCTAGCAGCATGAGCTCCACATCTAATACCTCTACCACCACCTCTAGCACCTCTACCTCAACCTCTAGTTGGATGCACGAGCGGTGGAACACTCGGTGCCAGAATCGTGGTGTGGGAACCCTGGTGTTGAGAACTGCTCGGTGCTCAAGGACAAAATTTAGCAATATGCCTCATGTCACCAGAAGTAAAACAAGCCTTCTGCTCCCAGAACTAACGACCCTGAAAGCTTTGGAGCGGAGGTGCACTGATAGGAGCTGGTGATGCACTATAGGACTGCTGATCAAAATACTGAATATGAGAGCCACGACCACCTGAGGCACCATGTGAAGTCTAAAGTGCTGACTGAAAAGGCCTCGGAGGATGGCCTCTACCTGTTATAGAACCATCTCAACCCTCTTGGCCACATTGGCCGCATCTTAAAATGAAATCTCGCTCCCCATCTCCTTAGCCATCTAAAGTTGAATAGGTTGAATGAGTCCCTCAATGAATGTCTCTCTCTCTCTCTCTCTCTCTCTCTCTCTCTCTCTCTCTCTCTCTCTCTCTCTCTCTCTCTCTCTCTCTCTGTCACTAGGAAGTATAAGAAGAGCATGACGGGCCAAGTCAATAAATCTGGTCTTGTACTGAGTAACAGTCATAGAACCCTACTGGAGACGCTCAAACTGTCAACGATAGATCTCTCTCTGAGAGATGGGAAAAAACTTCTCCAGAAATAGCCGAGATAATTGATCCCAAGTCAAAGCTGATGACCACACTGGTCTATCCAAATAATAATCTCTCCACCAAGTCTTGGCGGATCCAGATAAGCGAAAAGTAGCAAAGTCGACCCCATTGGTCTCCACTATCCCTATGTTCCTACAAACCTCATAATAATTGTCTAAATAATCCTGGGGATCTTCAGAAGATGCAGCGCTGAAAGTGGTAGTGAAGAGCTTGGTAAACCTATCCAATCTCCACAAGGCATCAGCAGACATAGCTGCTCCATCACCGGTGTAAGCTACCACACCCGGCTGAACTGCTCTAACGGGCTCAGCTGCTAAAGTCTGAAACCGGGGAGCCATCTGCTCGGGAGTGCAGGTAGCAGGAGTTTGGACTCCTCCTCCAGCCTGACAGGCGGTTGATTCTACAGGAAGCAAGCTTTCCCGGTAACACTCTACATAAGGCTCACTACACATACCAGAGCATCATGTAGTACTAGGGTAGCAATAAACCTCTCTAGGACCTGAGTTAGGCCCACCGGAACTGCCTAGGCCGAAACCTCATCACATACTCAACCTGAGGCTATGCCGCAGGTGCTGATGCTCTAGGCTGAGAATTACCCCTACCTCAACCTCTAGCACGGTCTCAGCCTCACTCTCTATCCCTCGTGGGAGCTGCTATTGGGGGCTCGAGCTGTGATCAGTGGATGAGAAACTGCATGTTCCTGCTATCTCTGAAAGAATATGGTACAAAGTCAATTAGCATTGAGAAACCTAATGGTACAATATAAAAGAATAAATGTGAATTTTTTTCTAACTCTGTAGCCTCTAGGGGATAAATACAAAAGTCTCTGTAACGATCCCTCATACTCTAGTAAACCTTTCCGTGAATTATGAGACCTAAGTAACCTAAAGTGCTGATACCAACTTGTCTCGACCCGAATTTTTTGCCCTCGGGAGTTGTGATGGAGCCTATTAAAGCTAGACAAGGCGATCATTTGGATTATTTACCTTTTTCCCATTTTAATCCTTTTACAATTAATAACCATCCTTAGAAAAACAAGGAATTTAATAAGCGGAAGACTGAAATGTAATTTTAATAAAAATGACAATACCAATCCATACATAAACTGCCCAAAACTGGTGTCACAATTTCACACACGGTCGAAGAATACTACAAACAAGTGTCCGAAAAATAAATACAATTTGTACCAGAAATACATGGAAGAAATAGTAGAGAAAGATAGAAGGAGACGCCAAGGCATGCGGACGTCTGTAGGACTACCTCTGGTCACTTGAATGGACTGAAGACAGCACCCTTAATGGGTCCAAAAGCTCTGATATCAGTATCTGGAATAGTATATAGTGTAGTATCAGCATAATGGACCTCATGTGCTGGTAAGTGTCTAGCCTAACCTCGGCGAAGTAGTAACGAGGTTAGGACTAGACTACCAAATAAACTTGTGCAGTTAAATCCTATACATCAAAAAAATAAAAGAAGATATTCACCATTCAAGATGGGGAAGGGAAGACATGCTACGGGGAGTATCAGATAATAATAAAACACCGAAGAGGAATGTAAAGAAACCATAATTTAGCTTCCAACAGTAATGAGCAAAACAAACATAGTATTCACTTTTCGTTTCTTGCAACCCGCTCCCATTTCATATTTCTCGTTGCAGGCTTGCAACCCTCTCCCATTTTATATTTCTCGTTGCAGGCGTGCAACCCGCTCCCATTTCATATTTCTCGTTGCAGGCGTGCAACCCGCACCATTTCATATATTTCGTGCAGGAGTACAACCCGCTTCCATTTCATATGTCTCGTTGTAGGCGTGCAACCCGCTCCCATTTTAAATATCTCATTATAGGCGTGCAGCATGCTCCTATTTCAAATGTGTCGTTGCAGGCGTGCAACCCGCTCTCATTTTAAATATCTCACTGCATGCGTGCAACCCACTCCCATTTACAATTCAACATCAATCACAAAAAATCCCGGCAAGGGAACAAGAATATAACTACAACATTTTGGCATGGGAAATAATATTATAAACAATAACATCCTGGAAAGGGAAAATAATGTCATAACAATAATATCCTGGCAGGGAGACAATATCACAACCTATAACATTCCGCCAAGGAAACCAACAATGACAATCAACATATTAAGCATGAATAAATCTCAACAGAGTCACAATAATTACATTGCTAGACATACGGGCATGTGTAACGACCCAACCGGTCGTTTTGAGATACGGCGCATCATTCAGCAGTTTGAGGCCATGAGCAACTTCATCTCAAGTATATTGACTTGTGTGTATGGTCAGAATTAAAATTCAAGAAGTTTGGAGTCAAATTTAAATGAAAATTCTTATTTCCAAAGCTTAAAACTGAAGAAATGAACTAGGATTGGAATTTTGAGTATACGACCTCGGAATTGAGATTTGAAGGTTCCAACAGGTTCATATGATGATTTCGGACTTGGGCGTATGCCTGGATCGGGTTTTGGATAACCCGGGAGCGTTTTGGCGCATATTATGGAAGATAGCATTTTAGAAGAAATTGCATCAATTTGGCTTGAAATGCATTTTAGTGTTATTAATGTCCGTTTGGGATTCCGAGACTGGGAGTAGCTCCGTATGGTTATTCTGGATTTGGGAGCGCGATCGGAAGTGAATTCGGAGGTCCGTGGGTCATTTTGGAGTCGTTTGGCGAAAGATAGAAAACTGAAGGTTTTTGAGAAAATTTGACCGGAAGTGGAAATTTTTATATCGGACTCAAAATGCAAATCTTATGGTTCGGATAGTTTCGTTAGGTGATTTGGGACTTAGGAGTGTGTCCGAAATATTTTTGTGACGACCGGTGTAGAATTAAGCTTGAATTGGCAAAGTTAGTATTTTGGCGAATTTCGGTTGATAGGTGAGATTTTGATCCGAGGGTCAGAATGGAATTCCGAAAGTTTCTGTAGCTTTGATATATCATTTTGAACATGTGTGCAAAATTTGAAGTCAATCGGATGCGATTTGATAGGTTTCGGCATCGGAAATAGAAGTTGGAAACTTTATAGTTCATAAAGTTTGAATCGGGGTGTAATTCATGGTTTTAGAGTTGTTTGATGTGGTTTGAGGCATCGAGCAAGTCCGTAATGTGCTTTGGGGTTGGTTGGTATGATTGATTGGGGTCCGGGGGCCTCGGGTGTGTTTCGGGTTGTGATCACGCTCTTATTTGATGTTTCAACCTTTGCTTCTTTGAACATAAAGGGGTACCATATTAGGTAAATGATCTCCAAATTCAATTTTGTTTAAACCATTAGATCCGTATCGAAATTACGGAGCCATAGGAAAAAGAATCATCGAATTTGGACATCGTATGAGGAAGTTATGCTTATTTTTGTGTCAGGGAAAAACTGCTGCTTCTGGTATGCTCGCAATTACGAACATTTCCATCGCAATTGCGATGCCAGTTCGCAATTGCGAACTTATTGTCGCAAATGCGACCCTTTCCAGCCTCTCTTTGTTCGCAATTGCGAAGAACTTCTTCGTTTTTGCGAGGGTTCGCAATTGCGAACCCTGGATCGCAAATGCGACTTCTGCAACTTGATTTTAGCTGTGAACCTCGAGTTTTTGCTTCATTTTACCATATTTTGAGCCCTAGGTCCGAGAATGGGCGATTTTGAGAGTGGATTTTCATACAAAATCATTGGGTAAGTTCCTCTAACTAGTTTTCAACTTTTATTTTGTGTTTATACCTTAGATTTAACATCAAAATTCATGAGAATCAAAAGGAGAATTTGGGTTTTAAAGAAAAACCTAGAAATTGAGATTTTTGGATTTTGACCACGATTTTGAGTATGGAATTAAGAGAAATTTATATATTTGAGTTCCTAAGGTCATGGGTAATCTTTATCTTCAAAAAATTTCAGATTCCGAGCTCGTGGGTCCGAGGGCATTTTGGTCATTTTACATAATTTCACGTATTAGCTTAGAATTTATGTGTAGAATAAATTACTTGAATTATTATTTACAATATGCAATTTATTTGGATAGAGTTGAGCCACTCGGAGTCGGATACTCGTGGCAACGGAGTCGTTTCTTAGCGGTTTTGTACCGGAATTGAGGTAAGTGGCTTGTCTAACCTCGTGTGGGGGAACTTTCACCCCTAGGATATTATGTGATAGTTTAAATGCCTTGTACGCGAGGTGACGGGCGTGTACATGCGCTGGTTGTTGTAACACACACTTTACTTGAATTGTCCGATTAGTGATATTCTCGCTCTTAGCTGATAAAAGCGTTACCATTACCCGGTATTACTTAGAAAAGCATGATTAGCTAGGATTCAACATGTTTAATTGCCTAGTTGATTTACTTGAACTCTTGATAAATTGTTGGCACTAATTTTGATGAAGTTGTAATTTAACATATTATATTCTCTCTGTGTGTTTTCTTTATTTGATGTGTTTGTGGATTGCGGGTTCAATTCCCGGAGATCCCAGGGCTGTGGGTTCGATTCCCAGAGACCCGGAGTGATATTGTTTGTGGACTGCGGGTTCAATTCCCGGAGTGTTTTCTTTATTTGATGTGTTTGTGGACTGCGGGTTCAATTTCCGGAGATCCCAGGGCTGTGGGTTCGATTCCCAAAGACCCGGAGTGATATTGTTTGTGGACTGCGGGTTCGATTCCGGAGACCTAGGGCTGTGGGTTCGATTCCCAGAGACCCGGCGTGATATTGGTAGGGACTACGGGTTCGATTCCCGAGATCCTGAGTTATTGGTAGGGACTACGGGTTCGATTCCCGAGATCCCGAGTTATTGGTAGGGACTACGGGTTCGATTCCCGAGATCCTGAGTTATTGGTAGGGACTGCGGGTTCGATTCCCGGAGATCCTGAGTCCTTTATTGGCTATGCTTGTGGACTGCGGGTTCGATTCCCGGAGACCCAGAGGTACTGTCAATGGGACTGTGGGTTCGATTCCCACAGGTCCTGGACCGGTTTTATTGAGTTGACTATTTGTTGTTAGCTTAATTATAGACGATTGCAGTAATCATTTATTGTTGTTAATTTAGGAAATTATTATCATTTAAACTGCTTATTATTGTTATTATCATTATATTATTGTTCTCTCAGTAGGGCCCTGACCTTCCTCGTCACTACTCCATCGAGGTTAGGCTTGGCACTTACCGAGTACCGCCGTGGTGTACTCATGCTACTCTTCTGCACACTTTTGTTGTGCAGATCCAGGTACATCAGGACAGGCTCACACCAGGTGATTCAGCAGCATTTTGGGAGACCTCGAGGTATGATCTGCTACGTCCGCGGATCCGGAGGCCTTCCTTCTATTCTAGTGCTAGTAGATGTTTTTCCTTCATTCCGTTGTTAGATACTCCTTTTACATAGAGCTACAATTTTATGATCTCTTTTAGTCTGTGTTACCCGTGGGATTCCGGGTCTTGGTAGTGTTTTAAACAGTGTATTTGACTGGTGTATGTGCCAAGCTGCACGGATTACATTCCTTTCATCTTATTTTCCGCTAATTCTTATTAAATGTTGATAAACTGGTATATTCCGCAACGTGTTAGGCTTACCTAGTCGTGGGGACTGGGTGCCATCACGACATGTTCACGATTGGTGAACTAGGGTCGTGACAAGTTGGTATCAGAGCTCTAGGTTCATAGGAGTCACGGGACACAGACCGGTTACTTAGATTCTCGTTGATCGATACGGAGACGTCCGTATTTATTTACGAGGGACTATGTAACTGTTTAGGAAACTCTTCATTTCTTTGGATTCCTTGTCGTGCGACATTTTTGGCAGTTGGAGCCTATGTCATACGTTCTTTTGCATCCACTCGTGTATTGAAATTTGTGCGCTCGGTATCGAGTATGCGCCGACGGTTCATGCTGCTGCAGAGGGACTTCAAGGGAGTCAAGAATTTACTCAACCATTGTTACCGCGTGTCATCCATATCGATAATACAAGAGAATTGAGAGATCTTCAATTGTGCACATGGGGGTGCACTAGATTCTGACATTCGATTGTTAGGTAAGGTCTTGAGAAGGTTTACTTAGCTGCCTAATCGTCACAGCAATGGTGGAATCACAATGTGGATGTAGATCTAAAGATGGTTGGTGGTAATAAAGACTATATGGTTCATATGAGATATCTATTTAGCGAAGGATTCAGCCAGCAGAGATACTGGGGGGATATGAGTTTAACTGTCTTAAGAAGGACATGTGCCAAACGAATGTCTTGGGTTGTCTTATGATGAAGACGTACAAATGATAAAGGCTATTGTCATGGATTAGCAAGATGTATCTTAAGGCTTCGTGCCAAGTGAAAGGATTTCACTATCAACGATCAAATTATGGGTCATGTGTCATATCAGATTTGGCCTGCGATGTATTTAGGTACTATTCAAAAAGTTCTTGAAAACTTGCGGATGGGCAAGAGTTGAGGCTCGTATGGCATGATGATGGGACTTTAGATGTTCCTGTGTCCCTAATAAATTCTACCTTTCATTATAAGCAGGGAAGATTTCGGTGAAGGCTACATGGTGCTTCGTAGGTGTGAGAATCACAATATGTCTTAATCTGTCGCGGTAAATAATGCTCGATGCATGGAGCGAGAAGATGTTTGGTTGTATTGGGATGAGGTCATACCCTATGGTGTTAGAGTGCTAATAGAGCACAGGTGGTTATATTCGTTGGATCAAGTGAGTTGCGGTTGAATAATAGTAAATGACTTGAGAGAATGGTTCTAATGTGTTCGAGAGTCGTGTAATAGTGGCTTTGGGCTAAATGGGAGAGTCCCACCGCTTAAGATTGGGTCGCATGGTTAATTACCTGTGTGAATTCTGGATACTAGCGTATTATTGTGTTATTGCAGCCACGGAAAAGGGCCATGAGTGGTAATTTGAGTATATAAATTGTTGAATGCATGTTATGGTTAGCCTTACTGGCTCGTGTTCAAACTTGAGGAAATATTCATGATTTATGCCTCGAATAGGTGCAGGCTTCGCGGGAAGTGGTTCCGTTGGGGGATTTATCGAGAGGGTATTCATATGTAATAAAATTCAATAGAGTTGGTTGCGTACTAGGGCAAGTCAGGGCCGGATGGCTCTCAATAGCGGTCCTAGTGAATTCAAGAGGTAAAGTGTGGTGCCTGATAATTCCGAGTCTATAAGTACAGTTGAGGCTCAAGCTTTTGAAGCAACTTATGAAGAAAGGCACAAAACGATCTATGATGTTTTGACTTGTGGTGTAGTATTTGAGAGACATGAAATGGTCGTCGTTCTTGAGATAGCATGGCCTCATGATTTAAGGTCACTCGGGGTAAGTGCGGTTGGAATAAGTTAGGTATTGAAGGAAGATATTAACATTTCTAAGGCAATCAAGGATAACCTGGAAGGAAGTAGATTGATCGGCCATAGTTGAGTTGGCGTATTAGTGTCAATGATCGGTTCATGCAACGTGATCGAATTATGCATGTGATTTGTGGCGGTGCATTTGAGACTTGTCGGCCGCAGTGATTGATGTTATTCTGAAGTATTCTTCTGTTAAGGGCTTGTTATGAGTAGGCAGATCTCGGGAAGGTTTATGGCGGCTTGGACCACTACTTATGGATTGGCATATTCGATGGTTATGAGAATTCGCCGTATGTTGTTATAGTTCTCCTGCAGTGAGCTTAATGAAAAGTCTTATGTGATGAAGTATTAGCCTATCGTCGGTTCTAGAGCTATGATGGAAATTGTGCCTATCGTATATCGGCACGTGGGGTACAGTGAGTAGTATGAAAATTTGAAGTAAGGACCAAGGTCACAATTTGGTCAATGAATGTGATATAAAGAGCTCGGATGAGCAGGAAAGGAGTTTCAGTGTTTTGAGTAAGATGGGTATTAACATCGGTATCATTTGAGATCGGTGTTCTATGAGAAAGGCTTTGCATCCCGGTTAGGGACTCCTGATCGCTTTTCAGTGTTAGTGCAGCCGGTGGGTTGAATATGCAAGTCCGTTTAATTATTCGGAAGATGGTGGGAGCTTGACCCACAAGAAGATTGTATAGGTGTGACTTGTAGTCACTTGATTGGTTAGAAATTTAAACCAAGTATGAGGATTTTGGTGATATCATCCATTTGAGAACTTATGCCTGGAGGGCACTCTGCTTAGTGGGTTATAGACTTGTGAAATATTATTGACTTAGCTTGGCACGACCAGGATAGACTTAAGGTCGGTGGATAGATTTAAATGTAGAAGTGAGCCTTGCGTCAGGCCAGTTATGTTTCTTCCAGCAATGCACCCTTTATGGAGGGATAGTTGCGGTCTTATTTCGCGGTTAGTTAATTCAAGTAAAGATATATTGCACCGTATAAGTGTGTGACGGCTTGGTAAGTTCCTTATGTGTTGAGGTTCCGCTCAGGCGGTGATGTTATATGAGCATGATGGCTCTTGAGGCTCATATCTTATGTCGCACCTCGGTTGTGCTTGAGTTCATAGCCTATAGCGCTATATGTTTTCATTGAGTCTGATATCATGCACCTTAGTGTGCTTATGATCGATATTCAGTATTTTGATGTGATGAGCTATTCAACTCGACATATGACTCTTTGTGTGAGTCTATATTGTTGGGATCGGGTGGCACGCCGCCATGGATATATTGTTGGGATCGGCTGGCACGCCGCCATGGTCATATTGTTGGGATCGGGTTGCACGCCGCAACAATGTGATATTTATTTCAGTGTCTATAATTGCTTTTATGTGTTCTGTTTCCTATTTTCTGAGGAGGTCCATGTTAATGTGAGAGTTGAATAGTTCTCTCTAGTATTCGCCTTCCTTTTGTATCACGTACGAATCAGTAGCCTACTGGCACATTGTGTCATCTTGTGGGACTTTTGATTATGTTTGAGGTGGCTTATCGCCTGAGCAGATCGTATTGGGTGAGATGAGATTATGGGATTTGGGGTCGGTGCAAACTGATTTTATGAAGTATATTATAGAGGAAAATAACATTCTCTGGTTTAAGACAAGGTAATGGATCTTGTTAGAAGTATAGACTGAATGATTTGTTGACTTGGCAACTAAATATGAATTCGTGCACATCCCTTCCGTTGTATCGGTGTTGTAAAAGCTAGAGCAAGACCCATGGAGGTCATGAGATGCAATGAGAGCATCAGATTTGTGGAATTTCGACTATTATATTTGAAGAAAATTATTGTGGTCTCATAAGTAAAGTGATGCAAAGTGTGAATTCAACAAAGTTATGCAGTCATGTATGGGTACAGCGTGTGAAGAATGATATTGTGGTCGTATGATGGAAACATGCTAGGCAGGAAATTTCGGATGTTGGAATTGGGTCTAATGGCTTATTTACTCGAATAAAGGAGTATGTCTATAGAGTTATCGAGCTAATGTGCTCAAATGAGTTGCGGAAGCACAGGAAGTTGCATGATATGTTAAACCAGTAATTTCAGACTACTTCAGTGTAGTTCTTAGCACGTTCGAGGACGAACGTATGTTTAAGTGGGGGAGATTGTAACGACCCAACCGGTCGTTTTGAGATACGGCGCGTCATTCAGCAGTTTGAGGCCACGAGCAACTTCATCTCAAGTATATTGACTTGTGTGTATGGTCAGAATTAAAATTCAAGAAGTTTGGAGTCAAATTTAAATGAAAATTCTTATTTCCAAAGCTTAAAACTGAAGAAATGAACTAGGATTGGAATTTTGAGTATTTGACCTCGGAATTGAGATTTGAAGGTTCCAACAGGTTCATATGATGATTTCGGACTTGGGCGTATGCCTGGATCGGGTTTTGGATAACCCGGGAGCGTTTTGGCGCATATTATGGAAGATAGCATTTTAGAAGAAATTGCATCAATTTGGCTTGAAATGCATTTTAGTGTTATTAATGTCCGTTTGGGATTCCGAGACTGGGAGTAGCTCCGTATGGTTATTCTGGATTTGGGAGCGCGATCGGAAGTGAATTCGGAGGTCCGTGGGTCATTTTGGAGTCGTTTGGCGAAAGATAGAAAACTGAAGGTTTTTGAGAAAATTTGACCGGAAGTGGAAATTTTTATATCGGACTCAAAATGCAAATCTTATGGTTCGGATAGTTTCGTTAGGTGATTTGGGACTTAGGAGTGTGTCCGAAATATTTTTGTGACGACCGGTGTAGAATTAAGCTTGAATTGGCAAAGTTAGTATTTTGGCGAATTTCGGTTGATAGGTGAGATTTTGATCCGAGGGTTAGAATGGAATTCCGAAAGTTTCTGTAGCTTTGATATATCATTTTGAACATGTGTGCAAAATTTGAAGTCAATCGGATGCTATTTGATAGGTTTCGGCATCGGAAATAGAAGTTGGAAACTTCATAGTTCATAAAGTTTGAATCGGGGTGTAATTCATGGTTTTAGAGTTGTTTGATGTGGTTTGAGGCATCGAGCAAGTCCGTAATGTGCTTTGGGGTTGGTTGGTATGATTGATTGGGGTCCGGGGGCCTCGGGTGTGTTTCGGGTTGTGATCACGCTCTTATTTGATGTTTCAACCTTTGCTTCTTTGAACATAAAGGGGTACCATATTAGGTAAATGATCTCCAAATTCAATTTTGTTTAAACCATTAGATCCGTATCGAAATTACGGAGCCATAGGAAAAAGAATCATCGAATTTGGACATCGTATGAGGAAGTTATGCTTATTTTTGTGTCGGGGAAAAACTGCTGCTTCTGGTATGCTCGCAATTGCGAACATTTCCATCGCAATTGCGATGCCAGTTCGCAATTGCGAACTTATTGTCGCAAATGCGACCCTTTCCAGCCTCTCTTTGTTCGCAATTGCGAAGAACTTCTTCGTTTTTGCGAGGATTCGCAATTGCGAACCCTGGATCGCAAATGCGACTTCTGCAGCTTGATTTTAGCTGTGAACCTCGAGTTTTTGCTTCATTTTACCATATTTTGAGCCCTAGGTCCGAGAATGGGCGATTTTGAGAGTGGATTTTCATACAAAATCATTGGGTAAGTTCCTCTAACTAGTTTTCAACTTTTATTTTGTGTTTATACCTTAGATTTAACATCAAAATTCATGAGAATCAAAAGGAGAATTTGGGTTTTAAAGAAAAACCTAGAAATTGAGATTTTTGGATTTTGACCACGATTTTGAGTATGGAATTAAGAGAAATTTATATATTTGAGTTCCTAAGGTCATGGGTAATCTTTATCTTCAAAAAATTTCAGATTCCGAGCTCGTGGGTCCGAGGGCATTTTGGTCATTTTACATAATTTCACGTATTAGCTTAGAATTTATGTGTAGAATAAATTACTTGAATTATTATTTACAATATGCAATTTATTTGGATAGAGTTGAGCCACTCGGAGTCGGATACTCGTGGCAACGGAGTCGTTTCTTAGCGGTTTTTGTACCGGAATCGAGGTAAGTGGCTTGTCTAACCTCGTGTGGGGGAACTTTCACCCCTAGGATATTATGTGATAGTTTAAATGCCTTGTACGCGAGGTGACGGGCGTGTACATGCGCTGGTTGTTGTAACACACACTTTACTTGAATTGTCCGATTAGTGATATTCCCGCTCCTAGCTGATAAAAGCGTTACTATTACCCGGTATTACTTAGAAAAGCATGATTAGCTAGGATTCAACATGTTTAATTGCCTAGTTGATTTACTTGAACTCTTGATAAATTGTTGGCACTAATTTTGATGAAGTTGTAATTTAACATATTATATTCTCTCTGTGTGTTTTCTTTATTTGATGTGTTTCTATTTTCGGTGAAGTTGTAGTAAGCATATTATATTCTTTCTGCGTATTCCTTTATTTGTTGTGTTTGTGGACTGCGGGTTCAATTCCTGGAGATCCCAAGGCTGTGGGTTCGATTCCCGGAGACCCGGAGTGATATTATTGTGGACTGCGGGTTCGATTCCCGGAGATCCTGAGATTTATTGAGATGTGGACTGCGGGTTCGATTCCCGGAGATCCTGAGATTTATTGAGATGTGGACTGCGGGTTCGATTCCCGGAGACCCATGCGGGTTCGATTCCCGGAGATCCTGAGATTTATTGGTAGGGACTACGGGTTCGATTCCCGAGATCCTGAGTTATTGGTAAGGACTACGGGTTCGATTCCCGAGATCCCGAGTTATTGGTAGGGACTACGGGTTCGATTCCCGAGATCCTGAGTTATTGGTAGGGACTGCGGGTTCGATTCCCGGAGATCCCGAGTTATTGATTATTTATTGAGATATGGGCTGCGGGTTCGATTCCCGGAGACCCAGAGGTACTGTCAATGGGACTGTGGGTTCGATTCCCACAGGTCCTGGACCGGTTTTATTGAGTTGACTATTTGTTGTTAGCTTAATTATAGACGATTGCAGTATAATCATTTATTGTTGTTAATTTCGGAAATTATTATCATTTAAACTGCTTATTATTGTTATTATCATTATATTATTGTTTCTCGGTAGGGCCCTGACCTTCCTCGTCACTACTCCATCGAGGTTAGGCTTGGCACTTACCGAGTACCGCCGTGGTGTACTCATGCTACTCTTCTGCACACTTTTGTTGTGCAGATCCAGGTACATCAGGACAGGCTCACACCAGGTGATTCAGCAGCATTTTGGGAGACCTCGAGGTATGATCTGCTACGTCCGCGGATCCGGAGGCCTTCCTTCTATTCTAGTGCTAGTAGATGTTTTTCCTTCATTCCGTTGTTAGATACTCCTTTTACATAGAGCTACAATTTTATGATCTCTTTTAGTCTGTGTTACCCGTGGGATTCCGGGTCTTGGTAGTGTTTTAAACAGCGTATTTGACTGGTGTATGTGCCAAGCTGCACGGATTACATTCCTTTCATCTTATTTTCCGCTAATTCTTATTAAATGTTGATAAACTGGTATATTCCGCAACGTGTTAGGCTTACCTAGTCGTGGGGACTGGGTGCCATCACGACATGTTCACGATTGGTGAACTAGGGTCGTGACAGCATGCTTGACACCATGCCTATACGTCATACTCCATAATTAACACATAGTAAATAAGACACAACTTCTAATCTCTCAAGCTAAGGTTAGACCAAATACTTATCCCGATGCCACAAACACAATTCAAGTCTCAACTATCGCTTTACCTCTTGATTCCCCCACCAATAAGCTCGTATCTAACCACAAGTTACTTGACTATATCAATAAATGCTAATGAATCAATTCTAATGCATGAAAATAGATTTTCTAGAGTTTTTCCCAAAAAGTCAAAAATTTACCCCCGCGCCCACAAGGTCAAAACACGAGGTTCGAACCAATACCCGATTACCCATTCATCCACGAACTCAAACATATAATTTATTTTAAAATTGGACCTCAAATCGAGGTCCAAATTCTCAAAATTTGAAAAACCTAAGTTCTACCCGAACACCCAATTTCCCCCATGAAAACCTTTGATTTTGAGTTGAAATCATGTGAAAAGATGTTAAAATTTTAAAAAAAAATGAGGTAGAAATTACTTAAAATCTATTTGGAAGAGTACTTGTCTTTGAAAAATCGTCCAAAGGTGTTTAGGTTTTGAAAGTATTTGAAAAATGAACGATTTTCAGCTAACTTATAATTTGCATAGGTGCAGATATCGCATTTGCGAAGTCGGGTTTGCAAATGCGAACTCGCAAATGCGGCCGAGGCTTCACAAATGCGAAGGTAGGCCAAATCCTGCTTTCTTCGCAATTGCGAATAAGTGTTCGCATTTGCAGTCCCCATTGAAGACGCGTTTGCGGCATAAGTCTCACAAATGCGAGGATTCATGTCCCAGCCCATGATCGCAATTGCGATGGTCTTTCGCAAATGCGAGCTTGCAATTGCGAAGCCTGCAGACCTGCAACACACAACAGTTGAAAATCTGAAACTTCCTAAGTTCAAAGCACTCTGTGGCCTATCTAAAACTCACCCGAGCCCTCGGGGCTCCAAACCAAACATACACACCAACTTAAAAATATCATACGGACTTGCTTGTGCAATCAAATCATCCAAATAACATCAGCAACTATGAATTGAATACCAAGTTCATGAAACAATCGAAGAACACCTAAATTCAAATTTCTCAACTTAAGTCCGTTTTATACCAAACTGATCCCAGTCTTTACCAAATATTACAGATTCAACCAAATTATTACTTCAAACTCGTACCGGGCCTCCGAGCTAAAATTCGGGTATGATACCATCAAATTCAAATATATTTTATTTCCAAAAACTCATATATATTCTAGAAAAATAATTTTTTAAAAAAAATTATTTCTCGGGCTTGGGACCTTGGAATTCGATTTCGGGCATACGCCCAAGTCCCATATTTTTTTACGTGACCCTACGGAACTGTCAAATCACGGTTCAAATCCGTTTACCCAAAATATTGGCCGGAGTCAACTTAAATTTATTTTAAGAGCAAAAATTTATTATTATTTTTTACAAATTTTTACACAATGACTTTTCGGATACACAGCCCAGACTACGCATGCAAATTGAAGTGAGAAAATAGGAGGTTTTTAGGCTTCGGAATACATAATTTATTTCTAAAGTAAGTGATGACCTTTTGGGTCATGGCATGATTCATTTTCTAATTTTTACATTTGGAAGATAGTGAAAATGGCCAAATTATATCCTGACGACTTCGATGAATTTTGTATGGGTGTTCTTGAGAATCAATTTGTTAATTACATTATTGATATACGTAATTTTGATAAAAGGTTCTCAAATTTAGGTGGACTTGGTGAACTTTCAATAAAACTAGTCAAAACAAAGAAGATTACTTATCCTCTTGTATTCTGTTTAATGAAATTTGTTTGGCTTCTTCTAGTTGCCACTTCTACCGTTGAAAGAGTTTTTCTGCGATGAAATTTATGCGAACGCGAATGGATAAGGAATTTTTAGATGGTTGCATAGTGCCTTATGTAAAAATAAAAATAAAAAGCATTTCGTACTATTTCTAATGAGACTATAAGAATATTTCAAGAGATAATACTTCGTGGAATATAGTTGTAATAGTATTTTGGATTATGTTTTCACTAGTATTATTTTTGTTGATTTCTTTGTATTAGTTTTCTTTTATAGGATTTTTAATCATATTACAAGTGTTCTTATTATTTAGCAAAATATTGCTTGTTTTAGTTAAAAGCTTCCAATGCACCCGTTCTTTAATATTTATTAAATTTACTTATCCAAAATTTGAATACCTTTCATGAAATTTCTAGCTATTCCATTAAGGACTTTGATTGTGATCTTCATGAACGTTACAGATAGCATTATTCGGGAAATTACTGAAGAAACTTCTGCAACAATAGCATGTAAGAAGTTAGAAGATCTATATTCTAAGAAATTACTAATAAACCACCTCTACCTGCAAAAGAAGTTACACATTCTCCGTATGAATAAAGATAGAAATGTTAAAAACTCATCATGTTGAGTTTACTTCAATTATAATGGACCAAAAGAACACAAATATCAAAATTGAGAGCGAGTAATAGGCATTGATTGTGTTATCTTCCTTACCACCATCTTACGATATTTGTTCTCATACGTTGTTATATGGGTAAGACAATATTTCAATGGAAGATGTTAGTATGCATTAAAATCTAAAGAGTTCAAAAAGAGCTTTTTAGGAAGCAGAAATGAGGGCAGGGATCTTGTGAGTAGAGGAAGAACACAACAAAAAGACTAATAGAAAATCAATTGCCTGATCAAAGTCTAAATCAAGAAAGCAGAACTACTATGAATGGAAGGAACAAGGTGACTACAAGAGAGATTGACCCAAGCCCAAAGAGAAAAGAGAGAAGCACAAAGTAAATAATCTTCGAATATCTTTTTACTGCGAATAGTTATAATATATAGCCTATGTAAGGGAAGTCTTTGTCGTGCGCTTTAGTTATGGGCTGAATACATGGGAAATGATAATACATTATCAAGAAAGGAGATTGGGAAAACTTAATCCATATTTTTTTTTTCTTCTCTATTTTGCTTTTACCAAACAATAAGAATAGGGATTCATTAATATCGGGGTTTGTTTGAAGTAAAGTCCAAGGGGGGGTTATGAGCAGTCCTCATTGAATTTCATCTTAATAACATTTATGTTTCAGCTTCTTTTCCCATATGTCATACATTATGACACTAACAAATAATCCAGTTGGCTTTGTTTCAAGTAACCGTGTATTCTTCCATAAGTATGTGAATCTCATAAATTCATTGCACTATCTCATTTATGTCTCATTTCCAATTTTGTACTTTGTTTGCTTTTTTATGCTTCTCCCAATATCTTTGTAATACTTGTACACATTTATGATTTATTTAGTAGTACTAGTATACAATACCATACTCTCTCTTGCTGATATCACTATTATTCTTAGGTTTAGTTGGGGAATATTGGAATTTATTAATCATGTGGGGGACCTCTTTTTAAATTTTGTGAACTTACTTTTTGTCAATTATCAATTGCTCGTAACAGCAGTAGCTAAAGTTTCTTACTTTATAGCCTGCAAATTGTACTCTTGTCTTCAATGCTTGCCCATACTTAACAGTTTTAAGTGAATAAAGATAATGCTGGTACTGTTCAGTGTGTTTCATTTGAAAGGAAAGCACATTACATGTCATGATAATTACTAATCCCACCTGATTGATCACAGTCAGTAAGTATCTTTTGTATAAATTATGGGTTAATTTCAATCCAAATTTTTTTACTCACACTAAATATATACGTTAGAAAAATTCATTGAATAAGTATAAAATTATAAAGAATTCGTTCATCCCATTTTAATTGTAGCTTTAGCTTTTTAAAACGTCTATTGAGAAAAATAATAAATACAAAATATAATTTACTAGGCCTCGTTTCGTTTGGCCATAAGTTTTCCCAAATGAGATTTATTTTCAAAACTCATGTTTGGTCATAAATTTTGCTCATATTTTGACCAAATCTCAAATCAAAAATTTCAAATTCCAAAATCAATTATTGAGCTGTATTTGGGCCAAAATCCCAAAACTTGGGAATTATATACATATTTTTTCAAAATAAAGTTGAAAAATATGTTTTAAAAACGTATGTCCTAACACATATTCATTTTCAAACCATACTTCATCCAAATTATATTTTTCAAAATAAATTTGGGATCTATGGCCAAACGCTAGCTAAGTTAACCATATGAACTTTTTTTTTTTGAAAAATGAGCAAAATTAAAAAGAACTACTAGTTCGTTAGTATTAAGGGTACAGCTAAAACTTAAAAGTAACTACTCCCTCCGGTTCATAATAAGTAACTGATTTATCTTGGAAATACCTATTAAAAAATATTAAATTCTAGACAATAGTTAGTGTGACTAAACTATTTTTAATTAAATATTACCGCATAATTTAATGTGACTAAGTACAGAAATGCTAACATCTTATCCCAAATTAAGGTAGATAAAGAGGCTTTGGAAAATTTTTGTTGGCGGTTTTCAATTATTTGTAGTAGAAAACAATTATGAAAGACCTATGTCGTGAATGAATATATCATATATTATGTTTAATACAAAACTAATGGGGTCCAATACATAGTGTTATGTCCTCCTGAACTTAATAACACTAACAGTGGTGTCCTTAATTTCTCTCCTCTCAATTGATTAGTCATCCTTTTCAACCACATACATTTTAGCTTTGCATCGTGGATTCCATTAGTCCACTCCCACCTTTTCAATTTTTTCACAATAAATTGCCTTTTTAGAGTACCCTAGATTTCTCTAGATTTCTACCATTTTGTAGCCTCCAAAAAATACCCAACCCCCTAGATCTCTAAAATAAAAATAAAGTATATACATTTGAAAATATAAAAATTATATTATACTATCAATATACTTTAGCATGTGATATTGAATTAGTAGTTATTATATTTTTATTAAGTTACATATTAATGCTTGTCATAAACATTTGTTTGTTATTAACTTATAGTAAATGATAACATTGGGCAAAACAGACCTAAGATCTAACTCATAAACAGCACCTGAGCACTACACACATTAGTTGAGCTAGCATAATTGTGAAGGTGAACATGAATTTTTTATTGCTTGCTTTTACCTCTTTTGGCATCAAACTGTTTAGGTCAATGCTTCATGTGCTTTCATACGCCAGTACAAACATTCAGGCATTTAGTTATGGATCATATTACCTTTGTCCCAAAGGGTCTTGAAATAATGATAAAGTTGTGACGAACCAAAGGATTATCACCTGTTTTGTCCTTCATTCCTTGCTTCCGAAGCCTTGAAAATCTTATTTTTTTTACTTGCCTCAATTTGTGCGCAGTCCGGGCGCGTAGCCGGAAAGCTTATATGTTAAATTCTATGAAAAATTTTAAAATGTGGCTTTAAAATGATTAAAATTGAGTTTGGTTAATATTTTTGGTAAACGGACCCGGACCCGTGATTTGACGGTCCCAGAGGGTCCGTAGAAAAATATGAGACTCGAGCATATGCCCGGAGTCGAATTTCGAGGTCTAGAGCCCGAAAAATAATTTTTTCTATGAAATTATTTTTCTGAAATTATTAAGAAAATTAGAAATGAAAATTTATTATAATACTGTGATATCGGGCTCGTATTTTGGCTCCGACACTCAGTACATATCTAATATATCGTTTAAGCGCTTTCTGTGAAATTTGGTTGAAATCGGACGTCATTTGACGTATTTCGGACCTAAATATTTAAATTCAAAGTTTATGAAGTTAGAATGAAAAATGATGATTTTGAGGTTTGATTCATTGATTTTGATGTTGTCTTAGCGATTTGATCGCTCGGTTAAGTTCGTATTAGATTGTTGAGTTAGCGTGTGTGTTTGGTTAGGAGCCCCGAGGGATCAGGATTGATTTCGGAGGTGGTTCGGGGTGTTTTTGAACTTAGGAATAGATCAGATTTTCTGCCTTTTTGTCATAGACTTTTTGTTCTACGCGATCGCGGCCTGAGGCTCGCGTTCGCACTGCCCTGTGTCTCCCCTCCTTCGCATTCGCGGTACCCTTCTCGTGTTCGCATAGTTCTGGTAACCCCTTCAACGCGTTCGCATATAGCGTATCGCGTTCGCATAGGCTAACCCAGGCCCCCCCCCCCCCCCACCAATTTTCCCTTCGCGTTCGCATCACCCAAATCGCGAACGCGATGCACCCAGCTTCCCCTTCATCGCGAACGCGACCCCTATGTCGCAAACACATAGAGTAAAGTTGTCCGGTGATTTTTTAAAAAACAAAAATAGTACATACGAGATTTTTCAAAAATACTCACGAGCTCTCTTCTCTCCCAAGCTTTAGGAAGCCAATGAAGACCCCATTCTTCAAGACCACCTGGGTAAGTAAATTCCTACTTATCTCCTTCATTTTCTTTCATCATTTATCCAATTCTTAAGTTCAAATCATATAATTTAGGGCGTAAATTGAGGAAATTGGGTAGAACTAGAGATTTTTAATTTTCTTTGATTTAGACCTCATTTTGGGTTCAAATTTAAAAATATATTATATATCCGGGCTCGTGGGGGGATGGGCAACTTGGAATTGGTTCGAACCCTGTATTTTGACCAAGTAGATCCGGGGTCAATTTTGGAATTTTTGAAAGAAAGGTTGGGAATTCATATTTAGGAATTGGGTTTAGTTTGTTTATCTATTATTAATATTGTAAAGTCATTATTTAATAGATTTGACTCAGTTGGAGCCGAATTCGAAGGGTAAAGCTACACTATAGGTTTGAGTTGATTTTTGGAGCATTTGAGGTAAGTGTTTGATCCAACTTTGGCTTGAGGGAATAGGATTAGTGTATTATTTGTTAATTCCTAAAAGTTCAGCATGGTATATATGTGTGGTGACGAGTATCTAATCACCGGTATCTAGCATGATCATGGGTCCTTATTGTGCTTATTTGGGATTTGGTAGTGACTCTTCCTTGTTAAGTAATGGTTTCTATATGATATGAAAAGAATGAGAAGGAAATATGATTTGTAAACTCCTTGGAGCGATGGCTCGATTTTTGACTTGATTATAAAGTAAGAAATGAACGTAATAGAAAGAGATGTAATTATTCCCTTGTCGAGATGTGTAAATTATGGTTGTTGCTCCCTTGCTGAGAAATTTAACTGCTTAGTCGTATTCTCCCTTACCGGGAATCTATTATATACTATAAAATGGGATCGTGTGGCACGCCGACCACTTATATATTATAAAATGTGATCGTGTGGCTCGCCGTCACTTATATGTTATAAAATGGGATCGTGTGGCACGCTGACCACTTATATGTTATGAAATGGGATCGTGTGGCACGCCGACCGCTTATATATGCTGAAATGGGATCGTGTGGCACACCGACCACCTAGATATATTATGAAATAGGATCGTGTGGCACACCAACCATTTATATAGATTATGAGAGCTAATGTAGTTTCGTGTTTACTTCTGATAAGTTGTTTTTATCTATATTTCCCCTACGCATGTCCCCTCCCCATTTTAATTAGTATTTTTCTACTGTTATTTCGTTGCACTTGTATATATATCTGCATATATTTTTTTTGGTAGGTCGTCTAGCCTCATTACTACTTCACCGGGGTTAGGCCAAGCACTTACCAGCACATAGGGTCGGTTGTGCTGATGCTACACTCTGTGCATCCTTTTGCATAGATCCATGAGCAGGTTTTGGGCCTCGGCAGTAGGATTGATTGGGAGCTGACTTCAGTCCAGAGACTTTTGAGGTAGCCTAGCTGACGTCTGCAGGCCAGAGTCCCTTCTATATTATTAGTTTGTTTTCCTGGTACCGAGACAAACATTGATGTACTTCTATTCAGACTTATTTTTAGCACTCTTTAATTGTTCGTGAGTTAGTGACACCGGATCTGGGTAGAGTTGTATTCAAACTTCCACATTTGGTTTTTAGTTAACTATGTTTTAAGACTTCCGCTTTATTTTAAATAACTCATTTTATTCATATTGTTGAGATGTCATCAGAAAATATCTTAAATGCCTGACTTGCCTAGCTCCAATAGTAGGCGCCATCATGACTCCCGATGGTGGGAAATCGGGGTCATGACAAGTTGGTATCAGAGCTCTAGGTTACATAGGTCTCGCTACTCACGGACAAACTTGGTAGAGTCTGAGGGATCGGTAAGGAGACGTCTGTATTTATCCCTCATGGGCTACGAAGTTAAGAAAATTTCACTTTGTTCTTTCTTGTCGTGCGATTATGTTTCTCAAATACTGACTGTCTTTCTACTATGTTCTTTCGCAAATGGCGAGAACACGTGCTTCCTCTTCTACAGCGCAATATCCCGAGCCCCTAGCAGTAGTTCCTACGAGAGGTAGAGGCCGAGGTAGGGGCAGAGATTAGCCCCGAACAACAGGCCTGAAGGTAGAGCCCCATATTGATTTTGATAAGGAGGGCCCCAGCAGCTTCGGTGAGCCCAGCTCAGGTCCCAGGAGGGTTCATGGTCACCCCAGATCTTTAGGACGCTTTGGTCAGATTGACAGGCTTTGTGGATAGCGTCATTAGAGCGGGTTTGCTTCCTATATCACCAGCCACTTCTCAAGTTGGAGGGGGAGTTCAGACTCCTGCTATACGTGCTCCGTAGCAGGTAGCTCCCCAGGCTCATATTCTAGTAGTCTAGCCAACTGTGGCAGTCCAGCCAGGTATTGTGACCCAGGCCGGTGATGGAGCGGCTATGTCTTCAGATGCTTTGTGGAGGCTTGATAGGTTCTCCAAGCTCTTCACCACCATATTCAGCGAAACTTCTTCAGAGGATCCACATGATTTCTTATTCAGCTGCCATGAAATCTTTTGGACTATGGATATTGTGGAGACTAATGGGGTTGACTTCGCCACCTTTCGACTAGCAGGATCCACTAAGACTTGATGGAGGACTGTTGTTTATCCAGGCCATCAGGGTCGCCATCATTGACTTAGGACCAATTTGCAGAGCTGTATTTGGAGAAGTTTCTCCCAGTTACTCAGCGGGAGGCTCTTCTGTAGGCAGTTCGAGCGCCTGCAGTAGGGCTCTATGATAGTTACGCAGTATGAGACTCGGTTCATTGATCTGGCATGCCATGATATTATTATACTCCCTACCGAGAGAGAGAGGGTGCGGAGGTTTATTGATGGGTTGATTCAGTCGATCCGTCTCTAGATATCTATGGGAGCTGGTAGTGAGAATTCTTTTCAAGAGGCGGCCAATGCGGCCCGTAGAGTTAAGATGTCTCTTGCATGAGGAGGTGGTCATGGGTCAGATAAGAGGTCTCGTCATGCAGGTAGATTCTATGGTACCTCGTCTAGAGGTGGGGAATCTTATAGTAGAGGCCATCCTTAAAAGCCCTTTCAGTTAGCCCTACAGGTCTCTCATGGTACTTCAGGTGGTCGTGCCTCTCAGCCGCAGTCTTCGGACAGCAGCTTTTCAGTTCACCATCAGTACCTATCAGCACACCACCACTTCATTATTCTCAGCAGCCGAGGGCTTGTTACACTTATGGCGACACGAGACATATTGCCAGGTATTGCCCTCGATCTTCTAACAGCTCTCAGGAGTAGGGTCCTCATCCTATGATTTAGGATCAGGTGATCCACAGGCTGCCCAGCAAACTAGAGGCGGGGGTAGAGGCCATAGAGGTGGAGCTCGGACCACAAGAGGTAGAGGCCAGCCAGCAACTGCTCGTCCCAAAGAGATAGTTCAGGGAGGTGGGGCCGAGCCCCGGTGTTATACTCTTCCAGATAGGCTAGAGGTTGAATCTTCAGATGCAGTCATTGCACGTACTATTCTGGTATGTGATAGGGATGCTTTAGTGCTATTTGACCCTGGGTCTAAATATTCATATGTGTCGTCCTATTTTTCACCCTACCTGGCTATGCCTAGTGATGCTTTGGGTATTCTTGTTTATCTATCTACACCGGTGGGTAATTCTATAGTGGTCGACCGAGTTCATCATTCTTGTGTAGTAGTGTTTGAGGGTCTTGAGACCCATGTTGATTTATTTCTCTTAAAGATAGTGAATTTCGATGTTATATTAAGGATGGATTGGTTGTCCCCATATCATGCTATCTTGGATTATCATGCCAATACCATGACATTGGCTTTGTCAGATTTGCCTCGATTGGAGTGGAGAGAGACCTCATGTCATGCCACCCGTAATGTTATTTCATATGTGAAGGCTCAATGTATGGTCGACAAGGGGTGTTTAGTTTATCTGGCGTATGTTTGTGATTCCAGCACAGAGGTTCCTTCTATTGATTTTGTTCCTATTATTTGGGAGTTCCCCAAGGTTTTCCCTTCAGACCTGTCGGATATGCAGCCCGACAGGGATATTGATTTCTGTATTGATCTGGCTCCGGGCACTCAGCCCATTTCCATTCTTCCGTAGCGCATGGACCCGACAGAGTTGAAGGAGTTAAATGACCAATTGAAAGACTTGCTAGAGAAGGGTTTCGTCAGACCTAGTGTCTCTCCTTGGGGTGCACCTGTGTGATTTTTGAAGAAAAAGGATGGATCGATGAGGATGTGCATTGATTACCGGCAATTGAACAAAGTGACTATTAAGAACAAGTATCTACTGCCGAGGATTGATCATTTGTTTGAACAGATTCACGGTGCAAAGGTGTTTTCAAAGATAGACTTGAGATCTGGCTACCATCAGCTGAGGATTAGGGCGTCTGATGTCCCTAAGACACCGTTTCGCACTCGTTATGGGCATTATGAGTTTTTGGTCATACCATTTGGGTTGACCAATGCCCCAGCAGCATTTATAGAGTTGATGAACCGAGTGTTCAGGCCTTACTTGGACTTGTTCGTGATAGTCTTTATTGATGATATTCTGGTGTATTCTCACAGGTAGGAGGAACACGAGCAGCACCTTAGAGTGGTTCTTCAGACTCTGAAGGATAGTCAGTTATTTGCTAAGTTCTCAAAGTGTGAGTTTTGGTTGAGTTCGGTTGTATTTCTAGGTCACGTCGTATCAGCAGAGGGTATTCAGGTGGACCTGAAGAAGATTGAGAAAGTCAAAAACTGGCCGCGACCAGCATCAGCTACCGAGATTAGGAGTTTCTTGGGGGTAGCCAGTTATTATCGTCGGTTCGTGGAGGGATTTTCATCTATTGCAGCCCCGATGACCAGATTGACCCATAAGGGTGCCCAGTTTAGGGGGGTGAAGCGATCTTTTAAAAGCTCAAGACAACTCTGACTACGACGCCAATATTGGTTTTGCCCACAGGCTCAGGGCCTTATATAGTTTATTGTGATGTTTTCCGTATTAGGCTTGGTACATTATTAATGTATGATGGCAGAGTCATAGCTTATGCTTCGAGGTAGTTGAAGATCCACGAGAAGTATTATCTGGTTCATGATCTAGAGTTGGCAGCCATTGTTCATGCTTTGAAGATTTGGAGGCATTACCTATATGGTGTGACGTGTGATGTGTACACTGATCACAAGAGTCTGTAGTACTTGTTCAAGCAGAAAGAGTTAAACTTGAGGCTGAGGAGGTCGGACATTTTTTAGCCTAGCAGAGTGTTAGCTTGCATTGTCGCTCATTCTTCCTTATTGGAGCATATCCGTGATCGGCAGTTTGATGATCCCCTTTTTTGTGTCCTGAGAGACACGGTGCAGCGTGGAGGTGCCACGAAGGTGACCTTAGATGATGATGGTGTTTTGAGATTGCAGGGGCGAGTTTGTGTGCCCAATGTCGATGGGATTCGAGATTTGATCTTAGTGGAGGCCCATAGTTCTCGGTATTCTATTTATCCAGACGCCGCGAAGATGTATAATGCTTTTAGGGTTGGTGAGCGGGTCTTGCTCCGAGTGTCGCCTATGAAGGGCGTGATGAGATTGGGAAGAAGGGAAAGCTTAGCCCTAGGTGTGAGCACGTGATTTTTGCCCTACATGAGAATTACTCCCAAAAATTCAAAATAAAATAGTTTTGTGCTGAGCGTGATTTTCGTGATTTTTTGTGTTATTTTTCTCTTATTATTTGTATCTTTGTGTGCACATTTATATTTAAATTAATATAAAATACAAAAATATTTGCATTTTTGCATATAAATTCATGTTTGTAATTTATAGTAATTAAGTTCGTTTTACGAAAATGAAAAATAACAAAAATATATGTATCTTTTGCAATTGTATGATTTTATCTTATTTTTGGTATTTAAATGTGCGTGTTTAATTGATATTAGAGGTTAATTAATATGGATAAGTTAATTTTGTCCTATAATGTAACTTAGGATTTTAAAATCTTGTTGAAATTAATGCCCTGTCCTATCATCTGTATAATGGAGTTCGTCATTTATTGACGGATTTTTCGGGATTTTTCTTTCTTAGAATTGGAAGAATTTAGGAGCAAAATAAAAAATAGAAAGAGAAGAAAAGAATAAAAGAAGAGGAAATCCAGAACTGGGCCAAAAAATCGAGCCCAAGTCTCCTAGCCCAAACCCACGCCCAAAACCCGTCCCGTACCCGGAAACCCATCTCCCAACCCGTTACCCCTCCAAACGACCCCGTTTTAATATATTTCATTTGATCTCAGCCGTTGGTTGTTATAATCCAACGGCTAAGATTAAAATTGTAATTTTAATACACAAACCCCCCCCCCCAAAACCCATTACCCGATCATTTGCCCAAAAATCTTTTCCCCAATCGTCTTTGAGAGACGAACAAATCACCCCAAAGCCCTAGCGCCGATTCAGGGGTGCTGGTTTGACGTCGTCGAATGTTTAGTTTCGTATCTTTGTTTTGCCCGTCCCTGGGAATCACTGCTATCACAATTGTGATAATGTGTTGTTGTTACGGTTATAGGCAGTGATTAGTTATAGCTTTTCAAAATTTAATTTAGAAATTAAAGGCTAATAATCAAGATGTTCAAATTGCTTGGCACATGGGTATAGTCATGTGAAGCCTGCAAGACAGCAGGGGATTCCACTTAATCATGGGACTTTAGAGTTAAAAAGAGACAGACCCATACCTAAACAATTATGAGTGGAGACCAGAAGGAATATTATGGCTGTGCAGTATTAAAATAGTTAAAAGTTAAGGGGTGCACATGGGAGAAGACAGCCTGGGGAAAGAGTTGAGGGCTGGTTCTGGTTTTTGGTTCTATAAGAGGAGACTAAGACACACACAGTGGGGGGATATAGATAGACAGTAGGCAGATAGAGGATTGAGGAGCTGGTGAGTTTAAGGACACACACACAGAAAGAAACAGAGAGAGTTCTGGGAAACTTAAGAGAATAGAATCTGGAAAAACAGATTTCAGAGAGAAAGGAGAGGGGATTTTCCATGAGAGATTGATACATACACATAGAGATAAAAAAACAGGGAGAGGACTGTTTCATTGGTTTTGATTGCATCCTTAAGGTTTACTGTTTTGCGGAAGTCATCTGTTGATTCGATTGGGTTAAAAATTGTCTAGTTTGGTCTTTCAAAATTGAGTTTGAGTTGAATCTGAGGTTGGATTTTTGGGTTAAGTCGAATTGGAATTTACAAATAAGGTTTGGGTCTGTTTATCAAGTCCATTCGAGTTCAGTTTGTTTTTGTTTGGGGTGTTTGGGTTGCTGTTAGTTTTGCAAATATGTTCCGAGCCTGTCGTGAGCTTACTTACTGGGTTGAAGTCGAGTTCAGCCATTGGATTGCTGCTGATTATTTGCTGCCTTATATTGCTGTGGTTCGCTGTCAAAACTGCGTAATGATCTATTCTTCTCCATTTTGTTGTTGAAATTCCAGGTACACATTTATGAGCTCACTTTGATGTAACTGGGAAGAGAAGTTGAAAAAAATGAAAAAAAGAATGTTCGCAGATTCATATTTATTGATAGGTTTCTATTTTTTAATTTGATAGATTGTAGTTAAGTAAATGTAGTTGATGCAAATTCTTAGTTTTATGCCATATGGATAGTAGACATACACATGTACCCTTGTGGACTGTTGATCTATTTTAGTTCACTCCCATAAATAGGAGAACTCTGTAGTTGATAACTCTTGGTTTAATTTGTGTTACTAGTTTAAACGTAATGTAGTTAGTGCTTCAATAAGGATAAGAATCAGTTCATATTTCAGCATGTTGTTTCAATGATCATTAGTCGTTTGAACGAATGAAGTTATATGGCACATAAATGCTTAAAGTGGTCAATATTTATTCTGTTAATGTTTATATTGCTTTGTGTTCTTATTGGCTGGTTATTTGAAGTTGATTTTCAACAAAAAGACCAAATGAAGGTATGCATATCGTTAGTTCTGATCTACTGCTTAAATGAAATATAATATTTCAGAAATCTTAATGGTACGGGTATTTCCTAGTCAAATTTGCCAATTTAAAATAGAGTTGGAATGGGTGTCAATTTTTTATGCTAGCTTTCATTGGAAATTTATGTAGTGAAGTGATTAGCTTAATATTACTGTTCTCAACTTTGAATCCAGACTTCGTAATAATTTCAGGAAAATCGAGAATGCCCTTGATTCCTTCAGTTTGATTATTATTTTTTTGCATTTTCTATAACAAAAATACATAAATTGCGGGGCCCTCATAAATGTACATTTTTTTTTTCAAATACTTAGACTTCAGGATGAGCCGTTTAGCTAATTTCACGACCCTCCGCAAAGTAGTAATACGTAGTCACTTTAGATTTTTTATTTATTTATTTATCATTTTACTTTTCTTAAATACGGGTGTGCATTTCATGCGACCCGAATCCACATCCAACAAACGTTGAATAAGAATGTGTCGAGGATCCGGGTGCATTTCATGTGACGTGATCCAAAAACATGTTCTTAAACAACGTTTATTTTCTTAAGTAGAAATAATTTGACAAAAAGCGGTAATTAATTCTAAAATGCACAAATAGGATAATATGTATTAAAATCAAATACTTTAGCCAAATATGACAGTTGAGCGACTGTGCTAGAACCACGGAACTCGAGAATGCCTAACACCTTCTCTCGGGTTAACAAAATTCTTTATCCGGATTTCTGGTTCGCGGACTGTTAAACAGAGTCATTCTTTTCCTCGATTCGGGATTCAACCGGTGACTTGGGACACCATAAATCTCCCAAGTGGCGACTCTAAATCTCTTAATAAATGAATCTTGTTTTGATTGTCCTTTAATTGGAAAAAACTCCTTCGCGCCCACGCGGGCGCGCCAAAAGGAGGTGTGACAGCTCTGGTGACTCTGCTGGAGATTACGAACCCAGAACCACTGGTTCAGGGTTTAAGAATTCGAGCTTGGAATAATTGTTGTATTTGGCTTATTCATTATCTGATTTTATTATATGTTTGTATTAATGTGCTAAATATTGTTTTTACTGCTTTGATATTTTTGTAAATTGTATATAAATTGTGCCGATACCCTTTTTTTTGTCTTCTGAGTCTCTTTGAAATATAATCTCGGGCATTTGCTGGACATAGCCCGTTTTTCTCAAGATAGTTGTGGTGCTTGGCACCCAGGTGAAGGATTTGTAGTCACACCTGTTTAGGCGGGGAGCATTGTCAATTAAGCCGGAAAGCCATGCTACCGGTGCACTGACACTCCTCGGCTCGAGTTGTCCGCTCGAGTTAAAGCCGGTCTAGACACCTTTTCCAATAATTGTTGTATTTGGAACCACTTGATCAGGGTTTTAGAACTCGAGTTTTGAATAATTGTTGTATTTGGTTTATTATTATCTTGGGTTTAAATGTACAAAATGATATTTTTAGCGCTTTGATATTTTTTAAACTGTACATATAAATTGTGTCGAAACCAATCTCCTCTCTGAGTCTTCTAAATCATGAAGAAGGGTGCACTTCGTGTGACTTCTTTTCTGTATAGTGTCTAATTCCCACTTTAGAACGAGGTTTGGATAAGTTGCAAAATCGGTGAAGCTTCTGTATTCCCGGGCTGCTGCCTCCTCCTCGGCTCGAGCTGTCCGCTCGGGTAAGCCAGGTCTAGAACAATAAACCCAGGTTTTTAAACCTAGAATAACAAAGCTTCATGCCGGATCCCTAGTAAGAACGTTTATTTGCATCATGTTGCATTTGACTTAGGGGACTCAACATAGGGGTTGGGTCCGTCTAGGACAGGTGACCTGAAATGAAAAGACCATCCTGCTGCATCCTGTTTGTTTTATGCATATATTTGCTTCAGACTTGCAGGCTAACCATTTTTTTTATATATTGAGGAAAATAAAAAAAAATAGTCTCAAAATAGTTTGTTTTTTTTTACTTAAAAAGAAAAAAAACGTTTGTTGTAAAATAAAAAAAAATGTATGATCAAAATAAAAAAAAATAGTTTCAAAATAGTTTGTTTTTTTTTTACTTAAAAAGAAAAAAAAACGTTTGTTGTAAAATAAAAAAATATGTGATTTCAAAATAGTTTGTTTTTTTTTACTTAAAATTTTTTTTTGTTTTAAACTAAAAAAAATGTGTGAAAAAATAATAAATAGTTTGTTTCCTTTACGGATGTAGTTTGTTTGACCGAACTACGCAGGTTTGATTCTCGCCATTAGGTGGGATACGTAGGCAACCCTCATCGGGTCCAACCACCCCTTCAAAATTTAAAAAAAATAAAAATAAAAAATAAAAAATGTCGAAGTTTTAGTTTTCAATAAAATCAAAGTAACGCTGTTTTTGAAAATAGCTGAATGTTCCGAAAGGACACCGGATGGCTGTTTTTGCAAAAAATGGCCACTTTGAAGTCTTTTCTTTTTCTTTTGAATAATAACCTTGAAATATTCCATGTGGATATGTTGGAAGGCCGTAGCCTCAAAATAAAGTTTGGGTTACCACCCCTTTTAAAAAAAAATCAAAAAATGTGTTTAATTTTTGTCAATAAAATCAAAGTGATGCCGTTTTCAAAAAACAAATAGTCGAATGGACCCGAAAGGGACGCTGGAAGGCTGACTTTGCATAAACGGCCACTTTTGGGTCATTTTGTAGACTTTTTGGTCAATTGACCCTCACAGCCTAATAATCTTCGTCCCCGAGGCGCTGAAAGGCCGTGTCTGTAAAAAACAAGGTTTTTATTCCAATTTTAAAAAAAAAATGGAGGTTAATAACAAGCAAGGCTTTCAAGGGTAATTGAAAAGGAAAAGCTGGAATGACGCATGCGGTGAATACATATAGAAATGGTTAACTGACTAGGAGCATTGCATCCAACGTGCGATAACATATCTGTTAAACTCTGTGAGCTTACAAGTTTGTTGCATTTTCAGAAAGTTTAGCGGTTGGCTTGACAGAATATTCTGGCCAATCACCATTATCATACTAGATCAAAAGGTCCAATTCTAGCAAGCATGTCGAGTTCCGGCAAAAGTCTCGACGGAGAGAAAACAGAGATACAGATTATGAAAGAGGAGGTGGACCGGTTGAGACAGCAAATAGCAGAGATGCACCTAGCCTGGGCTAGGGGACAGTCATCACCAAACCTTCCTACTCTTACACCAGCTCCAGAGCGTCCGCCCATTGACCCCTCGACAAGTGCACCGATCTATCCATATTATCAAGGGGAAAACCCTTATACATCCCAGGTTCCACCAGCTAGACAAAATACTCCTCCTCCGGTCACCCCTATTTTTGTGGCACCTCCACCTGCTACTTTACAGAAGTCGTCCAGGTGAACCGCTTTTCCAAATACATGACAATCATTGTTATGCTCCCGAGCCTACCTTTAAGGCTCCCGAACCGCATTCACACACCCCTCACTGGGATAACCCAGCAGAACCGGAAAAACACTTCAAAAGTTTGGAGCAGGAGGAAGTTATTCGGAAAGTTAAGAGCCTGGAGCAATCCTTCAGGAATATGCATGGTTTAGGCAACCAAGTCAGTGTTGCTTACAAATATTTGTGCCCATTTCCAGATGTCCAGTTGCCCACTAGGTTCAAAATACCCAAGTTTGATCTATACGAGGGGCATGGTGACCCAGTAGCCCATCTCCGAGGTTTCTGCAGCAAAATGCGAGGAGCCGGAGGGCGAGATAAAATTCTGATAGCTTACTTCGGTCAGAGCTTGGGAGGGTCTGCACTAGAGTGGTACACCAGGCAGGATCCCAACGGATGGTTTACATGGGATGACCTGGCCCAAGCATTCATCGGCCAGTTTCAATATAATCTTGAAATAATCCCTGATCGCTTATCATTGCTAAAGCTAGAGAAGAAACCCGCCGAAAGCTTTAGAGAATTTGGGTTCCGCTGGAGGGAACAAGCAGCAAGGGTAGATCCCCCGATGAGAGAAAACGAGATGGTGGATTACTTCTTGCAGACACTGGAGCCAACTTACTTTAGTCATCTGGTGACATCGGTTGGTAAATCTTTCAATGAGGTGGTCAAAATGGGTGGAATGATAGAAGAAGGACTTAAGTCCAATAAGATCTTGAGCTATTCCGCGTTGAAAGCAACAACTCAAGCTATTCAGAATGGCACAGGGGTTGCATTCGGGAAAAAGAGAAGAGAAGAAGTTGCAACGGTAGAGGAGGGTACTTGGTCCAGATCGAAAGGTCCTTCACCTCATTACCAAGCCAGACCCTACTACCCAAATCACCCTAATCACCCTCCCCGAAACACATATCCACCACCAAGGGCTTACAATAACCCTCCAGGACCAGGTTTCCGAGGGAATCATGCCTTCAGAAAGGAAAAGACACAAAGAACCTTCACCGAGTTGGGAGAAACTTATACTGCTCTGTTCCACAAATTGAAGCAGATAGGTTTGTTGAGTCCTTGTTGAGACAAGATTGCCAAATCCCCTACCCCCAAATGTGGATCGCTCGGTAAGCTGTGAGTATTGTTCAAGAGCTCCCGGACATGATACCGAGAAATGTTGGAAACTGAAACATGCAGTGCAAAATCTTATTGACACCAATAAGATTGAGGTTCAAACACCAGAGGCACCCAACATTAATCAGAATCCATTGCCAGCTCACCCTTAGACCCATATGATCAAATTGATACACAAGGAAATGGAGAATTAAGAAGCCCGGTCTGTATTCCAAAGCAAAACCAATCGGCAGAAGTTGGTATATGAGAAGTCATGCTTGGTAATCGGGAGGAGTTTTCGGTGGTTTGTTTTTGTTGTCATTTCTTTTGTCCGAGTTGTTTCCAGAGTTGTGACCTAGATTTTGTCTTGTAGTGAAGCCCTCTTTCTTTCCATTTTTGGTCATTTCAGTTTGCCTAGTCTTATCAAGTCTCGTTTCAGGTTTGTATTTTTGGTTTGCTTGTTTGTATTTGAACCAATTCTCTGTTTAGTGAAACTTTTGGTCTTTTATTACCCAGTTCGTATTTTTGTTTAGTTTTTCTATCTTTAAATTTGTTATTTGTTCGAACGCCGACTCTAATGACATGGCATCGCACATAATTTTGGCCTAATATTAAGGGTTAATCATGAAGCAATTGGAAGATAATCAGGTCATTTTAAAAGAAATAAAAATGATTTGAGATTATTTGGAGCCCGAATCATGTGAGACTGGAGTAGGTAAAACACGAAGAAACCTTTAAAGGAAAATTGGCCATGCTAAGACGGGGTTCGCTCGTGATACTGAAATGAAAATGTCGTCTAGCAATACTTTAAAATGATAGATGAAAAGGCGAATGGATGATATGGTTATCAATCAGGGCGCAAACAGAAGATGTCGTGGATATATTGTTTGAACTTGGCATGTTTTGAAGATTAGAATGACGAAGGCATTTTGTTCTGCTATCCAAACACTTTATCCATCGTCAACCCTTTGAGCCTTAATACCCCTCCTTCGGAATTAGTTGTAAAGACTAGAAACACAAGTTTGAAAGACAAGAGAAGAAAGGGATAAAGAAGAAAAAGAAAAGAAAAGAAAAGAAAAATGAATGAAAAAGAGCAACTTAAAAAAAAAGGGAATTGGGAACTACGTTTGACCTGATTCCTTAAAGAGGATACGTAGGCGCTTCACAGCTCGGTCATAGTGTAAATAAAGAAATAAAATCCCCAAGTAAAAAACTGGGGGAAAGAAAAATTGTGTTGATTATAAATAAATTTAGGTCCGAAGGTTGTAAATTTTGAACCCAAAATTGATTTTGTTTTGAGCCTTCAATACCCTTTCTTTCTAGCCCTATCCAAATCCCACATTACGGTCCAGAAAGACCTTTTGATCAGTCTTCAAAAGATGCCACGTCAGGCGAGTGAGAGAGTCCTATCAGAATATAACACGTTGATTCTCAGCAGAAAAGACGTTGATTCTCAGCAGAAAGGAAATACGAGAGAGTCTTGGCAGTGACACCCCAATCCCCGGCTAAAAGTGATACAAATGAGAGAGTCTTACCGGTGAAAACCTTCACAGGCACCATAAGACGACGAAAGCTGAGAGAAAATCAAAATGAGAGAGGCTTGAAAGTGAAAACCCTTCGGGCACTACAAGTCGAATAAAGGTGATAATCGGATGGAAATCACGAGACAGAAATCGTGAAAGGAAATTAACGACGGAGGATAGGCCATATGTGCATGTCATGACCAGTAGAGTTGGTATTCACGTTCGATAAGTTTTTATAGTTATTTCTTGCTAAAGAGTCATTTTTTCCTTTGTCTTCTATTTTGTTTCTCTTTATCTTTCTCATTTTATCAAAAATTCCCCATCAAAGTCTGTCTAGTCAGAACAAGTGAGAAATGACTTCAAAACTTGCACCAACTTTCCAATTATTATGCAAGGCAAGGAAATGCCATTGACGGCAAAGAAGTATGGTGCAAAGAAGATTATTAAACTGGGGCAGAAAATTTTCTTTTCAGTTTGAAAATTTTCTGGAAGTCAATACCCACTTGGGGAAGAAAGAAGGCCTTAAGGGAAGCAATATTTAAACCAATGTCATCTCCAACAGCCTTCAGAAGATTGAAACACTAATTTTGAGGAAATGAAAATCCACCAGCAGTGTTATCTTCAGCAAGTTCCGAGGTGGTCGGACAACACAGAGTGGTAAAGGAAGAAAGGAAATCTCATCTTCAACAAAATAACCCCCAGCAAGTTGAGAAACACAGAACGGGGAAGGGATAAATGGAAAAACCCATCCCCAGCAGGAATATCATCTCCAGCAAATAAAATCATTCCCCAACAAGTTTTGGGAACCCCGAGCAATGGAAAAGGGAAAAGGAAAAACCACCCCACAGGAGCGGCACAACCGCTCACAATGTTTTGAACTAACAAATTTTCTTTGATTTGAAACAGGGAAAGAAAGTGATATTGATAGCAGAAAGTCATGCCACAAGGAAGAACACCAATACTGGGGCAGAAAATTTTCCGCCGTTGTTGAAAATTTTCTCGGAGAAACGAGAAGGCAATTCAAGATGACGTGTCAGGTTTGTCCACCTTCAAATAGGATGTTTCAGGTTTGTCCACCTTCGAACAGGACATCTCAGGAGTGTTCGCCCTCGAATAGTATACAATGGGAGTATTCGCCCTCGAATAGAGTACGATGGGAGTATCCGCCCTCGAATAGGATACAATGGGAGTATTCGCCCTCGAATAAGATACAATGGGAGTATTTGCCCTCGAATAGGATACAATGGGAGTATTCGCCCTCGAAAGGATACAATGGGAGTATTCGCCCTCGAATAGAGTACGATGGGAGTATCCGCCCTCGAATAGGATACAATGGGAGTATTCGCCCTCGAATAAGATACAATGGGAGTATTCTCCCTCGAATAGGATACAATGGGAGTATTCGCCCTCGAATAGGATACAATGGGAGTATTCGCCCTCGAATAAGATACAATGGGAGTGTTCGCCCTCGAATAGGATACAATGGGAGTATTCGCCCTCGAATAGAGTACGATGGGAGTATCCGCCCTCGAATAGGATACAATGGGAGTATTCGCCCTCGAATAAGATACAATGGGAGTATTCGCCCTCGAATAGAATACGATGGGAGTATCCGCCCTCGAATAGGATACGATGGGAGTATTCGCCCTCGGATAGAATATGATGGGAGTATTCGCCCTCGAATAGAATACGATGGGAGTATTCGCCCTCGAATAGGATACGATGGGAGTATTCGCCCTCGAATAGAATACGATGGGACTATTCGCCCTCGAATAGGATATTTTACGTTTGTTTTATTTTACATTGTCCTATGCATATTTCATAAATTATTGCCGGAATGCATTTTAAATTCTAAAGTTGCTAATAAAAATAGACGCCTACCTGCATAACAAGAGGCATGTCTTCAGTCTTTACGTTGCAGGTCTTGAAACCAATAACCCACCAGAAAGCAGAGAGTTACAACAAGAGTTCCCAACGCAAATTCAAGCGCATGAGTCAAAGGAAGGGAGGGAATGAAGGAAAATTTTCCCAGCATCATTATCCTCAGCAGGCAAGTAAACAGTTCTAAAGATATCCCCAGCAGTCAGGAGGGAAAGCAACACGACCCAGGAGGAAAGCAGTTCCAGAACAAGGTAATTTAGGAGAAATGATGGGTTAAGAGGTGATGCAGGAAGAAGAAAGTGGTACAGGAAGCGAAGGAAGACGATATGGATGGGATGAAGTTCGAAGTTTGTTGTTGAAGTCAGGGAGCCCGCCTGAAGAATGGAGTGACGATTTAGTTTTGAAGTTGTAGTTGAAGTCAGGGAGCCCGCCTGAAGAATGGAGTGGCGATTTAGTTTTGAAGTTACGGTTGAAGTCGGGGAGCCCGCTCGAAGAATGGAGTGGCGATTTAGTTTTGAAGTTGTGGTTGAAGTCGGGGAGCCCGCCTGAAGAATGGAGTGGCGATTTAGTTTTGAAGTTGCAGTTGAAGTCAGGGTGCCCGCCTGAAGAATGGAGTGGCGATTTAATTTTGAAGTTATAGTTGAAGTCAGGGAGCCCGCCTGAAGAACAGAATGGCGAGTTATTATTTTGAAGTTATAGTTGAAGTCAGGGTGCCCGCCTGAAGAATGGAGTGGCGATTTATGATTAGAGTGTGTCGATAAAGTCAAAAGCCCGGCGGAAAAGCAGAACGACGTCTCATTTTCTAAGATTTGATAAGGAAAGTGAACCATCGGAAAGTGACAGAGTGTAAAAGAAATCCCCAGCATGAATCCAAGTTCGTAATCGGAAGGAAGGCAACAAGGATCAGAAAGATAGATTCAGACTTCGAAGGAAAATAGTTCGAAGATCACAAAGAAGGGACCAACGGTTGGAGTTCGGCAATCAAGATAGGCCGAAATAACAATGGTCAGAAGAGAAGAAGCATGTGAAGAAACATCAAAGCCAGCCGGATGGCTAGGAACATGACAAGATCAAGTCGAAAAGATAGATAAGAATTTGCAATACTGTAACTTAGTCTAGCTTCTTATTTTGCGTTTAGCACGGTGTAATAAGGAGATCGGTTAAGCAGTGGCAACAACAGCAACAGCAGTAACAGCAAGATCACAACAGTCATGGTAGTCCCAGCTACCAAAACTTCCCGAACTACATTGACCTGATTCCCTTTTAGCCAGGGATATGTAGGAGACCTTCTGAAGCAAAGGTTCGGTCAAACTCTTCCGAAAAATGCTTCAAACGGAGTACTCAAACGGGCAAAAATCGCTCGTAACCGCTCACTTATCTTTGCACGAAAACTCTTCATGTTTCCGCGCAAAGAGGGGCAGCTGTGAGCACGTGATTTTTGCCCTACATGAGAATTACTCCCAAAAATTCAAAATAAAATAGTTTTGTGCTGAGCGTGATTTTCGTGATTTTTTGTGTTATTTTCTCTTATTATTTGTATCTTTGTGTGCGCATTAATATTTAAATTAATATAAAATACAAAAATATTTGCATTTTTGCATATAAATTCATGTTTGTAATTTATAGTAATTAAGTTCGTTTTACGAAAATGAAAAATAACAAAAATATATGTATCTTTTGCAATTGTGTGATTTTATCTTATTTTTGGTATTTAAATGTGTGTGTTTAATTGATATTAGAGGTTAATTAATATGGATAAGTTAATTTTGTCCTATAATGTAACTTAGGATTTTAAAATCTTGTTGAAATTAATTTAGGAGCAAAATAAAAAATAGAAAGAGAAGAAAAGAATAAAAGAAGAGGAAATCCAGAACTGGGCCAAAAAATCGAGCCCAAGTCTCCTAGCCCATACCCACGCCCAAAACCCGTCCCGTACCCGGAAACCCATCTCCCAACCCGTTACCCCTCCAAACGACCCCGTTTTAATATATTTCATTTGATCTCAGCCGTTGGTTGTTATAATCCAACGGCTAAGATTAAAATTGTGATTTTAATACACAAACCCCCCACCCCCAAAACCCATTACCCGATCATTTGCCCAAAAATCTTTTCCCCGATCATCTCTGAGAGACGAACAAATCACCCCAAAATCCTAGCGCCGCCCTCCACTTCCACCGCTTGAAACCCGGCGGCCAGACGTCGCCGGCCACCCAAACCAGCACCCTTGAATCCCCAAACTCCCGTCTCCACGAATCCAGGCCCCGCTTCACTCGAAACAAGCCCTAACTCCTCAACCCTCAAATTCGAACACCAAAGAAACCTAGGAAATTTTGAAGTCTGTTTGGAAGATTTTTGAGGTCCCAATGGGTTTTAGTCGAGTTGTTTTCACTCGAGAACACTCGATTACAGCCCGTTTGGCTTCAAAAAATTTCGAGTCCATTTGAGCCCAAGGCTGTTCGATTTCGGATCCCCTTTCTTAAGGTATTTTACTTTCTTCTTTCTGTTTTATTGTTGTATTCGTTATTTAGTATAGTTTGTTTATTCACCCCCGTTTGTGTTTAGTCTTTTCTGTTTGCTTCTTCTCAAAGACCTTCATTTGGTCGTTTGTTGATTTCTGATTTTGCTTGACGAATGTGTTTAAGAATACGAATTCGTTTCGATTGACGTCGTCGAATGTTTAGTTTCGTATCTTTGTTTTGCCCGTCCCTGGGAATCACTGCTATCACAATTGTGATAATGTGTTGTTGTTACGGTTATAGGCAGTGATTAGTTATAGCTTTTCAAAATTTAATTTAGAAATTAAAGGCTAATAATCAAGATGTTCAAATTGCTTGGCACATGGGTATAGTCATGTGAAGCCTGCAAGACAGCAGGGGATTCCACTTAATCGTGGGACTTTAGAGTTAAAAAGAGACAGACTCATACCTAAACAATTATGAGTGAAGACCAGAAGGAATATTATGGCTGTGCAGTATTAAAATAGTTAAAAGTTAAGGGGTGCACATGGGAGAAGACAGCCTGGGGAAAGGGTTGAGGGCTGGTTCTGGTTTTTGGTTCTATAAGAGGAGACTAAGACACACACAGTGGGGGGATACAGATAGACAGTAGGCAGATAGAGGATTGAGGAGCTGGTGAATTTAAGGACACACACACAGAAAGAAACAGAGAGAGTTCTGGGAAACTTAAGAGAATAGAATCTGGAAAAACAGATTTCAGAGACAAAGGAGAGGGGATTTTCCATGAGAGATTGATACATACACATAGAGATAAAAAACATGGAGAGGACTGTTTCATTGGTTTTGATTGCATCCTTAAGGTTTACTGTTTTGCGGAAGTCATCTGTTGATTCGAATGGGTTAAAAATTGTCTAGTTTGGTCTTTCAAAATTGAGTTTGAGTTGAATCTGAGGTTGGATTTTTGGGTTAAGTCGAATTGGAATTTACAAATAAGGTTTGGGTATGTTTATCAAGTCCATTCGAGTTCAGTTTGTTTTTGTTTGGGGTGTTTGGGTTGCTGTTAGTTTTGCAAATCTGTTCCGAGCATGTCGTGAGCTTACTTACTGGGTTGAAGTCGAGTTCAGCCATTGAATTGCTGCTGATTATTTGCTGCGTTATATTGCTGTGGTTCGCTGTCAAAATTGCCTATTGATCTATCCTTCTCCATTTTGTTGTTGAAATTCCAGGTACACATTTATGAGCTCACTTTGATGTAACTGGGAAGAGAAGTTGAAAAAAATGAAAAAAAGAATGTTCGCAGATTCATATTTATTGATAGGTTTTCTATTGTTTAATTTGATAGATTGTAGTTAAGTAAATGTAGTTGATGCAAATTCTTAGTTTTATGCCATATGGATAGTAGACATACACATGTACCCTTGTGGACTGTTGATCTATTTTAGTTCACTCCCAAAAATAGGAGAACTCTGTAGTTGATAACTCTTGGTTTAATTTGTGTTACTAGTTTAAACGTAATGTAGTTAGTTCTTCAATAAGGATAAGAATCAGTTCATATTTCAGCATGTTGTTTCAATGATCATTAGTCGTTTGAACGAATGAAGTTATATGGCACATGAATGCTTGAAGTGGTCAATATTTATTCTGTTAATGTTTATATTGCTTTGTGTTCTTATTGGCTGGTTATTTGAAGTTGGTTTTCAACAAAAAGACCAAATGAAGGTATGCATATCGTTAGTTCTGATCTGCTGCTTAAATGAAATATAATATTTCAGAAATCTTAATGGTACGGGTATTTCCTAGTCAAATTTGCCAATTTAAAATAGAGTTGGAATGGGTGTCAATTTTTTATGCTAGCTTTCATTGGAAATTTATGTAGTGAAGTGATTAGCTTAATATTATTGTTCTCAACTTTGATTCCATACTTCGTAATAATTTCAGGAAAATCGAGAATGCCCTTGATTGCTTCAGTTTGATTATTATTTTTTTGTATTTTCTATAACAAAAATACATAAATTGCGGGGCCCTCATAAATGTATATTTTTTTTCAAATACTTAGACTTCAGGATGAGCCGTTTAGCTAATTTCACGACCCTCCGCAAAGTAGTAATACGTAGTCACTTTAGATTTTTTATTTATTTATTTATCATTTTACTTTTCTTAAATACGGGTGTGCATTTCATGCGACCCGAATCCACATCTAACAAACGTTGAATAAGAATGTGTCGAGGATCCGGGTACATTTCATGTGACGTGATCCAAAAACATGTTCTTAAACAACGTTTATTTTCTTAAATAGAAATAATTTGACAAAAAGCGGTAATTAATTCTAAAATGCACAAATAGGATAATATGTATTAAAATCAAATACTTTAGCCAAATATGACAGTTGAGCGACTGTGCTAGAACCACGGAACTCGAGAATGCCTAACACCTTCTCTCGGGTTAACAGAATTCCTTATCCGGATTTCTGGTTCGCGGACTGTTAAACAGAGTCATTCTTTTCCTCGATTCGGGATTCAACTGGTGACTTGGGACACCATAAATCTCCCAAGTGGTGACTCTAAATCTCTTAATAAATGAATCCCGTTCTGATTGTCCTTTAATTGGAAAAAACTCCTTCGCGCCCACGCGGGCCTGCGCCAAAAAGAGGTGTGACACTAGGTTCATTGGCCCATTTGAGATTCTCGATCGTGTGGGAGAGGTGGCTTACAGACTTGCCTTGTCGCCCAGCTTGTCAGTCGTGCATGTTTCATGTGTCTATAATTCGGAGGTATCACGGGTATCCAACCCACATATTAGATTTCAGCACTATCCAGTTGGACAAGGATCTGTCTTACGAGGAGGAGCCGGTAGCTATTCTAGATCGGTAGGTTCGACAATTGAGGTCGAAGAGTTTTCCTTCAGTGCGTGTCTACTGGAGAGGTCAGCCTCCTGAGGCATCGACTTGGGAGTCCGAGTCTGATATACGGATCCGTTATCCTCATCTATTTTCCGACTCAGGTACTTCTTTCTTTTGTCCCTTCGAGGACTAACAGTTGTTTTAGAGGTGGAGAATGTGACGACCCAAAGGGTCATCACTTGTTTTTTATTACATTTCGTGCTTCCTAGGCCTTAAAAACCTCATTTTTACTTGCCTCGATTTACGTGCGTAGTCCGTGCGCGTAGCCAGAAAGCTTATATGTTAAATTCTGTGAAATTTTTAAAAATATGGCTTTAAAATGATTAAAGTAGACTTTGGTCAAAATGTTTTGGTAAATAGATACGGTCCCGTGATTTGACAGTCCCAGAGGGTCCGTAGAAAAATATGGGACTCGGGCATATGCCCGGATTTGAATTACGAGGTCTAGAGCCCGAGAAATAAATTTTCTGTGAAATTATTTTTCAAACGTTATTAAGGAAATTAGAAATAAAAATTTATTAAAAGACTATGATATCTGGCTCGTATTTTAGTTCTGATGCCCGGTACAAGTCTTATATATGATTTAAGCTCTTTCTGTGAAATTTGGTTGAAATCGGACGTCGTTTGACGTGTTTCGGACCTAAATAACAAAATTCGAAGTTTATGAAGTTAGAATGAAAAATGATGATTTTGAGGTTTGATTCAATGATTTTGATGTTGTTTTGGCGATTTGATCGCTTGGTTAAGTTCGTATGAGGTTGTTAAGTTAGTGTGTGTGTGTGTCTGTGTTTGTTAGGAGCCCCGAAGGCTCGAGAGTAATTTCGGAGGTGGTTCGGGGTGTTTTGGAACTTAGCAAGAGATCAAATTTTCTGCATTTTTGTCACAGACTTTTTGTTCTACACTATCACGGCTTAAGGCTCGTGTTCGCACTGCCATGTGTCTCCCCTCCTTTGCGTTCACGATACACTTCTCGCGTTCGCATAGTTCTGGTAACACTTTCAACGTATTCGCATAGGCTAACCCAGGACCCCCCCCCTACCAATTTTCCCTTCGCGTTCGCATCACCCTAATCGCGAACGTGATGCACCCAGCTTCCCCTTCATCGCGAACGCGACCCCTGTGTCGCTAACGCATAGAGTAAAGTTGTCCAATGATTTTTTTAAAACCAGAAATAGTACATACGGGATTTTCCAAAAACACTCACGAGCTCTCTTCTCTCCCAAGCTTTAGGAATCCATTGAAGCCCCCATTCTTCAAAACCACTTGGGTAAGTAATTTCCTACTTATTTCCTTCATTTTCCGTCATTATTTATCCAATTCCTAGACTCAAATCAAGTAAGTTAGGGTGTAAATTGGGGAATTGGGTAAAACTAGGATTTTTCAATTTTCTTTGATTTAGACCTCGTTTTGAGGTTAAATTTGAAAATAAATTATATATTCGGGCTTGTGGTGGAATGGGCAACTTGGAATTTGTTCGAACCTCGTGTTTTGACCAAGTGATCCTAGGGTCGATTTTGGACTTTTTAGAAGAAAGGTTGGAAATTCATATTTAGGCCTTGGGTTTAGTTTGTTTAGCTATTATTAATATTTTAAAGTCATTATTTCATAGATTTGATTGAGTTGGAGCCGAATTTGAGGGGTAAAGCTACACTAGAGGCTTGAGTTAATTTTTGGAGCAATTGAGGTAAGTGGTTGATCTAAATTTGGCTTGATGGAATAGGATTAGAGTATTATTTCTTAATTTCAAATGTTGAGTACGGTGTATAGGCATGGTGACGAGTATCTATACACCTGTGTCTAGCATGACTGTGGGTCCTTATTTGTACTTATTTGGAATTCCGTAGTGACACTTCCTTGTTAACTCATGGTTTCTATATGATATGAAAAGAACGAGAAGGAAATATGATTTGTAAACTCCTTGGCTTGATTTTTGAATTGATTATAAAGTAAGAAATGAACGTAATAGAAAGAGGTGTGATTATTTCCTTGCCGGGACATGTAAATTAAGGTTATTGCTCCCCTGCCGGGAAATTTAACTGCTTATTCGTATTCTCCCTTGCCGAGAAACTATTATATACTATGAAATGGGATCGTGTGGCATGCCGACTACTTATACGCTATGAAATGGGATCGTGTGGCACGCCGACCACTCATATGTTATGAAATGGGATCGTGTGGCACATCGACCACTTATATGTTATGAAATGGGATCATGTGGCACGTCGACCACTTATATGTTATGAAATTGGATCGTGTGGCACGTCGACCACTTATATATGCTGAAATGGGATCGTATGGCACGCCGATGATCGTGGCAAACTCAACCCGAAGGTATGAGCGGGCACTACTACTCTTACCCGAATAGTGGTTCAGGATCAATTCCTGAGGGAGTTAGATTTTTGGAGTGAATAATTATGTTGCACTAGTATTGAGTTTTGGCTTCTAGTTTATCTTCAAACATTTTTGGTATTTTTGATTTGTAAACTATTGTATCTACTACCATTGTGCTATCTAAATTATGCTAAGGCTATTTCTAATTGTGATTTGCTAATGGGAAAGAGGACTAGGGAAGTAGCTTATACCTAGGTGGAATAACTAATGGGTATAGAAATTCAATGCGAAGATGATGCATGGGATTATCGGATAGTCGTTGCTCTATGCATTCATTCTCACACCTCTCGGTAGAGAGAACAATTTTGCCCAATTGACTCTCTCGAGACCAATTGGGTAGGCTAATTTGCCCAAGCAACTTTAGGCTCAAGTTGGGTAATTACTCTCTCGAAGTTTATACCCGTTACTTGGGACTACCATTCTCATGGGACCATCCCAAGTTTTAGACTCTCTTTCTCAAGTAGAAACCAAACCCACAAAGATAGATTTCATGTTTGCAACCACAAAATCCCAATTAAATACATTCAATCAATCTAAAACAAATCACCCACAATCATCCTTGCATTTAGTATTCTAACCCATCAATTACCCACACTAGGGTTGGGCTACAACCCTAGCTATGGGTTTAGCTAGCCATAGAAATTGAAGAAGATGAAGAAATTGAAGCTAAAATTGACATAATAATTAATTGGAAATGAAATCTAATGTTAATCTAGCACAAAATTGCCCAAAATAGGCGTATCCAAGTTTCTCACGAGCTCAGCCATCATTGTGTAGTGTCTAACATAATCTAAAAAAGAAAAAGAAGCTATTTATACTATCCTGAAATTTTCGGACAAAAATGCCCCTGTGGGACTCACGAGGACCGCACACTTTTGTCGTGCGGCCGCGTAGGGTAATTTGGGTTGCTAAAGGTCTGCTGCTGGAACAGGTACGCAGACCACATACATATCTCATGCGGCTGCGTGTGTACAGTAACACGGACTGCGTACAATTGTCATGCGGCCGCACTGCATAAATCCCTTGCATGCACAGTCTTTGATCCTTTACCCACGCGGGCCGCACTGATATGGCACGCGGCCGCGTGGGGCTTGTTCCTTAAATAATTCCTGCTCTGGTCTTCTTCATCGCGGACCGCACAGTTTTGGACGCGGTCCGCGTGGGTTTTGTCTGCACTTTTAGGCTTCTCTGATCTTCTCCTGTGCGGCCGCACACCAAATTAGTACGGTCCGCGCAGATAGGACTTGAACTTTGAATGTCTCTGAATCATCCTGTGCGACCGCACACCAAAATAGTGCGGTCCGCACACGCTTCCTTGAAGTCCTTCTTCTCTTCGTTGACGCTTTGCCGGTTTCACTCCTTTTTGAGCCGCTTTGATGATATTCATCCTTTTTTCGTACAAACCTGCAAAATAGCACACTTGTAAGTAATTCAAAGCTATTTAGTCACACTTTATGCACAAAGCTAAGGTAAGAAAGGGTTCAAAAGCATGCAAAATTCCTAGTTATCAGCCGACCACCTAGATATATTATGAAATGGGATCGTGTGGCACGCCGACCACTTATATAGATTATGAGAGCTGATGTAGTTTTGTGTTTACTTCTGATAAGTTGTTTCCATCTATATTTCCCCTACGCATTTCCCCTCCCCGTTTTAATTGGTATTTTTCTGTCGTTATTTCGTTGCACTTGTATATATATCTGCACAGGTTATTTTTCGTAGGTCATGTCTAGCTTCGTTACTACGTCGGGGTTAGGCCTGGCACTTACCAGCACATGGGATCGGTTGTGCTGATGCAACACTCTGTGCATCTTTTTGCACAGATCTAAGAGCAGCTTTTGGGTCTCAGTAGTAGGATTGATCGGGAGCTGACTTCAGTCCAGGGACTTCGAGGTAGCCTAGTTGACGTACGCAGGCCAGAGCCCCTTCAATGTTATTAGTTTGTTTTCCTTATACAAAGATAAACATTGATGTACTTCTATTCAGTCTTATTTTTAGCACTCTTTAGTAGTTCGTGAGTTAGTGACACCGGATCTAGGTAGAGTTATATTCAAACTTCCACATTTGGTTTTCAGTTAACTATATTTTAAGACTTCCGCTTTATTTTAAATGACTCGTTTTATTTATATTATTGAGATGTCATAAGAAAATATTTTAAATGCTTGGCTTCCCTAGCTCCGATAGTAGGAGCCATCACTACTCCCGATGGTGGAAAATCCGAGTCGTGACAAAAATTATCTCTGTATGACCTATAAATCATTGATTCGATCAGTAGAAACGATCATTAATACTTATATTAGGGTAAATTGTCCACGTTACACCCCTTGATAGGGATGTCAATGGTTCGGTTCGGCCGGTTATTTTGTAAATTTTGTACCATACTAGATTTTCGGTTATTCTATTATGTATAACCCAAGTTAGACTTTTCAAAATTATCCCAATTATGTTGGTTCCTCTTTGGTATCGATACGGTTCAGTTTATTTTGCGGTATTTTTTAAAATATCATGTAATAGCCACTAGCAGAAGTAAAATACAATAGCATACATACTTTTATAGAACTTGCAAAATTCTTTAGATATTTTTACATTTTAAAGGGTGATGAATTAAAAGATGGTTAGAGTATAGACCCATCAACTACTCTACAACAGCGTAAAAGAAACTAAATAAATTAATATAAATAAAATATAAAGCACATGAGTGGAAAGTTATTGACCAAGTTGAAACTCAGACTCAAGAATAAAGTCTATAAAAGATTAAATATTCAAAAAAATTAAATAACGAAAGGAAACATAATCAATACATTGCTCATAACCGCTAAAATACATTTTGTCTTGCTAGTGAATATGTTGGAAATAATTTAATTTCAGTGGGAGTAGCATAATAGGTTTGGAAATTATGTTGTTACTTGTTGGCTTGTAATTATTTTCATGATTCAAAGACCTAAGAAAACTTTATTATTTTATTATTTTTGAACTTAATATATAAATATATTTTTCACATGTAATTTTATTCAGTACGATTCGGTAACTTTTCAGTTTATTTTCATAAAAAAACCTACCCTAATTAACGGTAGGATTATAGATTTATATAAAACCTACGATTTTATTAAAAAAAATCTAAAAATCAGTTTGATTTAGTACGGTTCGATTGGTTTTGTCGGTTTTAAATATCCGTTTGGAATAGGACTCTTCCACGGACCTTGTGTGAACGCAAAGCTATGATTTTTTTAGTAATTTGTTAAAGGGTAGGGTGATTACAAAATTAGGTGCAATCTTAAGGAGAAAAATGAAGCAAGACTAGTTCATATGAAACTGGATTGCTTAATTGTTAATTTGGTATATTACCACCTAATTATATACATGCGTAAGTGAGAAACAAAGTCCTTTGGCAAATTATTCGGTGGATAGTGGTATCTGGCTACTTGATAAAACAATACTTACACGTGAACCTCCCTCGACGCTTAATTAGTTAAAAGTAACACCAACAACAAAACATAAGAAAAAAAAAAAGATAAAGAAGAATAAAGAAAAAAGAATAGCCATAGAACCAAATTCGTACTTCGCCCACCTAAGAACTACTTATAATCAGAAACAAAACCAACTATATGACCCTTGTAAATAATCTAATTTGTGGACACGTGGTTTTTAAGTCACAAGTCAGCATTCTGCCAAACACCTTACCTAAAGAAAATCAAAATGCCTCCACAGCGAAACATGCACTAACACAATATTTTTAAATAAAAGCATAATATTAATATTCAAGCCTTTCTCAAACGTAGGTCTTCGTCCATTTCGTTTTATGCATTCTAATTGATTAATAAGTAAAAAATAACAACAAAAAGAACCCTTAATCAATACAGCAAATCATATTGAAGATTAATTAATATTAATAAGCTAATCAGAATATTTCTTTTACTACTAATTAGAAAAGAAACACTTTTATGAGAATAAGGACAATGAGTTCCGTGGGATACACAATTAAGTTAACGCCAAGCAGATGCGACGGTGAGAGTTCGTCCCATCCAACCAAAACAGATACCTCCACTTTGTTCATTCACGGTAAAGCCCGGGTTGCCACGTGTCCCCGAGTTAAGCTTCGAACAAAGTGAGTTAGCCACGAGTTGACTCATGGGCCTTTGGACGAACCCAGCCATGCTCATTCGGGCCCGCCACTTCCCGAACACTTCGCATCTTTCAACGCGGTCCCTCCCTTCGCACGCTACCGAGTTAGCCATCTTCCGACTCAGTCCTTCCTCGATCCTGACTCGTTCTAAATTATCCCTTGACACAGTCGCGTCCAGCGAGTCGAACAACGCTCCGTAATACCCACACGCTTCATTTACACGCGCTAGAAACGGCGCGGTGTTCCCGTTCAATTCTTGCTCAACCACCGTAATCACGTTCGGCGATAACCCCTTCACTCGCCGGAGAAGCTCATCTCTTAGATTCTCCGTCGTTACGCTCTCGTCAGGCAGTCTGTACAATTTGAATGCAAAATTCACTGCTAATGCCTCGTCAGGTTCAATCCCCAGTTTCTCCCTGCTCAAATCAGTAATTTTACAAGCCATTACGTTGAAATACAAACAAACTCCAACTTTTTTAGCCACCGCTTTAAGCTCAACGCCGATGGAATTGAGCCTATAGTCAACTCCGCCTACTTGCTCTGTGAAAGCCGTGATCTTTAGTACAGCTGGCTTTTCTGATTTCTTAGCAGCCAATGCATGCAGTAAATGCAAGTACTGTCCGCCTTGGCCGACGTCAAAATCAATGACGTGAATCTTGTTCGTAGGGTGGTCCGTCACAGCTTCAAGAATGGCTAGATTCGCAGCCATGAAACCAAGTTTAAAACATGGGGATACCTCGTATAGATTCTGTGTAGATACCGTGTGTTCTTTGCTGTGCAACTCCAACACCGGCGGTGGGTAATCCGTGGGATTCACGCGCGACCTCAAAGCCGAAACCATGTATGCTGTTAGCCGCTGGATGGAAGAACCTCTGACGTTGGAAACCTGTGATAGGCGCGTGAGAATATCTACTGCAACATGGTTTATTCCTTCGGATATTGCAGTAGCAGCCTCTGTTATGGACTGCTTGGGACAAGAAATTGGCGGAGATTCTGTAGAAGAAGCACATGACGACGTCGACGAGGATGGTGATAGTGAAGCAAGTTTCTGATTCTGGTTCTGGTTTTGGTTTTGGCTTTGACAGGGGCTAATCAGATTCTGTATTGTCTCTGACCACTCGTTGTTGGTGACAACTGAAACTGTATCGCCGTCCTCGTCATCGTTGTCGTCTAGGAGCTGTTTCTCCAGCTCCTGAAGCTGATTCATCATCTTTTTCTCTGATTCCTGGGACAGTAATTCCTGTCCAATAGTTGTTCTGTTATGAACCCCTGTGGAATAATTCTGGCTACCCGGATGTAAGAACCCGCTAATATTAGTATTAGCCGAAGGCAAAACGGGCTGTGACCGGAGTTGTTGAAGAACAGGGAGAGTATGGCGCGTGTTCATCGTAGAAGCATTTGAATTAGAAGAAAACGAAGAGAATTCAGATGAAACTGAAGAAGCAGCAGAAAAATCTATAGGAGAAGCCTGCTGGTAATTTCTGGGCTTTACGTTACGGAGATAAAACCCAAGCCCTTGTTGTTGCTGTTGTTGTAGTAGAATCATCTGCTGATGTTGATTTTGTTGCTGTTGCTGTTGTAGAAATTGAAATTGCTGCTGCTGTTGAAACTCCGCAAGAGATCGCTTCCCCATTAAATTGGATCTCCCAAGAACGATCTGGGTAGCCGGGTCGGGCAAAATTCCAGAAAGCTGAGACCTGAGTGTGTTATTATTCATGGTAGATCTCCCGGTGTTAATCCCGCCGGTACCGTAGAAATCGCCGGGAAAACCTGATGACATTTTAAATTTATTCCGGCCAAATGGGCTTTTTGATCTGCAAAAGAAACCTCAACCTAATGCAAAAAGTTTGGATATTTATCAAAATTCTGCATTACAAAAAAGACAGTTTCCTTATAGAGAGAGAAGAGAGAAATAAAGAGAAAGAGAGAGAATAGGTAGCTTCGTATTTAGCTACTTCATTTGATTGATTCTTGTCATGATTATAAGTTGGGTAGTTTCGAATCAAGCGGCTATTGAGTCCTCTGGTTTTGTGGTCTTTTGTGTGCGTTATTTAATTTGAAATCGTTGTGTACGTGTTCTTTATTATTAGCCGTTAGATATTATGATTAATTACTTTAATATGATTCTAGACTTGATGGACGGTTAGATTTTGAGATAGATGTACGATATATTCACTGTATTATCAAAGGTCTTTGGAGCTGGGGCCGGATAAGGACACACGAAACACGCGCCCCCTAATAACGTGGTTGTACGCATTAGAAGGGCAAAGAAACTGAGAATCTGGAATTATGTTAAAGTAGTCAGTGTAACTGACAAAGTTGTTAATTAATCATGTCCAAGTTTCCAATACTAAATTTAACAAAAGATCTTTTAAAAAAAAACCAAAAAGAATAACAAAAAGTAAAAAGAAAGGTGGTTATGTTTTCAAATTATGTTTATGATTACTGTATGGTCCCATTCTAGTCGTAATATCGTGCTTTGTAACTTGGAGCCCATTTAAATTAGCTGATTTTGATTTATATAATGGGACCAATTAATTTGATGCTGAAAATTATTTTCATGCATTGTAGTAATTAATTTATAAATAAGCAATTATATAATTGAATAAAAGTCTTGAAATTGATAATACAAATACATTTTGCCCTACATTTCTGAGAGTAAATTTAATAGGTGATCATTCAATTTTGTGTTCATGACTCAAAAGTTATTTTTCTTATTTTGTTGCGTAAAAGCTATTCAACTTTGTGTTCATTACTTAAAAGCCGTTTTTTTTTTCTTTTTTTATTATACAAAAATTATTTTACTATGCTCTAGTTATTGCAATAATCACTTTGATCAAATTTTACAAACATTCACCTGAAAAGTCTATTATACCCTTAATATTATAAATCCTCACATTTATGTAACATCTATACAATACACTTTTACCCAAATATTTTACTTATAATTAAAATAACTTAATTTTATTTTTATAATATATACATATTTCTTAATATTAATTTTTAAGAGATATAAGTAGCATTATTAATTTATTAGTACCGTGAACAAATCTCAACTTCATGCTTTTATTCATGCTTAATAAAATATAGTATAAGCTTAAAATCGGGCTTGCCCGATCTTGCTATTTACTTGAAACCATGGGATTACGTAGAGGGTCAGCCTCGTAATGGATCAGGCCAGAGCACGAAGACAAGGTGTCTAGTTCGAGAATCGAGGTACCCGTCGAGATCGAGGCCAACAGCAATCGAGACTAAATATCCAACTTTGAGAAATGAGCAATAATGGAAAGGTGAGATATCCGAAACTGATCGAAAATTACGGTAGAAATTTCGGAATAGATCAAATAAAGGGCGATAGTTTACGCTAATCATGTGATTTATTTCTTTAATTATAGTTATACCATAATTAGAGTTTTTCTACTATATAAATGAGAGTCTCTGTCATTTGTAACGACCGGACATTCATACATATAAAAGGAATACAATTTTGATCTTTTGCACATCATCTTGTTCATCAACTTGATACGTTTTAACTGTTATTGCACAAATAGCTCGAGGGTGTACTAGTTCGAGGGCTCTTGCCAAACATTGGTTTGCTTTACGTTATTGTCAATTTTCATCATATATCTTCACGTTTATCAATTGGTATAGGTGAAATCACGTATCTTTAAAACCACATTTTAACTATAATTATTATCCAATTTTTAGGATAAACAGTATTCGAGGCTTCTTTACAATCAACCTCAAATATTGGGGTCATCACCCCCGAATATTATTTTCTCAAGGAAAATACTTTGTATCAACAGGATCTCAATAGGTAAATTTACTAAAGAGCCAAACGATCAAATGACTCGTGCCCATATAGATGCTCGGGAACCAATGGCAAAACATATAGGCAGGAATGATCTATTGAAAAATATTTTACATGCCTTAGTAAAATTTCAACTTTACAATCTCTACTTTATTTATGATCTATTTCAGAAACCGGATCAAGCGTCGATCGCAGCTAAAGCTCGAGCTACCAACTCCATACTCGAGGACTACCATCCAAAAATTAACATATTTGAATTATTAAACTTCGAGACCCAAAGACCATGAAAAGTCAATCCCTAATTTTTTTAGGCCACGGATACCCCACTCGGGGACTAGTGTTTCGAACAAGTTCGAAGAATTATTAAGAACACAAGTTATTAAGAAACAAGCCAAAAGGACAAATCTCAAGTTAAAGGCTACAACCAAACTAACACAGTTCAGAGACGTCTGAATTTCGTAATGAAACATGTCTTCAAATATCTTTATAAAACCGGTTAAAAGGTCTAGCCTCGGCAAAATTACAATGGGTTTAGATAAAATCACCCTCAAAAACCTCAAGGGGTAAAAAAAGAATTGTTCGAACTCTCGAAAAAACTTATGCTAAGGCATAACAAAGTAAAAGGTTTTCGATAACACTTAATCCTAATGGGTACATATTTATCTCGTTCTAAGGAATAACAAATTTTTAAATGATTAAACTTTTTAAGCGAAAAGGGAAAGAGTCACTCTTTTAAGGCCATATCGGCCTTTTTGAAGAGCCTAAGGTCCATTATATTTTTGAGTTCAAGAATTCACCCTCGCTCAATTTAAACCTAAAGTTTTCTTCTACTATGAGTTTGAGCAAATACTCACTCGATTAAAGAGACTATACTAATCTAACTTCGATAAAGTTTTTGCAAGGCAACAAAGTGAGTCAAAATTCTCACAAGATTTAAAGTATGTCAAAATTATCATAAGGCGAAAAGAAAAATAGATATTTAACAAAACAAAAATTGGAGACGAGTTGTAAAGAAAAAGGGAACTTTCATATATGCAAAAATATATACAAAGACCACTCAGGGTCTTACACATAAGAATCTAAAAAAGAAAAATTTCTAATTGCCTAATCTTCCATGGCAGCCTCATTTTCATCCCTTCTACTCTCGGATCCACTCGAGCTCCCGTTATCATCATCAGAAGAGAGAAATATTTTGGCCTCGGCCTGGAGTACTTTTGTGTTCTCAATATCGACAGTAAGGTGAAAATAGCGAGCATGAATCTCTTTGAGAGACTTTCTCCGAGATTGGAATTTGGCTTACTTGGCAAGCTAGAATGCTCGAACCTGAGCAGCATCGGAAATTTCCTTTGCTCGAGCATGAGCAGCTTCAGCATCAGCTCGGTAGACGACTACAACCTCCTCCGCATCAGCCTTTACTCTTTTGACCTCATATGTGGAATTTGCAAGCTCAGCGGCCAACCGAACCTCGAGCACCTTAATTTTCTTGGCTCGAGCCAAGCTCCCCTCCTTCATGCTTTGGAGTTAACGTTCGGCCGAAGATAACTGGTACCAAGCAGTATCTTTCTCCGAGGCAAGGCGGTCCATGTTTTGCTTCCACCTCAAAGTCTCTACCTTTATCATCTTGGCCTCCTCACAAAGTTGCTCGATTTATTCGGTCTTCTACTGAACTTGCAAGGTCTAAGTGTTAGTTGTTATTTCCAAATTGATATATCGGGCTTCTAAGGGAATATGTTATACTTACTCAATCAGTTCTATCTACTTTTTTTGAGTTGTGGCTAGTTCAGCACGAACATCCTTGATCTCCTTTTCCGTTCGCCCACTGAGGATTTTAAGGGCATTTCTCTCCTCCAGGAGCCTTCTAAGATCGGCCTCACATTGATTCAGCTCTACTGAGATTTAAAAAATGCTTCCCGGTGAAGCGTCAAATCCTATGTAAAATGAAAGAAAACCAGGCAAGAGGAAATAAAGGCAAAGGCAATATTAATAAAGGGAGATAAGGCTTACCTCCCCCAAGAGTCGTTGAGCCTCATTGAAGATACTCGATGCATCACCTAAATCGAAAGCATCTTCGACTCCCATAAAGCAACCATGATAAAGGTCCCCCCCTTCATGGTCCATTCTCACATCAGGGGATTCCATGGATTGGGCTCCTGAATTTGCCCCTCGAAAAATGTGGGGATGGGCAGCGAATCAGTAATATCTATTGCCCCAAGCAAGTCATTTGGGGTGTTCTTTTCATTTCAAAGGGCCTCAAAACTGGACTCTTCAGGTACCGTCAATTTCCTGTCATGACTGCGGGAGAGGGGAGGATCTTCGGCCTCCGACGACTCGGGGACTTTTCTTGGGTCATCCTACAAGATTTATTCGGTACAAGGTTGAACCTTTTCGATCATCACCAGCTCAGTGGCCTTTAGGACCTTGATGTTCCACTTTCGAGCTACCATCTCGTAGTCAATGTCTTCTTTTTCCTCTTCTTCATCTCATAATCGTTGAGCTACATCGATAGGTAGGGAGACTGTGTCATTCTTCGACGTATGAGCCTTGCTCTTTTAGGCTTTGGAGTCTCGGAAGGAGAGACCCTTATTATTTTCTTATCCTTCGACGGCTTCAGGACCGGGCACGGAACCTCCTCCTCCCTAGATGAGGGACTCATAACGACTATATCTCCGAGATCTATATGAAAGGAAATCAAGTAGAAATGAAGAGAAACATTTCATAGAAAAGCATCAAATACGTATAAAGAAGCTTACCATGATTTTTAGCCTCCCATCGGGCCCTTGACAAATCGCGGCATGAGTGCTCAACATATGAAGAGGACGAGGCTAGATTTTGAACCCATCCCTCGAGGTTCAATTTTCACCACACACCCAAGGAGCTGATATACCATAAGAAGGTACATTAATGAGGAAAGGCAAAAGAAACAAGATAAAAAATGGAAGCTATAGGTGGGTTTTTACTTACACTTTATGTTCCATTCTTTGGGGAATGGCACCTTCTCGGTTGGGAGTATGTCGGAATCCCTCACTCGGACAAGCCGACCCATCCATCCCCCATCCCTATCCTTGTCTCTGCTCGAGAAAAACACCTTGGTAGGCCGACGCTGAAGCCTTATTAATTCACCTTGATATAAACGGGGGATGTTTAGTCTAATGAGATGGTCGAGGATAAAAGACATCCCTTCGACCTTACTTAAATCTAATCAAAACAAAATAATAATGTGCTAAAAAGGGGTCGATCTAGCCTAGAGTTATTTGGTATTGATGATAGAAGTCGATGATAACGGGATCTACAGGGCCCAACATGAAAGAGTGGGTGTAAACACATAAGAACTCTTTCACATAAGTAGTGATGTCCTCTTCGAGGGTCGGAATCACCACATTTTTCCCTTCCAAGTGGCAACCTTTCTTCACCTGCTTAAGATCTCCCTCAATTATCAAGCATATATATCTATATGTCTCGATATTAGCTCACATCAGCCAGAAATCGATGAGGGTTTCTCAACTTTAAAATCAGAAATAAGATCACACACCCCCGGAATAAACTCTTCAAAGATTGGCTATATCAGCATTTTATCACCGGCCGGCTGCGATAAAGAGGCCTTTTATTTTGAGGAATGATTTTTTATGTTTTCGCTATTTTTGTATAAGTTTTGAGAAAGAAGAAGATGGGATTTATTGTGTTAAGGGAAGGTTGGCAAATGAGATTTGGAAAATTTACAGAATTTGAAAACTTGAATGAAGTAGAATTCTTTGAAGATTAAAAGAAATTTTGAAAGTAAAGTATACGAAATTTATGAGGAACATTTATGTATAATATGACACTGGTGGCCGACCGTCAACTAGCGTTCATTAATAATTTTGGGAACTGTACCGACACGACGCTTCAATCGCTTTTGTCATGAGGGTTACGTCATAATTGGTCGAGAGACAAAATCGAAGGCTCATTTCATTTCTTCTCACTACACTCCAAGAAATAAGGGGAATATCTATATACAGTTAAAATTGGGCTATTTAATTAAGACTGGGGGATCACATCGAGGGTCAACCTCGCAATGGATCAGGCTAGAGCAGGAAGACGAGGTGTCGAGTTTGAGATCGAGGTGTTCATTTTGATCGTGGCCAACATCGATCGGACCAAATATGACCGAATTTGAGCAAAGCACAATAACGGAAAGGCGAAATATCCGTAACCGGACAAATATCACGGCGGAAATCTCGGAACAGATTAAATCAAGGGCGATAGTTTAGTATAATCATGTGATTTACTTATGTAATTAGAGTTATACCATAATTAGCATTTTTCTACTATATAAATGGAAATCCCTATCACTTATAACGACTAGCCATTCATACAGATCAAAGGAATACAATATTGATTCTTTAATTTACATCCTCATGTTCATTAACTTGTTATGTTCTAACTATTACTGTACAACTAGCTCGAGGGTGTAATAACATGAGGGCTCTAACTAAATATTGGTTTGCTTTACATTATTGTCAATTTTTATCATTTATTTTCACGTTTATCAATTGTATTGGGTGAAATCATGTATCTTTAAAACCACATTATAAATTTAGTTGTTATCCAGTATTTAGGGTAAACAAATATGTTTAATAAGCAACCCCCACTTCCAACCGAGAGTTTGTGAGTTCGAGTCTCCCCAAGAGCAAGGTGGGAAGTTCTTGGAGGGAAGGATGCCGGGGTCTATTTGGAAACAACCTCTCTACCCCAGGGTAGGGGTAAGGTCTGCGTACACACTACCCTCCCCAGACCCCACTAAGTGGGATTATACTGGGTTGTTGTTGTTGTTGTTGTTGTAAATATGTTTAATAAAAATTAAAAAATCAAATCTTATTGATTTATCATTCAAGCCGTAGCCATTTTTTTAATAAACAAAATACCTACATATAGCAAAATGACACATCAATATTTTCAAATAAATAATATTAACAGAAAAAGCTTTAAAATTTTTAATATTAAACAAAAATATCGTTGAAACTTCTTTGAAAATTTATTGACTATAAAAATCATTAGTTAAACAAATTTATTATTTTAAAAAAAAATTTAAAATAAATATTGTTTGATCATTTTTTTATTTAAAATATGTTCATGTTTGAATATGATTAAACAAATTGAGTGTCATGAAAAATTTAAATGTATGAATATATTATAAAAATATTAATAAAATAATTTATAGCTATTTTTATTATAAGTAAAAATACCTAGGTAAAAATATACTATTATATAGGATAATAGATTTTTCAGGTGTTAAAATCGGGCCAAAGTAACTTATGTGATAAATAGAGAAAAGTGAAATAATTTTTGTGTAACAAAGAAAGAAAAGTGACTTTTGGCTAATGAATACAAAATTGAATGATTTTTACGTAACAAAAAAAAACAAATATTTTTGTGTAATAAATATGACCATCCATGAAATTTACTCCATTTCTTATAATGCTTGTATCCTCAGCATTACCGCAGTTGTTGCACATAATTAGTTTTTGCTAAAAAAATATTCCGATAAAATTTTCTTTCTTAAAATGAGTAAACTATTCTTAAATTTTGTTTCGGTAAGGCTCAAACAAAAGGAAAGATATCATATACTCCTTCTCGTCCAGTTTATGTAAACTTTTTTTTTCTAGTTCCAAAAAAAATGAACTTTTTTTTAAATTTGATAATAATTTAGGTTAAAGTTATAATTTTGTCCTTAACGAGAAGCTTTTATAAACACACAAATATTCTGGGCCCCATTTGGACTTATTTAGGACCACAAATTCCAAAACTTTTTATTTTTTTCTTAAATTCCGTGCCAGTCAAATAAGTTCACATAAATTAAAACAGAGGAAGTAATATTTTCACCTCCATTAAAATTTCAACATAAAATTTTATGGTTCTCGAGTCACTTTATTGCTGTAAGGCCACACCCTTAGGTTGTTTCTTTAAAAACTTACTCTAGTTGCAATTTTATCATTGGTTGTACTTGTACATATCAAGGTGAGCTGTTACTTGTATAAGTAGATAGAGTGATCCACATTTGATCTTCTAAATGCTAATGCTAAGTGATATTTATACTAGTATTTTCGTTTATATACAGATTGAATAATCAGTAAATAATATGATCATTGAGACAAAAAAAAAAAAAAAAAACAGTGGTCAAATCATAAAACAGATTAAAGTATCCAAATAGGTAAAAGGTACAAGTTAAGTAGCGATCATGTTTTCTACATGCACGTCACCATAAGGGTGGATCTAACATTTTTAAAATATGGGTACAATACTAAAAAGAAGGAAAGAAAATACCAAGTGAGAATTAATTAATATTTTTTTGATTAAATAATTAAATATTAAACCAAGTGTATTATTCAATTATTATGAAATATGAGTGTCAATATATAATATTGAATTAATTTTAAAAAATATATACATAAAATATTTAATATGATAAAAGGACTATGAGTTCACATGTCCCGTAATATTAGATCATCCCCTGCATGTCACTAGTTGCATAACACCTTTATCATATATTGTGAAAAAAGAAAGTTTATTACTACATTGTTTTATTCGATGACAACACTAAAATGCAACTTGCTTACAAATTATTAAAGTAATGCGCATTCTTTACGGCTATATGACATTTCTAGATAATTAGCTAAGAAAACAAACTTTCTTCAGATAATAAAGACAGTGAATAAATTAATTATATTGAAACAGATAAAATATGAATTCAATAAAAGCAAAACAGAGAATTGTTCATCCCTTATTCCAATCGGATATTTGGTTGAACTATACTGGTGATCAATTTCTTTATACTTATTCAAATTAGATAATTAAAGAAGCTGACATAAGTAGTGGGAATGTGGACAATTCAGCGCGTGGGAGTGGGACACATGCTGTGAATTTGTTTGTGACTAAGTGGGCGTTTGGACATAAGAATTGTGAAATTGAATAAGAAATAAATAAAATATCAAGTAAAAATAATATTTAAAAATTAAAATTATGTATGAGTGTGGATATAATTTGAAGCAATTTTTGAATTTGTGTGATTTGAAGTGAAAATGTTTTGAAAATTAATATTTTTGGAGATTTTTAAATTTCTAAAATTAACTTTAAGTGAAAATTGAAATTTTCATGGCCAAACATTGATTTCGAATTTTTTTTTTTTGTATAAAACTAAAAGATATTTTATTGCCAAACGGGCCCTAATATATTTCATGAGGGATGGTTTAACTTGCCAGCGAGTTATATATTATGAGACTTAAATATTTCTTCCGTCCTAATTTATTAGATACTAAGTACGTAGTTACTTTATACCGTCACATTCTTCTGTGTATTTTCTTCAAACCACTGTTATGTCACTGTTAACTCTAACTCTTCCTCCTCCGTCTCACCCCCTATCCCCAATTTGCTCCATGGACTCACCGACACGTGTCAATGACTTGCTTTACGTATGTGATTTGTTTAAAATCTAATAGAGAAGATTTGATTACTATTACTCCTGCTGAATCTGTTTGATTGGGTATGAAGTTTAAAAAATAAAAATAAAAATTAGAATTTGTCATTCTAAATAAGTTAAAAATGGACCTAAAGTATATGTGTAATTATAAAAAAAATTCTTAAAGGATAGAATTGTAAGTTAAAATAAAATTAGTTTCAAATTTAAAAAAGGATCATTCTTATAAAAAAAAAAAAGAAATATGTTCACGTCATCGAGACATCAACCGAAACAAAGGAAATAGTATTCACAAATTAAAGGAAGAGAATCCGTCCAGTTTTCGGGATTGTTTCTGTTGCTTCAGTTTGAAGTCAAATTCTGCGTTCAATTTAGTTGTCAAATGACAAAGTTGGTATTCTTTGAAGATACTCTTCTTGTTTCTAAAATGTGAAGAAAGTCAAGCCTAAATGTTGAGCAACTCAAATTAACTATATAACAAATTATCTGTCATATTTTGGTTTTACGTACAACAGCCTCCCTCCCCGCCCCCTCCAAATTAGTTTTGAGGGACTCTATCTACTATACTTGTTGTATAAGCAGTGTCGAAATTTATAGAAAAATTAAAATGTAACGTTGATTATCATATTAAAAATAGTATTAATCTATTGCTTTTGTTGAGTCAATTAGAAAAGGTCTTGAGCTTTATTTAACTTCATCATAAATTTAACAACAAAGGCTCCCTTAAATATTTGTAAAAGAAAAATGTGCTAGTTGAAGTTTGAACATTTGACCTCTTAGAGCAAAATCAAGTACATAACCAGCACATCAAGACACAATTTATGTTAAGTGGTGTAATTTTTTCCTACTTATCCATTTCCATACAATATTAATATTTAGTAAAAATTTCCGACGAAACGCCTTCGATAAGCGTGCATCCGCTCCTGATAGTAATTGCAACACCAAAATGAAGAGTTTATAACATATAGCATATTATTAGACCAAAAAATGTAAAGCCTAAACTAATTAATGAAGATAAATTCTAGATCAAATATGGTGAGAAGTTGATAAGATGATCAACGTTGGAAGCAGTGGATAGACGATTTATACTCAATGATTACCAATGAATATTATAACACGAATATGAAATAAATGTGGATAACGACAATAAATATAAAAAGAAAGAATCTATCACCCAATATTATATGATTTGGATGGTTCTTTCTCCTGACAGCAACGTGGAAAGATGAAAAATGAAGATGGATAAGGAATCTTTGGATCTCGTTAGCAAAGATTAAACAATGTATGCTTGGATAGGAAAATCATTGAACAAGTCAACTATTGTATATTCTTTCTAGTCAACCTTTTGTAATGTGATCTTATTTGTTCTCTATCTCTTCCTATTTATAAAGAGAATTTTCAAGAAACCCTAAAAAGTATAAAATTAATATTCAAAGGAATATTCCTTATGTCCATTTCTGAACCTATCTTTGTTTAACCAAAAAATAAAATTTCAGTCAAAGCTTTAAATTTAGTAGCACTCGGGTTACTGATAATCAAGAATGAGCAAAATAAATTGATCACAATAAGTTATATAGTAAAAAGTAAAGTAAATCAATGTATTCAATTGATATTTCGTGTCCTTACAAATGATCAGTCTTCTCCTTTTTATAGCTATTTCTAAGTTATACGTTTTGCTTTTGTCATAATAAGGTTATTATGATCGATTAAAGGCATTAAATACTACGTTACATAATTATTGTAATTTAATATAAATTCTCTAATGCTCTAAATATTTAATGTTCATTAAATACTATATCTGGACTCTTCTGCACTGTCAGGTTCACTCTTCTCAGCTTTTGTACTTAAATAGGTACGAGCGTCGAGTCTTTTTCAATATCGTCTCGTGCCTCTTCTTGTGCTTCCGCTCGTATTTGTTACAACCCGTGTCTCTTCGTTTATCATTATTCTTTTGACCAACCTTTGTGTCATGACACGTCATCTTTCCATCACTTTAGTATGTAAACTCAATTGTTCCCACTACAAACACTCTTCCCACATGCCATTTATTCATTAATTGAATATTTCGAAAGTGAATTTTATAAAAGCGGGAATATTTGTCGACATTAATGCTATAGTTGATTTGAGGCTTCAATTGCCACTTTCATTTAACGCTCATGACATGTGGCACCCTTTCATTGGTTCTGCTATTTTGCAGTGCTTTTCAAGGTTTTTATACAGCTTCACTAAACACGAAGCGATATTTCTCATTATAACATTTTCATCACTGCACCTTTTCCTTTGACGGTTGCTTGTTAGTATAAATATTATTCTTATTTTTGTCTTTCTCACATAAAGTTCAAGGCTTTCAGAATATTCAATTCTTGTTCTTTAATTTCCTTGTACTGCCATGGCTTCACCAAACCCTAACCTTAGGTGAGTCTCCATAGTTGATAACTTTCCTCCTACTTCTAATATGAGTAGAAGAGGAGGTGGTAGATTACGTAATTTAGGGTCTTCATCTACACGCAATTCTTCTCTTCCTTCATCTAGTTCTGCCCTTCTTCTAGAACCAGAGGTTCTGTTTCACATAGATCTTCATCTAGAGGTAAGGAATCCTCTGAGCCTCTTCGTGAACCTCTAGTAGAGGAGATAATTCCTGCAAAATTTTCCTTCTATAATGATAGAGATTCTCTTAGATATCAAGTATCTTCTTTAGATTATGCTAATATTTACCCAAACCAGATCATTAAAGGTCTGATTTCTTTAGTTCGTAAGTTGTCATTGGAGTCAGCATTTTTTCATCATAATTCCTAATGCGAACCAAAGAATCACCTGGGCGGCCACTAACCATGTTAACATATGAATGGCTCCCCTAAGATCCTCATTAGAGATACCAGAGCCCGAAGCGGGAACTGTATCTGAGTCAGGAACACCGGCAGGAGGAATGGTGGCATCCTCTGCCGCAGCTGGAATAGGGACACTTGGGTTTTGAACAGATGGGCCAGGCAAATTCGAGACTGGTGGGTCATTCTCGCCCACGACATCGGGTACATGATTAGCAGTCGCACTCGGGCCGGCATTGGCCCCAAGGCCGAGTCTAGCCTTCTTCTTAGGCGTCATATTCTGAAAAATTGGGAACAAGGTGCGAATTAGACACAAATATTTCCACATTGCACTTTACCGCACGATATAGATTAACAAAGAAATAGGTAAATTCCTAAATGCCCGTGTAGCCCCCAACTTAACTGATGTGGTCGACAACACACCGATAAGAAGGGCACTACTAGACACGGCTCCGAGATATCCTAGGACACTTTAAAACCTTAGGCTCTAATACCAAGTTTGTCACGCCCCAAATCGAGGGACATGACCGGCGCCTGACCGGGTAGCCCCAGTCAAGCGGACCTGGGTGCCTTTCATTTCCACGCATTACCCCGGTGTTGATTGATTCTCATTAACCAAATATCTTACTAACCATGAATGATTTCATAATAAACAAACAAAACCATACAAATGATTTATTAACAAGTTTGCAGTTTTTACAACGCCCGACATAACATAATATATATACATAAGACTGGAATCCCACAATTTACATGTCTACAGAGCCTCTAGGGTACAAAAGGAAATACAATACTTGCCGGTAACAAGGCTCCGCCTATACCTTACAAAACCAAAATGGAATCTAAACAAAAGTGGAGTGAACCACATAGGGCCCCGAGGAAGAAAGGGGCTCACCAAAACGGGTAGTGGAAGGTGAAGGATACTACTGCCGATGAGCTGAAGTGCCTGCTACTGATCCACCTATAATCATAACACGAATGTAGCGTCCCCGGCAAAAGGGACGTCAGTACACTTGAATTGTATTGGTATGTATGGACAAACTTTGTCCCAAGTAAACTCAAGCCGTTAAACAAGGATCATGATGACAAGACAGACAATAGATTACATCAAGAAATCAATTAAGCTAACTATCCATGTTTCCCACCTTTTACTCATTTCAGATAAGCCTCAACACAAGCACGTTTAAGGTCAACAAATAGAACAACAACCAATCAACCACATAAATTGCAAGTAGTCAAACATAGGGGCAATCAGTGCCCCCCAGGTTGCAAACTCTCCTGCTGTCTCCTTTCATAATTTCATATTAATGATTTTGTATCAATTTCATTTGCGATTTCGATCGCTTTCCATCCTTATTACCTCGTCCACCCTTATTACCTCGGCCACCCTTATCACCCAAACCCACACCTTATTTCTTCATGTTGCGGCGCGCAACCCGATCCCACCGTACAGGTTTTCAAACACAACAATCACAAACAGCAGATAAGGTACTACACACAATTACAACAATTTCAAATAAGCAACTTACACATTGGTTCATGTTCTCAATTACTTCTCAAGCCAATATCACAGTCAAGTTACAAGTGTTCCAAAATCGAGAATGTTCATACTGTTATGTTCAACAACTTACTACACCTCAAGTATTTCGTTTCTTTTCCACAAGGTACCATACATGCCATCATAGCAATTGTTCACAATTCTTTACCAAATTAAACTCTCATTTATCTTTCGGCTCATATCTCATATTACATCACTCATAGTTCAACAACAACTTTGAATATCCAATAACAACATCAAGAAATTCACACAATTTGTCAATTTAACACGAACCAAACAAATTTCACACATATAGGCGATTTCACAAGAATCAAAATTAGCCATACATACCTGGTATCGAGTTTCCTTCTTTTAACGTCCTACTTTATGCTTACCCAAGCTATCCTAGCTTTGCCGACCTTGTTTCGCAGGTTCTTACGCCTATTCACTTCCTCTTTACTAACAATCAAGTTCAAATAACCATGCATGAGTGTAAAATCTCATTTTCAAAAGCTATTACATGCAAACCTCTCTTTACCCATCTTAAAACTGAAAATCAAAGAAAACAACTAGGGTTTTTACCTTGTAAAGATTGGGGAAGTTGAATCTTGGCCCTAGAATCCTTTGGACTCAATGGTTGGAACAATCTTTGAAGATGAAGAACTTCTCTCTCTAAAACCCCTCTCTTCTCTCTCTAATTTTGGTAAGATGATATGATAAAATGAAGGAGAAAGGCATTATTTTAAAGAAGAGACCGGGTTGAAATTTATAAAATTCCTGGGTCGGGTCAATTCTGCGGCCGCATCTGCGATCGCAGAATCAACATGCGGTCCGCATAGTGACCGCGGAATTGCCTCAAAATTTACACAAGTTCTGTTAAGGAATGCGACCAAAATGCGGTCCGCATTCTTAATCTGCGGTCGCATAGTGCACCACAGATTTGACAATCAAAAACCTTCAAGAATTTATGCGGTAGATCTACGGTCCGCGGATCCATTCTGCGATCGCATATCGACCGCATTCTCAACACCAATTTTTGCAAACCTACTGTTAAGCTCTACGGCAAGAATGCGGTCCGCATAGCAGATCTGCGGTCGCATTCCTGACCGCAGAATTGACACTTTTCTGAAAAAATTGACTCTTTACATTTTTGAAACTTAAATCACTACCAAGGGTCCGAACCGCGGCTCGCAAGCTCGCCGCAAAGAATTCTATGCATTCCTAACATATTATTCGGATCATGGCACCACAGCTACTAGGTTTCATGCACAAAAATTTTACGGGGTCTTACATTAATGATACTCCTTTTTTCAAGATTTATTTTATCCTTATCCTATTTTTAGGCTTCTCATCTTCCCTTTTCATTTTTGTTTAGGTCAATTTAATTGGCACGGAGTTGATGAAAAGAGTTACCCTTTTAGAGTAATTAATGCGTGACTATCAAATGGAGGCGGATAATTGGAAGGGACAATGTGACGGTCTTCACATTGATGTGGAAACCTTAGAAGAAAATAATAGTACCTTGGAGCAGCATGTAAGGGCCTTGACTTTAGAGTTTGCAGTTGCAAAAGCTTCTTCAAATCAAGCAAGTAAAGAGAAGTTGCGTCTTGAAACCTCTTTTTCTGAGCAATTTCCAAGGCTAGCGAGGAGATTAGAGAGTTGTAGGCTCTCTTGGATTAGAAGGAAGCATATGCTGGAGAACTCGTGCAAACACTGAATCAAACTCAAGAAGACCTCCGGGAATGTTCTGATAAGGTTCACTTTTTAGAGAGTTCTCATGCTGCTCTTCAAGCTTCTCATGAATCTGCCTTGGCTGAAAATGAAAAATTAAAAAATGATTGCTGATTGGGAAAGAGATTATGAGATCCTTGAAGATAAATTTGCCATTAAAGTGAGTTGGGCATTTTTAAATTATCGCCATGAAACCCTTGTTCAAGTTAGCTAGGAGAATTTTAACTTACAATCTAAGTTAGCCAAAATCAAAGAGGCTCTCGAGAAGACTCAGCAGAACCAAGATTTCTCTTCTCCCGTGACTGACGTTTCTGAACAAGTTGAAGATGATACGAGTATTCCCACTCCTTCGAATCAAGATGAGCCACTCACTGTTGTTGATGTCCCTATTTCAGTTCCTTCAAGTTCTCAGTGAAAAGTTTAAATTTTTTTGTTGCTTTTTTTTTCTTGGTTGTTGTAACCCTTGGTCCTTTTAAGGATTTGTGGAAAATGCTACGTCCCCAGACCTTTTATGGGGTGTTTGTTTAATCAACTTTTTAGTTTATGACTAAGTTCATACTTATTCTAAACTTTTTAACACTATGAAGTTTTTGTTGCTATTTAAGCTTGTGTTTTGTTTATTCTTACCTTTATTTTTAAGGGCTTACTGAATAACTTGCATTTTTATTTTGTAAAATGATTTCTTTTTCTCGTGAATGTCTTAAATCAATCATGAATTATAAAAGAGGGCCTTTTATATTTAACACTTAATGAAGAAGACGTCTCAACTTCATAATGGTGTTAACATATGACAAAAGAAATAGGAATACACATGTTTCTTGAAAGAACTTTGACAAGTTTTCATTTAAACTTCGCCAAGTTTTAAGTAACACTTTACATGTGTTTAAATAACATCTATAACTTTTGCATAACTATTTTTCTCACAACAGATTTTTTTAAAAGAACCCGTTTTAATACACGTATTTTAAATACAGTGTTTTTATCTATAACTTCTTTCAGTAAATTGCCTTTAACCTAACTATGGTAAGGTTTGGCCTTGCCTCGTGGCTATTAACTCATGACTATATTTCGTTGGTATTTGCTTTGCACTTGGCTCGTTCAACGGGTTGATTAGGCTTGAACTTTTGATTGCTTTTCAATCTTCGTTGTCTTCTTTATGCATTTGTCTACGTATATATCGTATAGTCCCCCAAGTGTTTGAGCATTGAAGAATTAAGCCCGAGCACTTGATTGTTCCTCTCATTCGGTCCTTTCCATGAAAAGAAAAAACACACGAGACTCGGAGTTGCGATTATAGATGAAGACTGCTTAACCCGTCTGAATTTCTATCAGAATAGTTGTAACCCTAGACGAGAAATTTTATTTTATTCCATGTGCCTTGAAAGTCATAATTTATCATTTAGTACGGGCTAGCTTTGCCTATCATCTAAAATCGTTAGTAAAACTTTTATTAATTCAAAAACAGAATGTTTAAAATGAAGATACCTGATTGTGGTATTCTTTTTGAAATATTATCTCTTCGGGTGAACGACATTCCAATGTGAAAGTAATATCTTGCCATCCATAGTCTCCAGCTCGTATGCCCCTTTTCCCGTAATACCATGAATCGTGTAAGGTCCTTCCCAAGTTGGACTTAATTTTCCGGTATTGGCTATCTTCGTGGATTAAAATACGTTCTTGAGCACGAAGTACCCAATCTTAAAGTATCTTAATCGTGCCTTACGATTGTAATATTGTTCAATGACTTGTTTTGTGTTGTCATTCTTCTTAATGCAGTTTCTCTTCTTCCTTCAAGCAGGTCAAGGTTTATGCGCATATCTTCTTCATTAGTTTCTTCTGAAGCCTGCGTATGCCTCGTGCTTGGTTCCCCTATTTAAACTGGAATTAAAGCTTCATCCCCGTACACCAATAAAAATGGTGTTTCACTTGTGCTTGTTTTTGTTATTGTGCGATATGCCCATAAAACACCAAGTGGTACTTCTGGCCAATTACCTTTAGATTCTTCTAACAATCTTTTCAAATTGTTGATAATGACTTTATTTGTTGACTCAGCTTGTCCATTACCTACTGGATGGTAAGGCATGGTTGTAATCCTTTTGATTTGCCAGCTTTGTAAAAATTTTGTGATTTGAGTGCCTACAAATTATGGGCCGTTATCACACACGATTTCCTTTGGTACACCGAATCGATATATGATATTTTGCCAAATCAAATCTATGACCTCTTTTTCTCGTACCTGTTTAAATGCTCCTGCTTCTACCCATTTAGTAAAGTAATCAGTGAGTACAAGTAGAAATTTTACCTATCCCTTTTCTTGTTGTAATGGTCCTACAATATCCATTCCCTCACTTCATAAAGGGCCATGGTGCAATGACTGGATGTAATAGCTCCGCAGGTCTATGCATGTTGTTTCCATATCATTGGCACTTATCACATTTAGCCATAAAATTCTCTGTCTCTTCTTCCATTTTATGCCAATAGTAGCCTATTCTAATCATGGTTCTTACGAGTGATCTTCCTCCCGTGTGATATCCAAAATGCCCATCATGTATCTCTCTCATTACATATTTTGTTTGAGAAGGTCTGAGGCATCTTGCTAAGGGACCACCAAATATTTTTCGATAAAGATTACCTTGCTTCAAACAATATCGTGCAGCCTTTTTTTGAATGGCGTGTACTATTTTCTTATCTTCAGAGACGGTACCATACTGCAAAAATCAACAATCTCGTTTCTCCAATCCCAGGTTAAACTATTGAGATTTACCTCATTTTTGTCTAGATCAAGTACTGAATAAAACAAATGAATTACAGAAGCATTTTTATTGCTTGCCACGTCTGCTGCAGATGCGAGATTAGTTAGGGCGTCTGCTTTGACATTTTCATCTCTCGATATCTATGTGACTTTTCAGGTTTGAAATTGTCTAATTAGATCATGTACCTTTTCCAAATACTGCTGCATTCGTGCCTCCCTGGCCATATAAGTCCCCGGCATTTGGTTAACTACGAGCTGCCAATCACTTTTGATTACAATTTGATTACTCATAAGTTCACGTGCTAGTTCCAATCCTGCAATCACAGCTTCATACTCTACTTCATTGTTAGTTATAGAATGGCATTTTATGGATTGTTGAATGGTTTCACCCATAGGTGGCACCAAAACAACTCCTAAACCTGCTCCCCTCACATTAGATGAGCCATCCACAAATAAGAGCCAAATTCCTGGATTAGACTCGTTGAACACCTGTAATTCTTTTTCGCCCCGTTGAACACTTGTAATTCTTTTTTGCTTCTAATTTTATCTATTGGCTAAAATACGCTAAAAAACTTCTAATACTTGAGCTTTTATCGCGGTTCTGGGTTGGTATGTGATATCATATTCACTTAGTTCTATAGCCCATTGAGCTAACCTACTAGACAACCCATGCTTATGTAATATATTGCGTAATGGATAAGCAGTTACTACGATAATATGATGACATTGAAAATAAGGTCTTAGCTTTCTAGATGCCATGATCAGTACAAATGCAAGCTTCTCTAATTGAGGGTACCACATCTCCGCATCTAATAATGATTTACTCACATAATAGATTGGAGACTATTTTGGTCTTCATGAACTAAAACAACACTTACCGCTACTTCTGAGACAACAAGATAAATCAGCAAGCTCCAACCTTTGGATTTATGAGCAACATCGGATTTGACAGGTATTTCTTTAAATTTTTGAGCGCCTGTAGACATTTCTCAGTCCATTCGAATTGATCTTGCTTTTTAAGAGCTAAAAAGATATTTAAAGCACTTTTCGGATGACTTGGAAATAAATCTCCCCAAAGCTGCTATTCTTCTTGTCAATCTATGTACTTCTTTTTTTTATTTGTAAGTATATTAGGGATTTCTTTGATAGCTTTAATTTGCACTGGATTCACCTCAATACCAAAGTTAAAAACAAGAAAACCTAAAAACTTACCTGATGCAACACCAAATGCACATTTCTCAGGGTTTAATTTCATATTGAATTTCTGCAAGATCTGAAACGTATCTGATAAGTGCGATATATGATCCCCCAATTGTTGAGTTTTTACAAGCACTTCGTTTATATAGACCTCCATATTTTTCCCAAGTGTTCTTGGAATATTTTGGTCACCAGCCTTTGATATGCTACACTAGCATTTTTGAGGCCTAAAGGCATTACTTTATAACTGTAAGTCCCCTTGTCTGTTATAAATGAAGTTTATTCTTCATCTAAAGGATCCATTTTAATTCGGTTATGACCTGAATATGCATCTAAAAAGCTTAACGACTTATGTCATGCAGTAGCATCAATGAGTTGATTTATATGTGGTAATGGAAAAGAGTCTTTTGGACAAACTTTGTTAAGGTCTATGTAATCTACACAAACTCGCCACTTACCGTTCTTTTTCGATACTACAATAGTATTAGCTAACCAGTTAGGATACTTTACCTCGTAGATAGACCCAATTTTTAGTAATTTTTGGACCTCATCTTGAATCACCTGATTTTTGAAAGCTCCTTGCTTTCTCTTCTTTTGTTTGACAGGTTGATATGAGGGATCTTCGTTTAATTTGTGAGTCATTACCTTTGGTGGTATTCCTATCATATCAGCATGAGACCAAGCAAAATAATCCACGTTAGTCTTTAAAAATTCAATCAAATTACCTTTCATGTCCTAGCTTAGATTAGCCCCTATGTAGATTTTCCTTTCTGGCCACTGTGTGAATAATACTACAGCCTCCAACTTTTCAATCGTTGTTTTGATATTTTCATTTTCCTCTGGTTCTTGAATGAAATCTGGCCTTGAGTCCACATCTGTTCGTTCTTGTTCAGTTGAGGTTCATGTTGTAGTACCCTCAACTGGATTCTGTAACTACTATTTTTCTTCGTTCCCCATACTTGAATCTGCCACGGAGTTCATACTCCTAGATGTTTGTTGATCTCCACGGATTTGACGTATTCCCCATGATGATAGAAATTTAATAACTTGATCTAAGGTTGACAAACGACGTCCATCTCATGGATCCACGGTCTTCCAAGAATCATATTGTAATCCATCTCCATTTATACCATCTCAAACTTTGTATCATTGACGACCTCTTCTACAAATGTAGTAAGTATTACCCCACCTTTCATCATGATGCTAGAATTGTCGAACCCAGACAAAGCTTGCGCCTTGGGTATTAATTCAGCTTCAGCTTGCATCTCGTGCAGGACTCTTAGCAGAATAATATTCACAGAGCTACCTGGATCAATCAAAACTCGTTTCACATTAGTGTCATATACAAGTAAAGAGATTACCAGTGCATCGTTATGTGGAGTTAATACGCCATACACATATGTATCATCAAACCTAATGCTTTCTTCCTCTAATACATGTCGCACCCGCTTCCCGTGGGTAATCGTGCCTTTGGATACTTTATTTGCTGTTGTGTATGTCACACCATTAATTTCTTTGCCCTCGATTATAACATTAACAATCTTTTTGGAGAAGGCAGTTTAGGGGGATCCTGCCTATTATTCATGTATGCTTGCTTACCTTTCTCGCTGAATAACTCAATGAGATACCCTTGCTTCAACAGATGATCAACCTCACTCTATAACAACCTACAATCCGCAATTTTGTGACCATGATCATTGTGAAATTAGCACCAGTGTTCGGGATTGTGCCTATTTAGATTTGACCTTATTTCTTTTGGTCACTGCACCTTATCACCCATGCTTCTTAAAACAGCTACGAACTCGAAAGTACTTACATTAAAATTATAACTACCAAATCGTGCCTTCAAGTTTCTGTCATCATCCCGTGACTCTCGTGTGTTGCAGTCATTTCTATAACTCGATGACGAGCTCGATTCTCTATTTTTGGATCTATGGTCGTACCTTGACTGATCATGCTTTGACCGTGAATCTTTTCCAGTTAGTCCCACATATGGTTCGTATCAACATTTAATGGACCTTTTTTTGTTTCCGCCCGTCTTGAACTCACCTTTTCTTCTTTTTGGGACCACGAGATAATGTCTTCTTTGATCCTTAACTTTGTGCTATACCTGTTGTAAACGTCAATCCATGTTGTTGCTGGGAATTCACGAAGACTTTCCTTGAGTTGCCTTGTGGCTATTGAGCTTTTTTCATTCAAATTACTAGTGAAATCTATGGCTACCCAATTATCTGGTACACGTGGTAACGTCATTCTTTCACGCTGGAACCTATCTACGAAATCTCTAAGCAACTCAGAGTCCCCTTACTTGATTTTGAAAATATCTTCCATTTTCTTTTTGACTTTTTGAGCTCCCGAATGTGCTTTGATAAATGAATCTGCAAGCTCAACAAAAGAATTTATGGAATTTTCAGGTAAAAGAGAATACCATGTTATTGCTCTCTTACTGAGCGTTTCGCCGAATTCTTAGACCAATACCGATTCAATTTCTTGTTTAGTCAAATTGTTGCCTTTTATGCCAGTTGTGAATGTAGTCACGTGGTCTCGTGGATAAGTTGTTCCATCGTATTTTGAAATATTAGGCATTTTGAACTTCTTCGAAATTGGAAGAGGAGCAGTGCTTGGCTTCCAAGGTTGCAGTGAATATTTGTCCATATCTATTCCTTTGATTACAGGTGGTACTCCAGGTATTTTCTCTATGTGGTCGCTTTGATCCTTGAGCTGTTTCTGCAATGTTAGAACTAAATTTTGTTAACCGGAATTAACTAAGTTATCTAATTCTCCATCTCGTGTCTCACTAGGGATTCCATCACTACCTGAATTGGCAAGCCAAGAGTGAGGGTTTTCCAAAGTGTTAGTATTTGGAATTGGTGTTAATGGTGCAACAGGTAACTTGGCTGGCAAAAGCCTCAAGAGCTTTATTGACTTGTTGAGCGATTAACTTCTGCAAAGCTTCATTGATAGCTTCATCATTGTCAAATTGAGCATTTGCGTTTGAGTGAGATCCATCAGGAGTTCCTTCTCGAGACCACCGAGGTGAACTTTGTAGAGAAGGGATCGGAGTGTAAATATCTTGTGGGTCCCCTTGGAGTTGAAGATTTCCTTTGTTTTCTTGGGTGTTATCGTTAATATTTGACATGATTGTTGATGTAACGAAATAAGCAAGGTTAAGAAGAATAGATTATCATATTCCCGATAACGGAACCAATTTGTTTAATCAAAAAATAGAATTTCAGTCAAAGCATTAAATTTAGAAGAACTCGGGTTATTAATAATCAAGAATGAGCAAAAGATATTGATCACAATAAGTTATATAGTAAAAAGTAAAGTAAATCAATATATTCAGTTGATATTTCGTGTCCTTACAAATGATTAGTCTTCTCCCTTTTATAGCTATTTCTAAGTTATATGTTTTGCTTTTGTCATAATAAGGTTATTATGGTCGATTAAAGGCATTAAATGCTACATTATATAATCATTGTAATTTAATTCAAATTTTCTAACGCTTTCAATATTTAATATTTATTAAATACTTTATCTGGACTCTTCTGCACTGTCAGGTTCACTCTTCTCAGCTTTTATACTTAAATAGGTACGAGCGTCGAGTCTTTCTTAATATCGTCCCGTGATTCTTCATGTGCTTCCGCTCGTATCTATTGCAACCCGTGCCTCTTTGCTTATATTCTTTTGACCAGCCTTCGTGTCATGACACGTCATCTTTCCATCACTTTAATATGTAAACTCAATTATTCCCAATATATTCCTACCGTTATTTCTTTATTTCAGCTGCTTGTCCTTAACAATATCCTTCCCGAGGACGACTTCCGGCTATTACACCATAGTTGACCTCGTTCTCTATCATGTTTATCTACCGTTATCAAGTCACTGAATTTTGACCAATACACATATTTGTTTGACTCAAAAGTTATCGGTTGCTTTATGAGTACAAAACAATATGCATGGATTAAGGGCCAATCATAGCAAGTCGTAATAAATCGAGAATCAAGTAAAGGAAATGATAATTAAGAACAATTTTTATAGTAGTCGAAGATACAAATGATCTTTATTGATGACAATAGGGTGGTCTTCCTCCCTATAGGGGGATTCAGAGCCTTACAATCATATTTTCTTTTGATCTTCCATTTCTTTTGTGTAGTTCCGATTCTCTCTCCTTTTTTCTTTCTCTATTTTTAGAGTCCCCATGGGGAAGGAGAGGAATCCCTCTTTCGGCTTCCTTTCTTGGTATTTATAATTATAAGCTGCATGAGCTGGCATTCGGTGGCTGGGACCATATTAAGAGGTTATCTTCGACATAGCGGATGGGCCGTAACCTTAGCGACCATCTTAGGCGGGCATCAGGTGTCGTTAATTAGGAGCGGTTATGCCATTCATTATTCTTGCATTAACCGAGAAAAATAATTAACTTCATTAATTATCATAGGGTCGGATTCCGACCTATACAATATTCTTATGGAAATTCATTCTGTTATGTCAACGTTTGGGACACTAATTTAGCCTTCAAGAATTTAATAGACAACTTGCCATGTACTACTATCTTTCTCTAGATAGAGAGAGATATTAAAAAAAAGTCATGATATTTAGGATAAACGATATGTTTACAGTTTCCCTATATACATCTAAAAGCCGTCTAACTATTTATCGGTGCTCCCTAACAGTTTGTATTCTACATTTTAAAGGCTAGAGAAACGTATCTTTTGGCCTTTTCTTTTTATGGTAAGCGGATGATTTACTAGAAACAATTTCTTTATTTTTACAGGGATAAGATATACGAATATACTATTATTTCCAAATTTTATATATGAAATTAAATTGAATTTATTATTATTGTTGTTGTCATTAATTATTGTTATACGAAAGAGGTTTAGAAAAAATATTGCCTTTGTTTCTCCAACTATCCAAATTATGTCAATTTCATTAAAACTAAGTTCTACTTTATTTTAGGGAGTTCTTCTACACAAGTGAAATATGAGTTTACATTAAATTAACTGATAAGTGAAACAACTCACATTTTCAACACCTTTATAAATAGGCTTGCCTGATTAACCCGAAATTGTCATATCAAACGAAGAAGTATGTAATACTTGATAACCAAATTTTTGTTGCCGTTATCACATCGCCTTGTAAGTTGAGATCAATAAATTGTTTTACTTAACCATACATTAACACAAAGAAGATTACATTTTCTTTCTTAATTATGTACCCATAATAGCGTCGTGGTGTTGGACCACATTTAGTCATCAATCAACTTTAGATAATTACATTTAAATTGTTCTTTTAAAAAGAAGGTAGAAAAGGACAAGGAATAAACGTATTTCCATATTTTTTACTTAGAGAGAATAAATCAAACTAGACAAATTAAAAGTATTTTTTTTTTTTTGTTTTGAGCAATGATATATATATGTTTAGACCTTTGACTGTCCACCACTATATACGAAAGGGGATTTTGATATAACTAATGGATGGTGATTCTTCTAGAAAGATATAGAAATACCTTCACACGTCAGAGATGGTTTATTAGCTAGTGCAAAGGAAAAATTCATCTTAACACTCTAGATTTAGATCAAGTTAAATGAATAATATATTATATGAGTGTTTAAATAGACCGTCGCTATTACCAAGAAGCTCAAATTTTCAACTTGGTTATAACTAATGTATAGATTGCTATTATTTTGTTAGTTTATGTTATTTTATTATAAGCCTATTCATAGTACTAATATATTATTTTTTGTTGCTCTCTTGAGTTGAGGGTCTTCTAGAAATAATTTTTCTGTCCCTCCGGATAGGGGTAAGGTCTGCGTACATCCTTTCCAGACCCTACTTGTGAGATTATATTGAGATGTTGTTGTTGTTATAACTAATGTTTAGAAAAGCGTAAGCGTAAGGAGAGGCGTTTTACATATACCTTAGCAAGGCATAAGCCCCTACGTACGGGGCGTAAGCCCCATAGGTATTAAATTTTTAATATTTTATCAAATTATATAATTACAATAAAATTTATAAACAGGTAAAATTGCATAAAAATTAAAGAAAATTATATATGCGTGTGTGTACGCGCGCGCTCCTTCCACACAATAAACTAGTCAAAACAATCTATTATACGCACACACACATACATACACTCTCCATCCCCACAAAAAAAAATAGTTAAAACAATCTATTATACGATACTTATAAGTATAAGTAACTTTGAATCTAAAAGAATAAAGTTTTCTACATTGAGGAACAAAAAGAATGACTAACCTACAATTTGAACTTTGAACTTGCTGCTATGAAGGAGAATGAAGTTCTCTTTGTATCTGTAAAAAGAAAAAAATGAATATTCATTGCTTTGGAAGATATCAATAGAATAGTGAACAAGATAAAGAACTAGGAAAAACCATGAATTAGGGCTTCAATCAATAAAAAAGATCTTGACTTTTAAATTTAATACATTTTAGTTCCTTTTTAAAATTTTTGAGTAATTACCAAGCTAACTTTTAATAATTTGGGTATCATATGAAGGACTTATTCAACAAATTTTATTTTAATATGAAAAAAATCTCTGGGGCTACACGCCTAAAACGCTCCGACGTACGCCTTGAACGTCCGAGCGTACCCTCAAATTGCTGAGTATACGTCTCTTGAGACTTTCGCCCCGTACCATTACCTCACGACATTTTTGGCGTGCCTCGCCCCAAAAAAAACATTGGTTATAACTACAATATGTAAAATCAAAGAAAGACCACTACTTTATGCCTTCGTGTGCTAGTAATGTTCACCATTGCCTTTCTTAGAACCAAAAAGGAAAGTAATTTGAAGCATTAACCCTTTTCTTTTAAATGTGAAACATATGTTTGGTACTTCTTTTAACTTTCTTTTTGGGTAGAGTAAGCAATAACAATAATCATATTTACATTAGAAGTATTTATCATGAATTTATAAGTACGTTGACCGGCAATTTATTGCAATCCTCCTCTTTTAATCGAGATTAGGATTGATAATATATATATTAGTAATACTTTGACTTTTGCGAGAACTTTTAACTTACTTTTTATTCTTATACTTTCCAATTTCCATCAAATATTCTAAAGACCCACATCGCTCTTGGTAGGCATTGGGCATATGTGCCACTTGTCCCCTGCCTAACTCCACAACCACCTTCCCCCAACTTGAATTTCACACTAATTAGCTTATTTACCTAACGGCTAACCCTTTCAATTCCTATTTGTTCACTTATTTTTCTTACTTCTAAATAACAGTTCAGTAAATAGTTCGTGGAGAAGATTTGGCTACCGAATATATCGATTTTTGTTGCTTTTTTAATAAATTTGGAAATTACCCCATAAATTAAATATATCAAATAGTTCCATCTTTATTTTTTTATTTCGCCACATCTGCCTACTTTTACATATATGAAAAAACCATGGTAATTAGTCAATTGAGTTGTTATAAAATTTTGCTGTTTCCAAGATATTAGCCAAATTTAAATTTCTTAAGTACGTTTCTAATGGGACGAACGAAGTGCGAATTAAAATTTGACAATCTACGTGTAACCAAATGTGGACCCTTGTTTGTTGAAAAGGTTAAAAAAGAAAAGAAAAAACCACATCAGACAGCTAAAAGGGGGTGAAAGGGTGATATCCACGCGCGACTAGAAGCGAGTGTAAATACGGAACAGAACCGAAATACGATGAACGCCACAAAAAGAGCACACTTTCTGAAATTGTCTTAATATAGGGAGAGAGCGGACAGGTAACCGAAGCCCCACCTAATCCTATTCATCCAACGGTTTATATCATGCCATCTTCAATCTAACGGTAGATGCATTGAAGTCACCTACGACAAGGCATCCTTAAAAGAAAAAGGAAAAAAAAAGATTAATCCAGAGACAGGAGACTATAACAGGACAAAAAAATATATATCAATAGCCCGTTTCGCCAAGTTTATTTTTGGTCAACTTTTTTTTTTAACAAAAGCATTTTTAGCAAAAAATTGAGTTGTTTGGCCAAATTTTTGGAGGAAAAAAAAATGTGATTTTGAAAAGAAACAGAAGCAGTTTTGGAGAAGTACAAAAAAGTAGCTTCTCTCCAAAAGCATTTTTCTGAGAAGCACTATTGAGTAAATACACTTCGAAATAATTTTTTAAAGTTTGACCAAACACTAATTGTTGCTCAGAAGTACTTTTTCAATTAATTAGCCAAACACAAATGGCTTCTCACCAAAAGTACTTTTGAGAAAAACACTTTTAAAAAAAATTACTTCTCAAAATAAGTTAATTTTTGCAGCTTGGCCCGACGGGTTGTAAACAATACTCTTTCGTTTTAATTTATATGAACTTGTTTGTTTGTGCACGAAATTTAGAAAAAATAAATAACTTTTGAAATTTGTGGTTCTAAACAAATCAAAAAAGGATCCCAGAGTATTTGTGTATTTATAAAAACTTCTTATTAATGGTATAATTATAAATTTAAGTTAAATTGTTACCAAATTTAGCAGGACAACTCAAGAAGATTAGTGGCCTAAAATGAATATTTAATCTGGGACCTTTCAGAATAAAATAATAATTCATCTATATTTTTAGTTGAAGTCTATTTTTCGAGCTTTTTAAAATGTAAAGTGATTACTCCTACTAGTTTCTTTTTATAAATAATTTAATCTCTCCTAAGATATTTTTTATCTTAGATAATAGAACCAAATTCAAAAATTTGATAACTTGATATCAAAATAATTTTTGATGTTCTAATATACTTGTTGAAACGCTTGGAACCTGAGGGGGAAAAGGAAAAAAAGAATGTGAATATATTTTTATTCAACAGTATTGTTCAACTCTTATTTTTTATAGAAAAAATAAAATTCTTTTCTTTCTATAGAGAGCAATTTAGCTATTAATTGGAGAAAGAGAATCACTCCCCCCAAGCAGTTGACGCAAATATAAAACTTTTCACTATTTAAATTTTTACGATTAACATAATCAGTGAAGTACATTTCTCACTAAAAAGTGTAATAAACTTTAAGGACTGCACGCCGCAGTATCACAGCGCTTGGGCTGAAGGAGCCCCTCCGGAGTCTGCTGCACGCCGCAGCGCTATATATATTGGATCGGGCTGCACGCCATAGCACTATATATATTGGATGGGGCTGCACGCCGTAGCGCTATATATATTGGATCGGGCTGCACGCCGCAGCGCTATATATATATTGGATCGGGCTGCACGTCGCACCATTTTTCAGTGTGGGACCTTGTTGGGATAGATGTGGACGGGAGATCAGAGTAGCGATGACTTACCTGTGGGGGTTTGCCTTAAAACTATTAAGTGATAGTACAGAACTTCTCACTTCCAGTTGTTATTTATTATTATTACTCACTAAGTTGAAATATACTCACCCCACTCCCCCGCACTTTTTGTGCAGATTCACATGTTCCAGAGAGCAGTCGAGCCATCGCAGTTGCGTATTCATTACTATCCCGTGGAGACTTCGAGGTAGTTGCCGACGTCCGCAGGACCTGTTCTCTCCCTCTTTATCATTTTGTTGTCTTCATTCTGCCTCCTAGATATGTTTGTATAGGATATTTCATCTGTAGAGGCTCAGACATGTGACACCACGATTTGGTTGGGATCGTATTTTGTGTGCTTCTACTTCCACGCTGATCATTTTGATATGAAAACATGTTATTAACTTTAATTGATCATCTGTAATTAGTAATTGGCTGGTTTTAATGGATAACATGGTCGGGCTTGCGTAGCAAGATGTTGGGCGCCATCACGACCGGGGTTTGGGTCGTGGCACATTTTTTGGTATTTTCAATAGTCCAGCCTTATTTTTATCTTTATCTTTTATAAAATATTTTATTTTTTTCTTTTAAGATACCCAATATATTTAGACCCTACCTCTAAATATTGTTGTGAGATGTATACGATCCAACTTACCTAATTAATTAGATTTATTGGGTTCGAGTCATGTGGTTACACAAATTCTGCTAAAATGTGTTCTACTAGGCCTTACGCTCTACGAATCTATATTAGTCGGAATCTCAATACAAATACGGGTAGAAAACCAAAAAAAAATAAGGGTCCCTAGAATTTGGGGGCCTAAAGCCTTTGCTGTAGTGGCTTGATCCTTGGACCGCGCCCTGAAAGTAAGAAAGAGGTTATTCTTTTTTGAACGGACCAAAAATAAAATAGGTTCACATAAACTGAAACATAAGGAGTACTATCTACTCCATTAATTGATTGTAGTTAATTATCTATGTGTATAGCATGGCATTTACAATATTAAATTTAAAGACATAATCATTTTAGATCTCTTAAATTTCAGTAAAAATAGATCTTAAACAGCAGATGGATTTAGTTAATCAACTACAGGCCTACAACTAAGAGAATTCAAAATGTTACAGTTCCAATTAGCAGTTTTTGAAAAATAAGATAACTGTAACTTAACTATATGTTTGTAAACATGAGATTTTTACATATATGTTCTACATTATAAACTTATTCATATTCTCTTAGAGAAATCACATAATTACATTTTCCCCATTCTAGATTCTCAAATGTAGCAAGGTTTACATTATTTTGTTGGAAGCTTAAAGTTAAATAAAGTCTAAAAATTGAAATTAATGGAGTTTAGTGCAGAGCAGTTAATAGAGCGTTTTATCATATGGTCTGGTTTGGGTGACATTGAAGTAACAATTATCGAAGTAATAAAATGCTCGTATATAATTTCAATTAAAGACTATAATTTCAATTAAACTGAAATTTAAAACTAAACACTAAATTAGACCATGAAGACACGAGCTTAAACACCACTATTAGCATTAAAAAAGTTTCAAAACCTTGAATTCAAATCAAATTTTACGAAATTGTTATTTGTTTAGGTTGATCAGTATTATAACAGATGATTGGAATTATCCTTAGAAGTTTATTTTCAATTTAGACGAAAATTGATGAAGATTAGTTGGTTTGGATTGAAATTCCATATTAAAACTCAAAGAAGAAATCAGTATGCAAATTGTATGTCAGTGTACAAACGAGATTTTAATAACAAAATATTATAACAAGTTATATATAGGTTGTGCGTATATTATAGCTCTTGACAAGATTATGTACAACAAATTATTGTCGGGTGTACAAACGACACAAAAAATACATACTATTAAATTATATGGTGGTATTATTGTGATGACCAAAGGGTCATCTTTTGTTTTGGAAACCGATTCTGTGTTCCGAAGTCTTGAAAACCTCATTCTCATTCTTCTCGATTAGCGTGAATTATCCGGGCATATTTTCGGAAAGCCTTTATATGAAAATTTGAGAAATTGAGTTTTGCCTTTAAAATAAGTTGACTTCGATCCATATTTTTAGTAAACGGACCTCGAAACCGTGATTTGACGGTCCCGGGGGGTTTGCAGAAAAATGGGACTTGGACGTGTTCCCGGAATTGAATTCCGAGGTCCCTAATCCGAAAAATAAAATTTTGAAGAAAATTGTTAACTGAAAATAGAATAGTTTTTAGAAATTGAATAATGTTTGATATTGTTGGTACCAGACCCGTATTTTAATTCTGGAGCCCGGCACAGGCCCGCTATGATATTTGGTGTTAAATTCATAGTTCTAGGTGTTACTTTGGCAAGTTGATCGCATGAGTAAGTTTGAATGTTGTTTTAAAACTTGCGTGTATGTTCGTTTTGGAGCCCTGAGGGCTCGAGTGATTTTGAATAGGCTACGAAGTGATTTGGTCTTAAGGAAAATTTGCTGATATGTTCATGTTTGCAGACTTCACATGCTCGCAAATGCGAGCATTGCATTTGTGAAGTACCTTCGCATTTACGACCAGTTGGGCTTGGAGGGGACCTTTGCATTTGCGAATCTCATTATCGCAATTGCGGCTAGAATAGTGTCACGATCCCAATCCCGATCGTGATGGCGCCCAACACAACTGCTAGGCAAGCCCGACCATTTATACTTTCATCCCGAGCATGAAGCTCAAATCAATTACTTGAATATTATTATCAACAATAAAGCTAAATGCTTAACTGATTGATAGAAGCTAAGCTGAATAATCTCCCAAAGATCTAGGGTCACGAGTCTAGAGCCTCTAAACAAATCCGTATAACAATATCTAAACGAAATACTCAAGACTTAACAATGTATATATAAAGAAAAACTGGAATATGAAGAGAAGCCAGGTCCTGCGAACGT